>CM072519.1:8620337-8765337 GCA_036898135.1 Oncomelania hupensis | reverse complement strand
TCTCTCTCTCTCTCTCTCTTTCTCTCTCTCTCTCTCTCTTTCTCTCTCTCTCTGTAAAAAACATACAAGCTGTTGATTGTGTCCTAGATCGAGGAATGCGAGGCAGTACATAAACACACTCAGCAAGCATGTAATAGTAAGTCCCCTATATGCTTATGTGTCCGGGGACGTTAATCTACCCAAACGAAACGAAATGTTAAAGTCTCATCCTACCGTCCACGATCTGTCAGTGGTCTGGGGCGTAGGATGCTGCGCATCACGCAGCAAGTTGGCGCCTTGGAGTTAGATTCTGTTCTCGGCTGACGTGAGCTGGAAAAGCGTGCTATATAAAAATGTTATTGTTTAAAAACACCATGACATGCCACGATGAACTCAAACACGAAATCATTCTCTCAGTGTACACAGCACTGGTTAGAACTGAAAATCTATCAATCCAGTGTAACTTTTGGTGTATATAATTATTTTACAAATATGAATTGTGTTTATATGGTTCACTTATCAGGTCTAAGAAGTTGTCACGAATATAGGGGGGTGTGGGGATGTGGGTTAGCAATTACTCCCCCGCGCTGTATCTCCTCCCTTGTAGTAGGCCGATGTGCGGTGACGTTCAGGGGAATAATGCTTGGGAGTGCTAAAGAGTTATAAAGGACAGACGAGAGGTGTACAGAATAAAATAGTGGAAAACTTAAACAAGGGAAGCAGGGTAGTATAGTACAATATCAACAATTTATTATAAGGATGTAGGTCAACTGTAGTTGGGTTAAATTACACTGGGTCTCGGATAATAGTCTTAGGAAGGACAGAGTATTCTGGCGTTATTCTGATTTCACTGAGAAAATCCGTAGGGGCGAATATGGACTAGTATCATCAGGTGGCACGAGGTGCTGGTTGACTAAGCGTGGGCAACCAGATTGCTGCAGAGTTGTGGTGTGCGCAGAGGACAGACTTAGCTGCAGATTGGTCGGCTGTTGTAGCCTCTGGAGACTGGATGGCTGTTGTGCAATGGCTTGGCTAGGCGAACGCGTGGGTTGACCAGTCTAGGTCACTGGGTCGAGTCGTTGTGCAATAGTTCGCGTGGGTTGATTTGGTCAGCTGGGTGAGTCAGTTTCTTCTTTGCTTCACAGTGGCAGCCAGAGCATATGGGTGGCACGCAGCGAGGTGAGTCACGCAGAGGCCCGTATAAGAACCCGTTCTGCAAATGAGTATTTCTCTGCATTAGAGGGGCACCCACACTCTGGATGCCGCGCCGTTCAGCGCGCATGCCAGTGAGATTTGAATTTGGAAGCCCTGGTCAGGAATGACCGGAGCTTTCCAGGTGTCCATCTATATCAACAATGGCTGCTAGGGGATGGGAGAATTTAGCGGCGGCCGATAATGTGTGAGAGTTTCGGCGCCCAAGAGGGGTTATTAACAACAGGGGTGGATATTTACACATTCAGATCAGGGGAAGCAAAAAGGTGTAAATGCAGGGCAATGGCTATTATATGCAATGGGGATTAACTGGGGTACTTTAGTCTAAGCAACAGGGCAATCATGGCATGGGGGATTTATACATGAATCTAGATAGGGGGATATACATGTATAAATACAAGCATGGCATGGTTATGTACAACAATCAAACTTCAGATAGTGAGTACATAAAGCAAAGTAGTATATCACAAGCAATTCACCACAACGATACAAAGACACGGACGTAAATATCTACAAGACATTCGGACATGTGGGGAAATCGACGGGTGATGGGTAGCTAGATGATATTGGAATAAGTCACCACTCTTACCTTGACCAAAGAACGGGTTGAACACAAGGGTATGGTTGAGCTCAGAGGTCGCAACGTGGAAGCAGACGTGTCTCAGCAGGCGATGTGTTGTCTTGGGCATGCGGAAGTTGACTAACGAAGCTATCTCTTAACTTCTCTAAGGTCCGGTAGCGGGTCACGTGGGACTGTACTGGCGGGGCGGGGCTTGGGTCGCTTGGTCAGCGGGCAAGGGGGAATGATTGCCGCGAGCAGGGCCAGAGGTAAAGAGTCCGCCTGTGACAGAAGTGCTCATGGCGATGGCCACATCACGATCTAAGTCAAGCCGGCCAAGTATCCCATTTGCCACATGGAGCGTAGTGTCAAAACGCTGCTTGCAACTTGAAGCGACCCTGACAGACCTACAGTTATTTATTTATTTATGTATTTATGTATTTAATCGTTGTTATATAGCGCCTTTTCAGCTCGAAAGTCACTCAAGGGGTTGGCCGATATAGACTCTAACTCAAGTCGCCCGAGGCCCACTTCCATGTAGCCTTTGGGCGAATCCTCTGACGCTAGACCACTGAGCACAGTGTATTTGGTTTGAATGCGCCTTGAATCACTGTTTTGTGTGAGATATGTGCACTAAATAAATATTATGATCTATCTACGAAAGAATGAACCTTTTGTCATTTCCAAGATATCTGCGAGTTTACAGTATTAAAATAACAGACAGACCTTACAATGGGCTCCTTTTTTTTTACGCAATAGATGCATCATGGTAGTCTTTATTTTGCACGTAGGACTCTTGTTTTGCAATGCATTTATTTTGTACCACGACATAATTTGGATGAGGGTATAATCTTGCTTGCTTTCTTATATATCTGAGCTGGTATACTACTACTACTACTACTACTACTACTACTACTACTACTACTACTACTACTACTACTACTACTACTACTACTACTACTACTACTACTACTACTACTACTACTACTACTACTACTACTGAGGGGCCGGGTAGCTCAGTTGGTAGAGCGTCTTACTAGTAACCGAAAGGTACCTGGTTCGAATCCCGGATTGGCCAATGTGTGTGTTTTCCCCTTACCATCAACTGGTTCGCTGGTGTCAGAATAATGTGACCAGTAGTCGCCTATACGCTTCGGTGTCGTGTGACTATAATCTACAGTTACACATACTACTACTACTACTACTACTACTACTACTACTACTACTACTACTACTACTACTACTACTACTACTACTACTACTACTATTTGTGTTCCAGTTGAATAAAATATTTATGTATGCTTATATCACATGACAATAAATTTTGAGCTGAGGCGGATCATATTTCCGTCTGAAGAGTGATAAAGATCTGTATTTGTGTGGCCTTCTTGAATGGAGGGAATAGACTGTGTTTACCACGTTGTAGGTCTCGAATGTTGATACCAACACTGTCCCCATTACATGACAAGAAAATTCCGCTCATTGTGCTAAAGAAGGAAGAAGAATTGCTGTGTCACAAGACTTTAATGGTCATTAGATAGGGAGAGAGAAGGAGGAAAAGTTGGGAAAAAGGAAGTATAAAGAGAGTGAGGGGAGGGATGATAAAGGAGGAAGTAGAGAGAAAGAGAGAGACTGTCCCCATTATAAATGATATAAAACTGTGCTCACTGTGCTAAAGAAGGAAGATGAAATGCTGTCTCACAAGTCGTTCATGATCATGAGATTTTAGGGACAGAGAGTGGAAGTAAACAACAGAGAGAGGGGAGAGAGGTGGTAAGAGAGAGAGGGGGTGGGGGTGGAGGAAGGTAGAGAGGGAGTCAGCGAGACAGGCAGACAGAAAGACTAACGGACACATAGAGATTTAATAGCCAAGATGTAGTCTTTGCACGTTTACATTCCATCGCACGAAAAATAGAGATCATGACGTCCATGTTCTAGACGGGTGAACGCCAGACACAACAACACACCCACCATGCGCTGCGTCCTCGTCCCCCATCGACCTGGACCTGGTGCCGCTGTCCTGCGGCTGTCGTGCTTTCCGCTAAAGGCAACCACAATTTCGACCCTATGTCGTTGAATTTTATACAAAATCCCAATCCAGATCTAGAGAGATAAAGACAGAGCGCGAGAAAAAGAGCGAGAGAGGGAGAGCGACGGGTGGGGATGGGGAGATGATAGGACGGTTGTGTAGATAAATAAATAACTAAATATATGGAAAGTGCAGCAAAATGTGACAAAATGTGTCAACGGATAATACTCATGAGGAAAAGGCTCGCACAAGAATTTATGAGGATCAATTAATCAGTTAGTCTCTATCAAATCAATGAATCAGTCAATCTCTATCAAATAAATGAATTTCTCTATCAAATCAATGAATTATGGATTAATTGTATATACCTTTAGTGAAGATGAGAATATTCGTCATCGATGACTTCCTCTCGCCTGCCTCTGTTTACTTGGTTGTAAGTTTCCTCATCCCCGTCATTCAAGTGACTGTATACTGCGACCTCTTCTTCTGCAGCCGGATTTTTATGTACGCGCTTCCTTTTCACGTCAAAGTCTAGAGCGTTGTAGTCCTCGTTCAATGTTTCTGCAGCCGTGGAATCCTCGTTCGCTCGTGCTTTGTCTTTTGCAGTTCCGTCCTTGGGTGCCCTTTGTTCATTGAGGTTGTAGTAGTCACTAGCAGCCGTTTGGCATTTCTCTTTACTGTGGAAGTCTGGAGTGTTGTAGTCTTCAGCAAGGTTGTCAGGACTGCGCGTCAGAGCAGCTCCTTGCACGGTGTGAGTTGTAGGAATTGGTCCTTTAGGAAGATGGTACACACTTCTGGCAGCGTCCACGGTTGACTTTCCGTCGCCATTTTCGGGATCCGGATCCAGGATATGATACAGTCCATCTGTAGATGGCTCAGCCAAAGAATAAGCATCAAAAGCACGTTGTGTGGAGGCGTGATAAACACTCGTGGGTGTCTCAGAGTCTTTTTGTGCCTCAAGTATATGGTACACTCCTCCCTCCGTTGCTGTTTTGCCTTGTGTCGCGTTGCTATCCTCATCAGGAATATGGTATATTGAGATATGGTTAGCTTGTTGATCAGTCTTCGGCTGTTGATCATGATCTGATCGATTTGCAGGGTTACTTTTAGGAATGTGGTAGATACCGACTGAAGTTTGAAAAGTAGTTTGCTGTGGTGTTACTTTCACGTTTTGGTATTGTTCAACTGGTTTTGCAGAGCTTGGTTCTCCACCATTCTTGATAACACTGTAATAATGTTCGTTGGAGTCGCTAGCCTCCGCTGTTTCAAGACGGAATTGTTGATTTCCATAATTCATTCGTTCATTAGAGGAAAGGTCTCCACTTTGTCCAGGTCCAGTAATGATACTGCCATTGCCATTCACACCATCATCATGGTTTTCCATGGTGTACGTTTCATTATAGGAAGCTGATGAATGTAATTGTTCTCCATTTCCTTTCCAACCTTTGGGACAGGTCGACCAGTGTATTATCTCCCGTCTTTTTAGGACAATGACTAGGACGACGACAATGATGACGGTGAGGGTGATCACGGCGATAACAACACCGATGATGACACCAGCACTACTAGAATCATTGTCATCAGAACCTTGGCCTTCTTTATGTGGATAAATTGAAGTTGAAGGAATGGCAGTTTCCGTTGTCGTTGGCGTAGCTGGTGTCTTTTTTATTTTAGGTGTAG
Organism: Oncomelania hupensis; assembly: GCA_036898135.1. Taxonomy (NCBI): domain Eukaryota; kingdom Metazoa; phylum Mollusca; class Gastropoda; order Littorinimorpha; family Pomatiopsidae; genus Oncomelania; species Oncomelania hupensis. Next base: position 8,759,878 of record CM072519.1, on the reverse strand, counting down.
TTGTAGATGTAGTACTGATGGTGGGGTTTGGTGTAGTGATGATGGTAGCTGGAGTTGTATGTAGTGGACACAGTTGCTGAGCACTCGATTGCAGGATGCTGCAGTTTGAATGAATGTATTCGATATTCCATACAAACACACTTTTATTATTAGAGGCACTTGTTCGATCGGCCTTTATTGAAAGACTAAAATTGTTGTTTGAACAAATAGGCACTGCAGCTTTTTTCCATTCGTTGGTTCCCTCTGCAGATGATGTATTCCACTGGATAAATGGTGAACTATCTGTGATGTTCATTACAACTGTTAGGATTATGCTGCTATTGACTTCGAATTTGTACTGAAACTGCAGACAGTGTTCTGTAATTGTTGGACACGAGTAATTGCTGTTGAAAGTTCCATTTTTTTCAATTTCTAATTTGAAATCTTCAAAATTTTTTCTCCATTTGAAATTAATAGGTGTCCACCCACAATCGTCTTTACTAGTACAGTCTCCAGGGCCACTGTAATCACAGGCTTGTACAGAGTTTACAGTGACCAGTAGAGGAAGAAACAAAACAAATCCGCAAGAATTGGATCCCATGCTGACAGATTTAGATGGTGGCTGAAATAAAACAGTAAATTAATAAATAAATAAATAAATAATAATAATAATAATAATAATAATAATAATAATAATAATAATAATAATAATAATAATAATAATAATAATAATAATAATAATAATAAAAGAATAAGAAGAAGAGGTATTGTGCATGAATAGAATAGACCAAACGTTTCCCGGCGTGTCGTAAGAGGCGACTAACAGGGGTGATGTCAGCACGGCATCACTAGGCGAAAGTCTTCTACACAGAAGTCAGCAGTCAGGGCGGGGGGACCTCGCGTTACTATATGTTCAACGACCACATGCTCGGGACCAAGGCGAGCCACATTGTACTCGTGGATTTCGGCTGTGGCCAACAGCCTGGAGAGGATTGGGCCCCGCCAGGTCTTTCTTGCCCAAGACACACCGTATGATGAAAAGAACCACTCACTCCATATCGGATCGGTCGTCGTCCGGATCACCAAGGACCGCGCCTCCCGTTGGCCACCAGGACGGAGGTGATAAGTGGGTTACTGATGGACAACTTTTCAAGATCCGCACGAGAGACAACATCGTCATAGGAACCTGGAATGTGAAGACCCTTACTGCGGAGGAAAAGTAGAAGAACTGACCCACGAACTGGACCACTAACGATGGAATATTTTAGGTATCAGCGAACTGCGCTGGAAAGACCTAGGTGAAACAATGACCGACAAAGGCCACAAGCTTTATTTCAGCGGGAGAGATGACAGACACGAACAAGGCGTTGGATTCTTGGTCCACAAAGACATTCTAGCCACTGCCATCGGTTGCCGCCCAGTCTACTGCAGACTCATTACCATCCGCCTGAGAGCAGCCCCTTTCAACGTCACCATCATCCAGACCTATGCCCCAACATCAGACTATGACGACAGCGAAGTGGATAATTTTTGTTTGAACATCTGCTGAACAACAGCAAAAAGGCCTACCAAACTGTGAAGCGGCTGACAAGTGTTAAACAGCCCAAGGTCTCCATGATCCAAATCAAATCTGGCTTGTGCCATACAGAATAACAAGAAATCTTGGATAGATGGAAAGAGTACTGCTCTGACCTTTACAACCACACACCAAATGGAGACCCATCAGTTCTAGCATGTCCCCAGAACAGAGAAGAAGAATAAATCCTCCCAATTCTCCGATAAGAAGATGAGGCAGCAGTGCAATCTCTGAAGAAGGGGAAGTCAGCGGGAGTGGCCAAAACACACGCAGAATTAATTTAAGCAGGAGAAAAAGCGATGATTAACGCCATTCCTCACCCTTACCTGTAACAAGATCTGGCAGAGTGGGGAGTGGCCTACACCATGGACTTAGTCGCTTGCCTTCACTCTTCTGAAAAAAGGGTAACCTTCAGGAATATGAAAACTACCGCATCATCAGCCATCCCAGCAAAGTCCTCCTGAAAATAATACTAAACAGGTTTAAACCCTAAGCTGAACAAATCATAGCTGAAGAATTAGCAGGATTCGTGGCAGGGCGAAATACCACTGAACAGATTTTCAACTTCAGAATAATCTGCGAGAAATACCTACACCTAAGCACCAACAACATCTATATCATATGTTTGTAGACTTCAAGAAAGCGTTTGACCGAGTCTGGCATGCACTCTGTGGTCAACCATGAGAGTGTACAACATCAGCCCTTACATTATTGAGGTCATCAAAAGCCTGTATGACAAGGCTACCAGTGCAGTCCTCCACAACAGCGCCATCGGGAACTGGTTCAGAACAACAATCGGTGTGCGTCAAGGATGCATACTCTCTCCAACACTCTTCAACATCTTCCTGGAGCGCATCATGTCAGATGCCCTTGCAGATCACGAAGGCACAGTCAGCATAGGGGGAAGAGCAATCTCCAACCTTCGTTTTGCGGATGACATTGATGGATTGGCTGGAGAGGAACAAGAACTTGAACAGCTGGTACAGAGGCTTGACACCACCTCCAGAACCCTTGGAATGGAAAGAAGTGCAGAGAAGACCAAAATGATGACCAACAACACCAATGGCATCAACACAGATATTATATTCCAAGGTCACTCCCTCAACATGGTGCATAGCTTTATATATTTAGGAGCCATTGTATCAGACAATGGGTCCCGACAGGAAGTCCTGACCAGGACTGGCCAAATAACTGCTGCCTCGATAAGGTTGAAGCCCATTTGGAAAGACAGGACAATCAGTCTACACTCCAAGTTAAGGCTGGTGCGCTCCTTGTCATCTCCATCTTCCTATACGCTTGCGAAACACATGGACCCTCACAGCAGACCTACAACGAAGAATACAAAGCATGGAGACGAGGTGCTTCAGGAGACTTGTGGGCATTTCCTATACACAGCACATCACCAACGTTGAAGTCCGACAGACCATCACACAAGCCGTTGGACAACACGATGACATGCTCACAATGATGAAGAAAAGGAAACTCCGAGGGTATGGCCACGTCACCAGAGCTTCAGGCCTTGCAAAGACCATCCTGCAAGGCACGGTGCAAGGAAGCAGAAGAAGAGGGAGACAGGAAAAGAGGTAGGTGGGAGGACAACATTCGAGAATGAACTGGCTTGACACTGAGCGAAGCCATCAGGGTTGCTGAGGACAGAGAAGGAAGGAGTACGCTGGTTAAACCATCATCTGTAGTGCCCAACGACCTTCGAGTTACGGGATAGGATAATAATAATAATAATAATAATAATAATAATAATAATAATAATAATAATAATAATAATAAATAAATAAGGTTATCACAATAAAATTTCCACCATTGTTTCAATCGCACTAGCAGCAACAATTTCAGGTTAGTATCCATGTAAGCGTACGCAAGCATAAATATGGAACGGATGAATTATACATGTATATACAAGCGTCAAGTCGTTAGAATGCGCCTGCAAGAACACATTTTATATTATTGTCTACCAGGAGTGCCAACCACCAAGCACCAGTTAAATTACTAAAAACTACAATGTTTCAAGACTTCAGACTTTAGCAACATTATTTTTCTAAAGCTCATTTAATACAGTGACTTCTTCATACTGTAATACACTGTCGTCTGAACTTAAGTACTCCGAATGCAAATGGAATAATGAAAATTAGACATAGGTTAGAACGTTGTCTTACTGAAAATGTCAGATTGTTTGAATTTCAAAATCCTCATAATGCAGCAAATATTAATTTATTTCTTCCTCAGTTACCTGTAATAGGATCAAATCAAATCAAGTCAACAAGTCTTTTAGCACGATTAGTCCACTAAAAGCACAAAAACTAACACTCAAGCCTGTAGAATCCTGCAGTAGAAATGAAGCTAAATCTTTTTTGGAAACTCAGAAAAGCAAGTAGCGAAGTTGCAGGATAGATAACGAATAAAGTTGCACTGCTTCACACCAAATTAGCAACAGTTTGAACTTTTAAATCTCAGACTGCAGCAGGAACAAAGTTTATATTTATGCTTCGTATACCTAAAACCAAAGCGAGACCTAGGACAGGCCGGCTGATCGAAAACCACCGAATTTCGTTGATTTATGGATCACTGACATGCACCAGTGAAAAGGGCATGTGCACAAGACTCAAGCCTAGTTTTATTCACTTCAATGGAAGAATGCACAGAACAACGACTAGGTTTGAACAAAAATCGCTGAAATAGCCTGGCATACACACTTTGCAAAGCCTCCTAACTCTCCTCACGCCAGCTAGTGTCTGTTAAAAATAATTAGCTGAAGTCTTTAGAATGCACAAACGTAACGCTTAAAAAAACGAACAAATATTACGATATCATCGCTACGTTTCATGGCGACGACTATCATGTTTTCAGTTCTGCTTGTGCTTTGTGTGTAATACTGAGTCTGTTCAGCTGTCTTCCCATTTATATTGCCCCAACCTGTTCCTTGTGAATGCATGTCGTATGAAATACATTGGCTGTGGAAACTACTCTCAGAGACAGTATTTAACGAACATGAAAGAGCACTAAGGCGATCACAGTTCACTTTAAAACTGGTCACGCGTCTTTGTTTTATGGGAAAACTTTGTAAAATAATGTTGCTATCCACTATCCATAAACGTCTGTCGCTAACACATTTTGCAACAGTTGCCCCTCCATAATAATAATATATTTTCTAAAGCGCAATTCCAAACTAAAAAGTCTGCTCAACGCGCTCAGACGCATACTCTCTCGCACAAGCACTCGCAGACTAAAAGACTGTACAATACAAGAAAACATGGGGGACTAAAAATATAGGTCCTACACTACATACATTTAACACAGGGACATGCACAAAAACACACAAAATCAATTTAAGCAGCCAAAATAGTAAGATCAAAATTCGTACACATGTACAATTTTTAAAAAGTTTTAAAAGAAAATGTAACGCAACCAAACATGACTTTATAAAATAAAATACAAAACAGAGTAAATAAAATTAAATACATTGACAGAACTAAAACCTGACACTCTAACTGACTGAGCCAATAAAAATAAACAAAGCAATAAGACAAGTACTTTAAAACATTATGGAATAAAATAGTTAGATTTGCCTAATTTCAAAAGCCCATAACATGACTGACAAAAAAAAATGCAGGGCTTTGGGTCGAGTGACAGACAGACCGAGACTAAACTAAGGACACAAGGGAATTTTCCTCCACGTAGGAGGTTAAAACGACTAAATAGAAAAGGGCTTCCTCACGCCAGTTTAACCCGGGTAAAAAGGGCTTGTAAATAAAACAGGAGGAGGATGGGAGCAGGCAACCAAGGGAAAAGGGGTGTATACTACTAATATTACAATTTGTACTACTACTTATACTGCCACCACCACCATTACATTTCGACGATTAACACAACTATCACTGATACAACTACCACCAACACCACTACTTCTACTGCTCGGCTACCACTGCTACCGCCCGCCACCACTGTCATCAGCAAGTTACTGCTGGTGACCATGACAGTGGCTTCGGCGAAATTTTAATGCGGAATAATTTGGAGAAGAAGTTAGATTTTAGATTCTTGAAAGTGTCGTGCGACTGTACGAGGCACAGATCGGAAGGCAATGTGTTTCACATAGTGACAGAGAATGACCTTTTCCCAAAGGAATTGAGGGAATACCGGGGTACAGTCAAAAGAGATGAATTTTTAGAACGAAGTGATCTCAGTCAGTCTGCTTCCAGCGAGCTCTCTCCTCTACTCGAACTACATCAACTGGCTCCCCTCAGGGCACTGTACTATCTCCTGTTCTGTTTACTCTGTACACCAACGATTGCACAGGCTCTGAAAATACACCTCTCATTAAGTACTCAGATGACTCTGCCCTTCAAGACCTCTCCAACTCTGCAACTGTTTATCTAAAGGAAGTGCAAAGGTTTATTGCATGGTGCAAAGAGAATTTCTTAAATATAAATGTAAAGAAAACTAAAGAACTGATTATTGATTTTAGAAAAAACCCATCTGCTGTGCCTGACTTAGTGATTGATGGAGAAAAGGTGGAGAGAGTCTTGGAATACAAATATCTGGGAACAATACTTGACAATAAGCTTACCTTTGATTCCAACACTACTTCCATCCATAAGAAATGTCAGTCAAGAATATATTGCCTCCAGAAATTGCGCTCTCTGCAAGTCAACAAGTCTGTTTTATGTAACTTTTACAGATGTTTTATTCAATCGGTGCTGACCTTTGGTTTTCTTTGCTGGTTTGGAGGTCTCAGTGTGAGGAGTAAGAATGTGTTGGATAGAATTGTGAAGGTGTGTGGGAAAGTGGTGGGTGAAAAGCAGGAGAGTTTGTGTGTGTTGTACGAAAGGCAAGTAAGAAAGAAAGCGAGCATGATTGTAAGAGACTCCACTCACATCCTAGCCCAGCACTACCAGCTCCTTCCTTCTGGTCGCCGTTTCAGAGTGCCAAATGTTTCTACGGTTAGAGCTAGGAACAGTTTTGTACCCAAATCAGTACAAATTCTTAATAAGTGTTGACTGAATGAGTTGGGTGCGAGTGGTTTATGGGAGTACTAGAGATGAATTTTATAATATTTGCAGCAATTTTTCAACTATTCAGTATGTATCTAGTTAACTAATGCATACGTTTTAAAATCTGTGATTGTATTATAGAATGATACGCAAAGTTTGATGATTGTATTATAACGTTTATAATTTTATAATCTCATGTCTAACCCATGTGTGTGTGGATGTGTGTGTGTGGGTGTGTGTGTTTGTGGGTAGGTGTTTTATTTATTTATGTTGAAGTGCAATAAGGACATGTAGTGTGATATGTATTTTAAGTTTTACAATGTGTCGGAAATGTTCTTGTTAATATGTACATAAGCGTGATTACACTTACATGTTTATAGTATTGTTACATTTTATTACCTTTTGCTGACAGCAAATCCATGTTAGAATTTCTCCTTGGAGATAATAAAGTTTTCTGAATCTGAATCTGAATCTGAATATAAACACAACAATTCTGAGAGATAGGCAGGACAGGGGCCAATGTGGAGGCAATGAAAACAGGAGGAGACAGCTTTGTACTGGATACGAGCTTGACAGGGAGCCCGTGAAGGGTTCTAAGAGCAGTGGTTGCGCTAGAATGGCGCGGTTGGCGAAGGACGAGACGGGCCGTGTTATATTGGATTACATTACATTACATTACATAATTGTTGCTTTAGGTCCAGCGGACTCTTCCGAGCCAAATCAGGACCGGACAACCCCCAATCCGCATAAAAGATCTGCTGAAACAACCCTAGTGGGAAAACTGAATGCCCTCCACCAGCCAGTCACTTTACAATAAAGACATCCCACGCAGGGGACGGCTGAGGCTTCACCCCAACTTATCGAAACCCCGTTTACAAAAACAAAATAGAATACAAACATCATTAGAAATTATCAACAAAACACATACATATAAAATGCCTACATTGCTAAATAATAACATCATAGGAAGCCCTAGTGACGCCCCCACGGGCTCGGCTCCGCGCGCCGGGTGTGGACCCCATGCCTCTCTCTGGCTGGGTGACCAAGTTCCCTACCCCTTTTTCTTCTCTTTTGTCTTGTTTCTGTCTTATTGGTCCTTTCACCTATATTCTCTTCACCCTTAAATTCTCCCAGTATCCTATGCAGTTTTGACTCCCTTTCTTCTGCCTTACCGGACTGTCCCTGTCTTCTTTTTCCCCATCATTCCTTCTTTTTCTACCCTTCTTTTTCTCTGTGGCCTTCTCTTGGCCCCCTGCGTTTGCCGTGCAGGGTGTCACGCTACGCAGTTTGCAGTCGTGCGCCTATGTATATAGTTTAATCATCAGCCTGTACATAGAGGTTAGAAGTTACGGTAGTAAGGGGAGAGCATCAGAATAAAATTAAATAAGTTTATAATTAATAGAAGTAGCGAATGTATTGCGCCCGTGCAGAACGCACTATGTTAGAAAACAGCATAGTTGGCTATTTTATTATTGAGAAGTTTGATTGCTGCCATGCGAGATTCTATGTGTGGAATGCGTGCTCTAATCGCGAACAGTGCAGGAAATGAATTATAATTAAAATGAGTATGTTCTAGATCACTCTAGACTAATCGTATAAAACCCCTTGCACTGTATATTTTGATAGGAGCAGAAAACATTTTCATATCGCTTTTGTAGCCAGAATCAACGGATCTGTGTTGTGTCAAGGTGCCAGATAGTGACGTCGTCTGTGGGTCGTACTGATCAGACTGTCAACGAAAAAGAGAGACTAGTTATCGGAAGAGGAGGACTGTTTTGGGAACACTTTGGAAGTGTTTGATTAACTGGAACTGTTCTAAGCTGTTTAGAATACCAGCTGTGTATTCTCAGTGAAATCTGAGTTATCTACGTATAACGTCGGGTGACCTGTGACTCCGTCTAGGACTTCTTTTGCCTGTTATCACCTTGCCTAACCATCTGTGCCTGTGTGTTTGTCTCGTCATATGTGTGTCTCTGTCAACAGGCCGGAGGATCTCCACTGGTAGCCGTAAGTTGCTTATCTCAATTTCTCAGTTGGCCATATCGTTCGGGGGTTTGGGTTATGCATGCAGTGTGAATGGATAGTTAATGATGTTTTCTTAAATTCTATTTTATGTTTCATATTAGTTGCTGCATAAATACCTAGAGAGAGAGAGAATTTTCTAAACTGAATTATAAATTAAATGATTATAAATTAATATAAGAGAATTCGCTGTTATGTAGCGAAGAGATGACAGAAAGGAGGTGATTGTGAATGTATATGTGCGATGACAGAAGTAATGACAGGGAGGATGAGTAAGGATGTTGAAAGGGAGACAACCATTCCAACAGCGGAATGCTTGTGCAATATATTGTAATATAATTATTAATGGTTGTGTATTTTGTATGTATTGTTGTAGATGTACCAAAACCAAAACCTTAGACCAGATCGTTGATTGGGGTGCCGAAACCTAGCTGGTGTGAAGCTGGTGTGCCACGGCCTATGACGCCGGTGTTTCCGTGGGTCAACCTCGGTTGCGAAGGTTGCGGTATTCAAAAAAGGAAACCTTATTTTGTTTAAAAAGCACACACACGCACACTCCACAATTCACAACAAATAACAATAACTATTGACCAACAGTTGTGAGAAATAAAAATTGACTTACATGTGATAAATTATAAATCACAGCACATTGAAATATATTTAATTTGAACTGATTGATAAACATTGTTGAGTAATATTACCTACCTGATTAATTAGCCCTGTGATTGTATAGTTTTGTCTGGGGGAATTATTTCGCCAGATATTTATTAATTAATAATTTAGATTAATTTCTTACAAATTCTATTTTGCATAAAGGATAAATTTTCTTATTCATTTTATATAATATAAAAGACTTGTTGTATCTGTTTGGAATTTAAGTGTAACAAGGTTCGAATATTTATAAAGATTTAAAGCATTTGCTTCAATTATTTACCTTGTTGTCAGTAAGCTGTTTCAGCCATAATTATTATAAATCTTTTGTACATTTTGTAGTTAGTCATTTTTCATTTTGATTTAATTATCATTATTATTTTGAGCGAATTGTTTATGTACTAGTTTGGGGTTATATTAGTGGGATTGAGGGTTGGTAGGTTGGGAAGTGGGATAAAGGGAGTTAATTTTGAGTGTGAATGTGTGAGTGAAATAAAGAAATTGTCTTGTTACTTCTGGTTTTGTCTTTTAGAGTTTATTTAGGTGTTGGTTTTTTTTCTCGTTTGAAAGAGCACACATGTCGAACCTCTGTTGAGGCAGTTGGGACGTGACATTTGGTGGCAGCGGTGGGATAGATCTAGGAAGGGATAGGGGGAAGTAGTTAGGGTAGATTTATTGTTATCTGTTTAGATACCAGAAGTCAGTGTTTGTTTCTTTGTCGTCTTGTGTGTCGGATGAGTGGCCAGTGGGTGGTTGGTCGGGAGTGAGGTTGCACTGCGCAAAAGGGTTCACACCCCGAGCGTGTGTGCACAAACGGGAAGTTGAGGTGGGCAACTTTGTCATCGAGGCCTAGACGATAAGGGACTTCTCCGGCTCCTGTTGCCGTTTACTTGTCATTTGTTCGACTGTTTGTATAAGTGTTAATCGTTATTTGTTTCATTTGTTATTCACCCATTTTTTTCCCATTTTTCATTCTTAGTCCGCGACTGTATGCTGACGAGGGCTGCGACTCGTAGAGCAGCTGAGCAGGCGCGAGCGATGGACCAGTACACCGAGGCCGATGCAGCCGCTTCGCGTCGGGAACCGATGGACGAGGAAACCACAGTGAGTACGCCTTTCGCTCATAGTACTCGCATGGCAGCTGATCTTACTCCTACTGCAGTTAAGGCCGGTGCAGGAACAAGTAGCGTTGGCATGGAAGTATATCTTAGATACAAGGAGCTAGGCGCTAGCATGGGGCTGAAGGGAGCAGGTCTAGCCAGTTTTGTAGTAGATGGGGCGAAGAGGGAGCAGGAGGCTGCTAGATTGGCAGAGGAGACGGCTAGATTAGCGAAAGAAACAGCCAGGCTCGAGAGGAAGATGGAACGAGAAGAGAAGAGGAGAGCAGCAGAGTTAGCTCTGGCAGAGAAGAAGATGGAACGGGAGCGTAAAGAAAGAGCAGAAGAGCTGGTCCTAGCAGAGAAGAGGAGGGCAGAAGATTTAGCCATAGTAGAAAGAAGGCTAGAGCAAGAGCGCAAAGACAAAGCTAGAGAACTGAAGCTCTTAGAGAAGAAAATAGAAGCCGAACGGGAAAATGTCGAGTTGCGTCTGCAAGAAGAGCGTGCAGCTAGAGAGCAGGCCCGGGAAGACGATAGAGAAAGGCTTAGAGCGCAGTTGGAACAGGAGAGAGATCTAGAAGCCCAACAAAGGAGGGATAGAATTCAGGCTGAGAGCTATAAAATCAAGGTCCAACCATTTGATGGCAAAGAGGATATTGAAAGCTATCTACAGCACTTTGAGCAAATAGCAAGAACGCAGAAATGGAAGGAAGAGACGTGGTCGGCTAGGTTGTCACCGTTGTTGTCAGGGGAGGCAAGAGAGACGTATCTGAAGTTAACTCCAGAGCAGATAGTCGATTTTGAAGTGGTCAGGGGGGCTCTTCTGAAACGATTTAGGAGAGATGCTGACTACTACCGCAAACAGTTCAGGGGGAGTAGGAAAGAAGGGACAGAGACTTTTCCGCAGTACTTGAGTAGAGTACAAGTCTTAGTGAAGAGATGGTTTTCTTTGGCTAAGAAAGATATAGATGATGCGGGCGTAGTGCTTGATGTCTTTCTGACTGAACAGTTGTTGTCAGTGATGAACCCTGAGTTAGAGCTGTTTGTGAGGGAGAGGCAGCCTGAGAACGGCGAGCAAGCAACTGAGATTGCCCAGTTACATGTAGATGCGAAACGGACAGTGAGTAACAGACCAGTGTTCGGTAGCGTGCCATACAAGGGGGGTAATCGTGCTGTCAGTCAACCTGTAGGGGCAGCGAGGAGTGGTCCTAGTAGCAACAAGGGTGAAGAGGATAAGAGGAGGGAACCTAGTGGGGAGAAACGTCCTGTGAAGTGTTTCAAGTGCGGGAAGCTAGGTCACGTAGCGAAGGAGTGCCGTAGTCCGAAACAGTTGCTACGTATCACTGTCAGTCCGGATTCAGGACCGATTCACTCGGAAATGACTAAGACTAGCTTTAGTACCATTCAGCCGTACAACCCGTGGAGCATGGGAACAGTCAGGGGTCAGCCTGTGAAGATTCTGAGAGATACTGGTGCCGAGGTGGGGGCAGTAGCAGCCAAGTGGGTGCGTCCCGAGGACATGACAGGTAGAGAGATCGAGGTCATGTTCGCTGATCAGGTCAAGTTAGCGTATGTAGAAGTAGACTCAGCTTTTGTGAAGGGTACAGTAGAATTGATCGTCATCGAGCAAGTTGTACCTGATGTCATTCTAGGCAACTGGGTTACCTTCAAGGGAGGCTATCGTAGTCCAGTGGCTGTAGACGGGTTAGAGTGTGCGATAGCCGCCGTTCAGACCAGGGCACAGGCCAAAGCAGAAGGGAAGCAGGAAAAAGCACTGCCGATTCCAAAGTCATTCCAACTTGACGTGACGCCCGATCAGTTGGCCAAGTTGCAGGAAGAAGATCCCACTTTAGCTAGAGCTAGAGAGTGCGAGAAGCAAGGGACGAAACTCAAGTCAGGCAAGGCGATGGTTAGCTTCTGCAAAAAGAAGGGTATTTTGTATAGAGTACACCATCAGGGAGAAGAAGAGCTAACGCAGCTAGTCGTGCCTAGCAAGCTAAGAGGAGAGGTGATGCGCCTGGCGCACGACCCTCCGATGGCCGGACATTTGGGTGGAAAGAGGACACGTGAGAGGATATGGGGAGTGTTCTATTGGCCAGGAATGTGCGGGGATGTTAGGCGATTCTGCGAATCGTGTCCCGAATGCCAGAAAACAGTTCCCAGGGGTAGGGTAGCAAAAGTTCCGCTGCAGAAACTACCTCTAGTTGATGAACCATTTCAGAGAGTTGCAGTTGATGTCGTGGGGTCTATAAAATCTTTGCTTCATTCGAAGGTAGAAACCATCAGGGCAGAGGTTGGGACGATGTTGATCATGGGAGCGATCGAGCGGGCAGTTTCACCAGTCAGTTCGCCGATTGTGTCAGTAAAGAAGAAAGACAAAGCAGTCAGATTTCGATTTGGTGGTAGGAAGCGTTCCAGGCGCAAGCTTGAGTATTTGGGACACATAGTGGGAGAAGGCAAAGTGCAACCAGAACAGGGCAAGATGGACAAGATCCAGAATGCACCACGTCCTACTACCAAGAAACAGGTCAGGTCATTCCTTGGATTAGCAGGATACTATCGGAAGTTCGTACCGAATTTTGCTGCGATAGCGGTGCCGCTGACCGACTTAACCAAGGGAGGCAAATCAGGTCCCGTACAGTGGTCCGATGCTTGTGAAGTGGCATTCCAGACGCTCAAAAACCGCATATGTTCCAAACCTGTATGCTGTATGCCAGACATGGAGAAACCATTAGTGCTACAGACTGACGCATCAGAGATTGGAATAGGGGCGATTCTGTGCCAGGACCAAGGTTTGGGTTTACAGCCAATTACATGTGCCAGCAAGAAGCTAAACCAAGCAGAAAGGAACTATTCCACCATAGAGAAGGAATGCTTAGCATTGGTGTGGGGGGTACAAAAGTTCAAGCAGTACCTGTATGATCGGACAGTCATTGTGCAGACCGACCACAGACCTTTGCAATACCTGCAGCAAGCAAAGACTACGAATTGTAGGCTCATGAGGTGGGCACTTCAACTCCAACCTTTCGATCTGATAGTGGAGAGTATTCCAGGGAAGGAAAATGTACCAGCTGATTTCTTGAGCAGAACTGAGTAGCGTGTTTGTTAAGAACTAAAACTGTTAGTTTTCGTCTTGGTGGGGTGCTGTGTCACGCTACGCAGTTTGCAGTCGTGCGCCTATGTATATAGTTTAATCATCAGCCTGTACATAGAGGTTAGAAGTTACGGTAGTAAGGGGAGAGCATCAGAATAAAATTAATTAAGTTTATAATTAATAGAAGTAGCGAATGTATTGCGCCCGTGCAGAACGCACTATGTTAGAAAACAGCATAGTTGGCTATTTTATTATTGAGAAGTTTGATTGCTGCCATGCGAGATTCTATGTGTGGAATGCGTGCTCTAATCGCGAACAGTGCAGGAAATGAATTATAATTAAAATGAGTATGTTCTAGATCACTCTAGACTAATCGTATAAAACCCCTTGCACTGTATATTTTGATAGGAGCAGGAAACATTTTCATATCGCTTTTGTAGCCAGAATCAACGGATCTGTGTTGTGTCAAGGTGCCAGATAGTGACGTCGTCTGTGGGTCGTACTGATCAGACTGTCAACGAAAAAGAGAGACTAGTTATCGGAAGAGGAGGACTGTTTTGGGAACACTTTGGAAGTGTTTGATTAACTGGAACTGTTCTAAGCTGTTTAGAATGCCAGCTGTGTATTCTCAGTGAAATCTGAGTTATCTACGTATAACGTCTGGTGACCTGTGACTCCGTCTAGGACTTCTTTTGCCTGTTATCACCTTGCCTAACCATCTGTGCCTGTGTGTTTGTCTCGTCATATGTGTGTCTCTGTCAACAGGCCGGAGGATCTCCACTGGTAGCCGTAAGTTGCTTATCTCAATTTCTCAGTTGGCCATATCGTTCGGGGGTTTGGGTTATGCATGCAGTGTGAATGGATAGTTAATTATGTTTTCTTAAATTCTATTTTATGTTTCATATTAGTTGCTGCATAAATACCTAGAGAGAGAGAGAATTTTCTAAACTGAATTATAAATTAAATGATTATAAATTAATATAAGAGAATTCGCTGTTATGTAGCGAAGAGATGACAGAAAGGAAGTGATTGTGAATGTATATGTGCGATGACAGAAGTAATGACAGGGAGGATGAGTAAGGATGTTGAAAGGGAGACAACCATTCCGACAGCGGAATGCTTGTGCAATATATTGTAATATAATTATTAATGGTTGTGTATTTTGTATGTATTGTTGTAGATGTACCAAAACCAAAACCTTAGACCAGATCGTTGATTGGGGTGCCGAAACCTAGCTGGTGTGAAGCTGGTGTGCCACGGCCTATGACGCCGGTGTTTCCGTGGGTCAACCTCGGTTGCAAAGGTTGCGGTATTCAAAAAAGGAAACCTTATTTTGTTTAAAAAGCACACACACGCACACTCCACAATTCACAACAAATAACAATAACTATTGACCAACAGTTGTGCGAAATAAAAATTGACTTACATGTGATAAATTATAAATCACAGCACATTGAAATATATTTAATTTGAACTGATTGATAAACATTGTTGAGTAATATTACCTACCTGATTAAGTAGCCCTGTGATTGTATAGTTTTGTCTGGGGGAATTATTTCGCCAGATATTTATTAATTAATAATTTAGATTAATTTCTTACAAATTCTATTTTGCATAAAGGATGAATTTTCTTATTCATTTTATATAATAAAAAAGACTTGTTGTATCTGTTTGAAATTTAAGTGTAACAAGGTTTGAATATTCATAAAGATTTAGAGCATCTGCTTCAACTATTTACCTTGTTGTCAGTAAGCTGTTTCAGCCATAATTATTATAAATCTTTTGTACATTTTGTAGTTAGTCATTTTTCATTTTGATTTAATTATCATTATTATTTTGAGCGAATTGTTTATGTATTAGTTTGGGGTTGTTCCACTGGGATTGAGGGTTGGTAGGTTGGGAAGTGGGATAAAGGGAGTTAATTTTGAGTATGAATGTGTGAGTGAAATAAAGAAATTGTCTTGTTACTTCTGGTTTTGTCTTTTAGAGTTTATTTAGGTGTTGGGTTTCTTTTCTCGTGTGGCAGTTGCACATGTCGAACCTCTGTTGAGGCAGTTGGGACGTGACACAGGGCAACCCGTGTCGGGGGAGAATGGGATCCTGGA
Source organism: Oncomelania hupensis (assembly GCA_036898135.1). Classification (NCBI taxonomy): domain Eukaryota; kingdom Metazoa; phylum Mollusca; class Gastropoda; order Littorinimorpha; family Pomatiopsidae; genus Oncomelania; species Oncomelania hupensis. Next base: position 8,744,351 of record CM072519.1, on the reverse strand, counting down.
GGTTGAGGTCACTGAGGGACTGCGGTCCCTCACCTCTTTGGCCCGGACTTCTCCTAGACGGGAGGCTGGCGTGGCCCGCGTCAGTCAAGCGGCTGGTCGTGTATTGCCCTAGCTCTGCTAGAAGGCTGCGGCTCATGGGTCAAACTTGAACAAAACCGTAGTGGCAGTGCGGGATTGTCTGGGTGTATATCCCCCCTGTAGCCCTGGTGCGTTTCCTTGCTGGACTTTCCACTTGGACGCATCCCCTTGTTGGACTCCGTGGTGGGTGGGGAGCAGGGGGGATGAATTCCTACTTTAAAATCATGGCTTCTACTAATAAAAGACGACTACGTGATGACGGACCGGACTCGGACACGGACAGTGATATGGACATACGACAGAAAGCTTGTGCATCTGGGGTGGATGGGGCCTGGCCTCGTTTTTTGGTTGTGGAGGGGACGGATTCGGCTCTGCCGCTAGGCAAGTTGTCCCCATTTGCCATCCACAAAGGTTTTCAATCCATTTCAACTGTTGGTTTCAAAGATGTGAGAAAACTTAGATCTGGGGCCTATCTGGTGGAGTGCTCAACCAAACGGGCGTCGGATAGTCTGCTAAAGAGGAATTTGACCGTCTTTGTTGACAGACAAATAAAAGTTTCTGTGCATGGACGGTTGAATTCCTCCAAGGGAGTCATCCGATGCTAGGACTTGATTGAAATGTCCGATTTAGAAATCCGTGAGGAGTTCTCCAGCCAGGGGGTCACAGCTGTACAAAGGGTGTATGTCACCAAAGGATCTAAACGTATCCCAACTAATACTCTTTTTGTGACTTTTGCGATGGCCAAGCTGCCAGAGTCAATCAGGGTAGGATTTCTTAGAGTGAAGGTTACCCCTTTCACACCTTCGCCTTTGCGATGCTACCGTTGCCAAAGGTTTGGCCACGGTAGCAAGTCCTGCAAAAACAAAGAAACTTGCAGAGAGTGTGCCAAAGACAAACACGAAGGTGAATGCAAAGACCCCATATGCTGTGTCAATTGCGCGGGGCAGCACTCTTCCAGCTCCAAGGACTGCCCTCAGTGGCAGTTGGAGCTTGAAATTCAAAAGATACGGGCCACTGAGGGTGCTCCTTCGGGGACGCCAGAAAGAAAGTGCTGGATAAGAGACCCATTCCTTTAGAAAGATCCTTTGCGTTGGTGGCAGGTTCCACGCCTCTTGTGGAGTCTACTACACATCGGGCGATGGAAACCTGTATGAATAAGATGAGTCAGATCTTGGAAGCGTTATGCAAAAGAATGGATAGTCTCGAGAAAATGCTCACAGCGTTTAGTCAGAGGGGGGTCTCTCCAGCCCCATTGAACACATTGGAGAACGTGCAGACGGCCACGTCAAAAACCGTCACTCCAAGCACGCAGACGGCCGTGCCAAAAGCCGTCACACCTGCCGCGAAGGAGGTTATGCCTCAGGCCGCCGCACAATCGGCAGGTTTTAGCGATCGGGCAGTCGCAGAGGCGGCCAAAATTTTAGTTGCTCAACAGAGGAGCGTCAGAGGAGAGGGAAAGGTTGGAAGGGGTGAGAAAGAGCAGGAAGATATAAAATCTGGTGCTGGGGAGAAGGGGAGGAAGTCCGCTGGCAGTTCGGGTTCCGGGGCTTTGACAAAAAATCAAAGGCCCGGACCCCTTTCTTCCAAGCACCATCAGCCTCTCGAAACGGAGAACCGTTTCGGGGGGTTGATGGAACATGAAGAGATGGACGAGGGTCCAAACGATAAAGAGAAGTAATTGTGCTCTCGGAGATGAAAATTTTAGCATTCTTTTACTTCATTTTTATGTCCATTTTACAATGGAACATCCGAGGGATAAGGGCAAATTATGAGGAGCTCTGCTGTCTGCTGACAGAGTATCGACCTGAAGTGTTGGCCCTTCAGGAAACTCTCCTGTCAGAGAAACAGATTATTATATTTGACACCATCCATAAATGTAAACAAAAATGACCTTGAGAATTTGATTCAACAGTTACCTACCCCTTTTTTGTTGTTGGGCGATTTTAATGGACGCTCTCCCCTGTGGGGTAGCGATCGTACCGATTCTCAGGGGAAAATAATTGAAGACATTTTAGACTCGTTAAATCTAGTAACTTTGAACGAGGGTGCTCCAACTTTTTCCTGTTCAAGAACTGCTTCTTTGTCCCACATTGATATATCAATCTGTGATCCCTCGTTACTTTTGGATTTTAAATGGACAGTTTTAGAAGATCTCCATGGCAGCGACCATTTCCCGGTTTTATTAAAACATGATTCAGACAACCTTGAGCAAACTCATGGCAGGTGGAAACTGAAACAAGCTAACTGGAGTCTGTTTTCTAACCTGTCTGAGGTCCAGTTACGTGCTAAGAAACAGGAATTTTCAAATGCCTTAGATCCAATACAGCTTTATACTGACATAGTTATTAACAGTGCCAAGGAGTCCATTCCGCAAACTTCGTCAAACCCTCACACACTTAAAAAACCCTGGTTTGATGATGAATGTAGAAAACTTCAGCAAGCTCGTAAAAAAGCTTTAAGAACTATGTTTTTACACCCAAGCACTGAAAATAAACAAAACCACCAACGTTTGCGAGCGCAATGCCGACAGCTCTTCAAACGAAAGAGAAGGGAATCGTGGAGAGGTTTCTGCTCCACGCTTAATTCGAAAGCGAAACTGTCGAAGGTGTGGAAAGTAGTCCGCAAACTCAAAAATAGAAGTAACAAACAGGTGAGCCCATGCCTTACTGTGCAGGGTGACGTAATCGGAGATAAAAAAATTAGTAGCTGATCTTTTGGCTTCTTCTTTTGCTGCAAATTCTTCCTCTGAAAATTATTCTGTCCCTTTTCAAACAGTTAAAACCCGTAAAGAAAAACAACAGTTAAATTTTACCTCCGATAATTCTGAAGATTACAACATTCCGTTTTCATTAGTCGAGCTTGACGATGCAATTAACAAAAGTGCAGATTCAGCAGTTGGACCGGATGATGTACATTATCAATTTCTCAGACATTTAACAAGGTACTCACGGTCTCAACTGCTGGACATCTTCAATCAGCTCTGGATCACTGGCACCTTTCCTCCCTCCTGGAGAAAGGCCATTATTGTACCCATCCCTAAACCTGGCAAAGACCATACTAACCCGACAAACTATAGACCAATAGCCTTAACGTCTTGCTTATGCAAGACGCTAGAAAGAATGGTTTATTCTCGCTTACTGTGTTATCTAGAAACAAATAATATTTTATCCAACACTCAGTGTGGCTTTCGAAGTGGTCGAAGTACTGTTGACCACCTGGTGCGACTGGAAACTTTTATCCGTAACGCGTTCGTCCAGGGTGAACATGTCGTTGCCATCATGTTTGATTTGGAAAAAGCTTATGATACCACATGGAAATATGGCATTCTTTCAGATTTACAAGAAATGGGTTTGAAGGGACATTTACCTCTGTTTATATCCAATTTTCTAACGGACAGACTCTTTCAGGTTAAGGTTGGGGGATCTTTGTCAGATATGAGGGAACAGGAGATGGGAGTGCCTCAGGGTAGCATCTTGTCTCCCTTGCTGTTTAATATTAAAATAAATAATATTGTTCGTTCCGTTAAACGGGGAATTGACAATTCTTTGTTTGTTGACGATTTTGCTTTAGTAGCCAAAGGTAAAACTTTGGCATCTGCAGAACGTCAGCTACAGTTATGTGTCAAGGCCGTTGAAGACTGGGTTTTACAAAATGGTTTTAAATTTTCTGAAGCAAAAACTGAATGTATTCACTTTTCCAAGCACCGGGGAATTATTCAAGACCCTACTATTTTCCTCAATAAAACTCCAATAAAGGCGGTCCAACAAGTCAAATTTTTGAATGTTATTTTTGATCAAAAGCTATCTTTCATTCCTCATCTGAAAATTTTGAAAACTAAATGTCAACAGGCCTGCAATTTGCTCAAGGTTATCAGTGGTACAGACTGGGGTGCTGACAAGAAAACTTTATTGCTGTTATATCGTTCTTTAATTAGATCCAAGTTAGACTATGGTTGCATTGTTTATGGTTCTGCTAGAAAATCTTATCTTAAGATGCTAGATCCAGTTGCCCATCAGGCACTACGCATTGCTTTGGGTGCTTTTCGCACTTCCCCTTGTGAAAGCCTTTACGTGGAAGCTAACGAACCCCCGCTGGAGCTGAGACGTACAAAATTGTCAATGAATTACTATTTAAAATTAAAAACCGATCCTATGAACCCTGCTTATGACTGTGTTTTCAACCCAGATTTTGTTCAGAAATTTGAAGCCAAACCTAACACAATTCCTCCGTTTGGCATCAGAATGCAAGCTCATCTGGAAAAAGCAGGCATTGATGTTGCTTCCATCAACGACGATGAGCTTCGGACTGAAGCTCCCCCATGGAAATTATGTATCCCAAACATTAATTGGCAGTTGTCCGCTTTCCTTAAAAACAATACATCCGAAACCGTATATAACCAACTTTATTTAGAACAGTGTGCTTTATACCCAGGATATGAACAACTTTTTACGGACGGGTCAAAGAAAGGAGATTCAGTTGCTGCTGCGTCGGTCTCTGGGAGACACTTAGACCAGCCTTTGCAACAGCGCTTACCTGATTTTTGTTCTGTTTATACAGCTGAGCTCAAGGCAATTCATTTAGCTCTGAAACAAGTTTATCAATCCAAAAGAACCTCATTTTTAATCATGTCTGATTCATTGTCAGCACTTCAGGCTCTTTCCACGAGAAAGATATCACACCCTTTTCTGGCAGAGATCCATGACCTCCATACACAACTTGTTTCTGAGGGTAAAAAGATAGTTTTTATGTGGGTCCCTGGTCACATGGGCATCCGCGGCAATATTGCAGTAGACAGGGCGGCTAAAGATGCTCTGCATCTCGATTTCCCTCCAGAGATTTTCCAGTTTGTGCCCTACTCTGACTTACGTTGTATGACTGGATCTTATTGTAAACAACTGTGGCAGACTGACTGGTCTAACCATGTCAACAACAAATTATTTCAAATTCTTCCCGATTTGTCCACTTCTTTGCCTAACTTTGCATCCACTCGCAAAGAAGAAACAGTGTTATCTCGCCTTCATATTGGGCATACTTATGTCACCCACAGTTTCCTTTTAAAAGGAGAAGAACCACCATGGTGCTTTGCATGTGATCAATCCTTTTCCGTTCGCCATTTCATGTCTGAGTGTGCTGATTTGATTGAGGAAAGGGAAACATATTTTGGTTCCATACCTTTCAACGAGATTTTTAAAGTATCTAATGGTCAACATCTGTTTCAATTTTTACATGACGTTGGTTTGTTTTATCGCATATAAATCGTATCGACATGTTTTGTTTAGTTTGGATTTTATTAGGACTGAATTTAGTGATTTGATTGAAGAAAGAGAATATATTTTTAATACATCAGTTTTAAAGAAGTCTCTTAAAGAGGTGTCATGTGAAAGTTTGTTTGTGTATTTAAGAGTAACGGGCTTGTTTTTTAAGACTTGAATCATTTTATAATATTTTAAGATAACGTCTCTCTGGTCCTGATTTGGCTCGGAAGAGTCCGCTGGACCTAAAGCAATAATCTTGTATTGTATTGTATTGTAGCCCTAGTGACCACCTGGCAGAAAGCGTCCAATATTCCCAAGCTGATCCAACAGACCTCATACACAAACAAGGAGTCTTGTCCCGGAAGAGTTTTCAAGAAAAAAGGTAGGAGACTGGTCTAGCGAAGAAGACGATAGTATAGCAGATTGATAGAACAGTGCAGGAATGAGAAAGAGCAAATAAGAAAGACAGCGACAGTGGGAATTTAAAGCACTAAATTTCCAGAAAGTGGGGATACTATTTATACTGAAACCCCCGGCACCCCAACGGGGGTGTTATTTTGGATGCGCTGGATTCTAGAGAGTTTATTATCTGGTAGGCCGGCCAAGAGAGAATTGCCGTAGTCAAGTCGGGAAAGAATAAAGGACACAGCAAGTTTGTTAGTGGCTTTAACTGTGGTGTGTCGCGTATTTGAAAGTTTGTCACGGAATTATCATAAAGTACAGGTGCTGGTGATATATTGTTATGTATAATACTTTCAAGATGACAAGCGAATGGGTCCATGGTGTAGGCCACTCCCTTGAATCCTGCTTGTTCTTCAGCTATGATTTGTTCAGCGTGGGGTTTCAACCTGTTGAGTGTTCTTTTCAGGAGGACTTTGCTGAAGTGGCTGATGAGGCTGATGGTGCGGTAGTTTTTACATTGAAGGTTACCTTTTCTCGGAAAAGTGATGACAAGCGACTGGGTCCATGGTGTAGGCCACTCCCCACTCTGCCAGATTTTGTTACAGATAATGGTGAGTGCGTCAATCATCGCTTCTCCTCCTGCATGAAGCAATTCTGCGGGTATTTTGTCCACTACCGCTGACTTCCCTTTCTTCACCGATTGTACAGCTGCCTCAACTTACACAATGGACCCAGTCGCTTATCATCACTCATACCCAAAAGGTCAACCCTCAAGAATATGAAACTTACCGCACCATCAACCTCATCAGCCATCCCAGCAAATCCTATCCTATCCTATCCTATGCCGTAACTCGGAGGTCGTAGGGGCATCACAGATGATTGTTTAACCAGCGTACTCCATCTTTCTCTGTCAACCCTGATTGTTTCACTCAGTGCCAAACCAGTCCATTCTCGAATGTTGTCCTCCCACCTCTTTTTCGGTCTACCTCTTCTTCTACCTCCTTGCACTGTGCCTTGCAGGATGGTCTTTGCAAGACCTGATGATCTGGTGACGTGGCCATACCATCGGAGTTTCCGTTTTTTTCACCACAGACTGTGAGCAAGTCATCGTTTTGTTCAATGGCTTGTGTGATGGTCCGTCGTTGGTGATGTGCTGGGTATAGGAAATGCCCAGAAGTCTTCTATAGCACCTCATTTCCGTGCTTTTTATTCTTCGTTGGAGATCTGCTGTGAGGGTCCATGTTTTGCAAGCATATAGGAAGATGGAGATGACAAGGGAGCGCAGCAGTCTTACCTGTTAAACCTGTGTGATAAACGAAGAGAGATGAAAAAGAAAAAGAACACATCACGGGGTTCTAATGCCTACAGAAAAATAAAATCAACAATGACATTTGAAAAGGGATGCGCACAGCAAAGGAGAACTGGATAAAAGATCAATGCCAGGAAATAGAGAACAGTCTGAACAAGAACAACAGCAAGAAGGCTTGCCAGACTGTGAAGCGGCTGACAAGTGCTAAACAGTCAAAAGGTCTCCACGATCCAAAGCAAGTCTGGCATATGCCTTACAGAAGAACAAGAAGTCTTGGACAGATGAACAGTGAGTACTGCTCTGACCTTTACAACCACACACCAAACGGAGACCCTCAGTTCTAGCATGTCCAGAGAACAGAGAAGAAGAAGAAATCCTCCCAATTCTCCGAGAAGAAGTTGAGGCAGCAGTGCAATCGCTGATGAAGGGGAAGTCAGCGGGAGTGGACAACTGTTACACTCGATGTTGTTTTTTTAATCAGTTGATTCAGCCCCGATGCTTGAAACCTGATAAAGTGTAACTCAGATTCGTTTATCCACGCAGCCTGCTCACTCAGCAACAAGGCAAAGTCGTCGTATGTAGTTTTCCAACTTTATTCAGCATACATCAACAACTTTAAACAATCGCTTTTTCCACTTTCAACTTTCCACTTTCAACTTTACAATTTATTCCTCTCTCTTGAAACAGTGCGGCACTTATATAGTCTCTATAACTCCAGAGAAATAAAGAACGTTCGGGCAAGACATAATTATAACCAATCAAAACGAATTTCATCATCACTGTCTCACGTCATACAACCATATTGAGAATAAAAGCGTCTCTATTACCACTAGAATTATCCACACGCTTCAATCGATAGTAAACATCCAACTCTAGAAAATTCTCAAATAATATCGACCAACTAAAATTATCAATGTTATACAAAGCTTCTGCTGACAACAACGCAAAATCAAATCAAAGGTAAATACACTCTATTATTGCATGCGTTGCAAAATAAAACGAACAGATCTGTCGTGCGCGTGCCATTCGCACCGCCGCGCGAGTTCAACGTAACAACAACATACCCGCGGAACTGCTTCAAGCAGGAGGAGAAGAGATGATTGACGCACTCACCATTATCTGTAACAAGATCTGGCAGAGTGGGGAGTGGCCTACACCATGGACCCAGTCGCTGTCATCAAAACGAAAAGTCAGTTGTTTTATTGACGCTCGGTTTTCTCGTGCCTATGTTCAATAAGTGTCCAACCATTTATGCAAGAACAATTTTGATTGGTTGCTTTTATAATTTCCTTTATGTATTGATGTAATGGTGTAGTCACTCACATCGGAACTGTCAACTCGGAAAGGTGTACATGTTTTTGTGTGTGCTCTGTTAGGTTAATCCAACAGGTTAGTTTTCCATTTATTAACTATGTAACTATGTTTAACTATGTAAAAGTTATTATTTAATTATGTAAGCACATTTCTTTGTATAAAGGTAAATTGTTTTGTGTTTACAAATGTATAAAGTAATTTTTATGGGGAAAACAAAAACCACCATCTTTTGACATTATCCATTTTGAAGCTATGTTGAGGACTGATAGTCAATGTGTTGATGTTGGTGACTAAATATCACGAACAATATTTTTCAGAGCTGTTAATATGTACCTGTGTGTGTACATACCTGTATAAGACTACCTACCTTGGGTGTGAATCCTCCTGAAGAAGGAGAAAACGTTCCCCAGAGGATTTCTCCAATGAATGAAATCAGGAAAATATTCATTCAAGTTTGTCACCGCAATTGGAGCACAGCGTGGATTATTATTACTTCCGTAAATTGCGTGTGTATAATCTCCAAGAAGATTATCTGTGGAATTCGTATTTATAATCTCCAAGAAGATTATCTGTGTTTCGAGTGTATAATATAATCTCCAAGAAGATTATCTGCCTCTGCTGAGTGATATAACCTCCCGGAAGATTATGGTTGTGAATTATTTACGTTCTGAGGAAAGGATCTCCAAGTGGATTAATTACCGGAGGTGGTTGTGCTTTATCTCTCACTCTGTGTTGAGATCGCTATTGGATTATCTAATCGTTGTGGCGGATATATATATTGTGTGAATATCATTGACAGTGGTGTTGGCATTCAGTGAACTAATGGATTACTTTCTTACATTTCATTGGATTTATGTTGTGCGTTGTGGACTACATTGACGTCAACACTCATTCATTCTTTCGTAATATTATTCTGAATTTTCATTGCTGTTTTGTTTGTTAAATATTAATTTGTTGTTCTCTGATGGGATTTGTTTATATAAACGTTGAAAACTTATTTCCTACGTGTGGCCTACATTGTTCTCTGTGTATGTCTTGTGTGTATATATACATGTAAAACGGTGAACACGCATTCTGACTGTCTATAAACTTTATTGTTCAGTTCGCTTAGTATAAATAAACAATTCCTGTCCGTGACAATTTGGTGACCCTGACAAACGTTTTGTATTTGATTGTTTGAACATAAGACAAATATTGACATTGTTTTTGTCTTTGATTGTGTCTCGTTTGCTTGTTGACATTTTCTGCACGTGATATACGCTTTACTATAACTCGGAAGCCTACGTAGTTCATTCATGTTGTTAGGGGATTCCCCTGGAGTATTTGCTTAGTGCAATGAATTGACTAGCGTAAAGTAAGCCTTGATCTATATTGCTTCATTATTTCACTACATTTGTTGCGATTTGTTACATTTGTTTCACTACATTTGAGTGTCATTATAATCTATTTTATATTATTGATTTGTATTACTGATGGTTAGCAGTTGTATTTTCTTTTGTGTGTGCCTTTTGTATTTTGAAATATGGCTGATAGTGATTTCAAGCGCTACCTTGATCAGGGTAAAATGCTTGGTTTATCTGATGATAAACTACAAAGTTATATTGATACTTGTTATGAGCGTGAAGAGAGGGCTCAGGCCCGAGCTCTTAAGCAATTAGAGCTTGACGAAGCTGAGAAAAAACGCAATTATGAAGTGGTACAGGAAAAAGTGAGATTAGACCATGAAGTTGAAAGAGAAAGGATGAGACTGGACGCTGAGACTAAAAAAGCTGAAATTGATGCTCAAGCCAGACGATATGAAGTAGACCATGGAGTTGAACATCAGGTTCGCCCGACTAATGGGGCAGACTCGCTTCCCAAGTCTTACTTTCCCAAACTTCCCACTTTCAAAGAGGATAGGGATGATATAGACTCCTTCCTTTTCCGATTTGAAACTCATGCAACATCATTGGGTTGGAAAAAGGATCTATGGTCTGTTTATTTGGCTGCAGTATTGGATGGGTCGGCTCTGTCTCTCTACCACTCGCTTTCAGCTAACGGCACTGTAGCCTATGATATACTCAAGGAGCATTTATTAAAAAAATTCCAATGTTCTTTTGAGGGTTTCAGGGAAAAGTTGCGAAATGTTAGGCCAGAAACGGGTGAATCTTTCTTGTCTTTTGGCACAAGACTGCGTCATTTTTTGGATAGGTGGATTGAACTTTCAGAGATTGGTCATACTTTTGATGGAATGATAGACCTGATTGTTTGTGAACAAATTTTACAGAGCGTGTCAAAAGATCTGGCAGTGTTTTTGCGGGAACGTAACTTGAAGAGTGCCAAAGATATGATTGATCATGCAGAAAGTTATCGAATGGCGCATCCCACAAAATCTCTAGCACGTAGAAGTGATAGCAATATGTTTTCTTCTGCCACTGGTCTTGCTCAAAACCGTTCATTTCGTGGTTGGAACCAACAGCACAATCGTGGTGCTATTCAGAGAAACAATTCGAACACACAAAATATACACAATCAACCCATTACCGAGAACGCACCTGGTACTGCTCATACGGCAGGTTCGAATCCGAACACAAATCAGAGAGGGTTTCGCGGCAACTACCGGAATCATGGTTACCGTTATCGAGGATTTGGTCGTGGAAACGGCAATGCAACCCAGCAGACAAATGCAGGTCAATCACAAACTGATAGTGTGAATAACAATGTACCGCGTCTGGGTGTGAAGTGTTATAACTGCGGTGGAAAAAATCACTACGCTAAACAGTGTCCTTCACCATTAGACTCGGCTAGTGTTGCGTTGTCTTCGAACTGTTCTGGCACAGATGAGACCCAAGTGTTGTGTTCGGTCCGAACCCAGCATGCTGCTTTACCGTTGTCCCCTGGTCTAGTTAATGGACATGAAGTTAGTGTACTCAGAGATACGGGCGCTACTACCGCTGGTGTACGTAAGCAGTTAGTTAGCGATGACCAGTACACAGATGAGATTCGGAAGGTTATTTCGTTCGGTGGCAAGGTGGAAAGCTTTCCAGTCGCTGTCGTTGATGTTGATACACCATTCTACACGGGTTCTTTGCACTGCTGCGTAATCGATGATCCTGTGGTAGATTTGATTGTAGGTAATGTCGAGGGTGTACATCCTTCAGCTGGTCTTATCGTAGGGAATATGCACGGAGTGTCGAATGATGCGTGTCAAAACTGGACACCTAGGCATGGGTTTGAGTCTGTAGCCATGGTTACCACTCGCGCACAAGCAAAACGAGAAGTGGACTTACCGAGTCCGTTGGACGCTAAGATACCAGATCTTGGTGTGGGTCGCGATGATCTCATTCGTAGGCAGAAAGATGATGGGTCGTTGAAATCTCTGTTCGAGCGAGCGGAAAAATCAGATGAAAGCAAATCCGGTGATGCTACTGTTTTGTTCATCATCCGCGATGGTGTTTTGTATCGGCAATTCAGTCAGAAATCGAAGATAACGAATCAAATTGTGGTGCCTAAGTCTTTGAGAAATTCTGTACTCGTCGCCGCGCACGATGGATTGATGGCTGGTCATAGTGGAATACGTCGTACTTTACAACGAGTACTGTCGCACTTTTATTGGCAGCGAGTAAGTGCGGATGTGCGCGACTACTGTCGTTCGTGCGATATCTGCCAAAAGACGGTGCCAAAAGGTCGCGTACCCAACGTTCCTTTGGAATACATGCCCCGAATTGATGAACCGTTCAAACGCGTAGCAATTGATTTGGTCGGACCTTTGTCTCCGCCATCAGAGGGAAAGCATAGATACATTTTGACTATGGTGGATATAGCAACTCGCTATCCAGAAGCTATCCCTCTGCAAAACATTGACACTGTTTCAATCGCTGAAGAGCTATTCAAAATCTTTGCGCGCATGGGATGTCCGCAGGAAATACTTTCAGATCGCGGCTCGCAATTTACATCCGACCTCATGAAGGAAATCTTACGATTGTTGTCCATCAAAGGCGTACATACGTCGCCGTACCACGCACAATCTAACGGCGTTGTTGAAAGATTTCATGGCACACTCAAACCTATGCTTAAGAAGGTTATTCAGCGGCAACCCAAACTATGGCATCGGTTTTTACCAGCTGTTCTTTTCGCTGTTCGGGAATTGCCCAATGAAAGTACAGGGTTCTCCCCGTTCGAGTTGTTGTTTGGACGTCGAGCGAGAGGACCGATGGATTTGTTGGCGAAGACTTGGACTGGACATACTGACAATGACGACGACAAGACACTGTATAAATACGTGTTTGATCTTAAAAATACTATCACCGAAGCCTGTGAGCTAGCACAGGAAAATGTCGCGAGAGCTGCTAAGAAAAACAAGCGTTTTCATGATAGAAAGGCTAAACCTCGTTCTTTCAAAGTGGGTGATGAAGTTCTTCTTCTTTTGCCATGTAACACAAACAAGTTGCTTATGACATGGAAGGGCCCTTTTTCGGTTGTGGCCGCCTACAACTGTGACTATAAAATAGACATAAATGGAAAAACAAAGGTCTTCCATGCAAACATGTTGAAACAGTATGTTAGGCGTCAGCCAGTTGTCCAGGAATCCGCTGCTGTTGCGCAGCCCTTGAATAATCCGGTTCAGGATGCTGAAGTTGTTTTTTTCGGTGAGCAGATTGGTCTTACTGCCGTTCTACCCCCAGTTTCTGAACCAGAACCACTGCCTCTGCCGACTTTGTGCACTGGAATGACTGAAACGATTGACGATATTGCATTTGACAACGAGTTGTCTGCTTCATCTAAAGCTCAGTTAAAAGATGTCTTCGCTGAATTCACATCTATACTGTCGTCTGATCCTGGATTTTTCAATGGCAACTTGGATCATGAGATTCGTCTCACTTCGGAGCAACCGGTTAGAGTTAAACAGTATCCATTGCCTTTTTCATCAAAGGAGGCTATTGTGAAGGAAGTTAAATCTATGCTAGCCCTAGGGGTGATCGAACCATCTACCTCTCCTTACACATCGCCTGTAGTCCTTGTTGGTAAGAAAGATGGAACTACCAGGTTCTGCATTGACTTTCGGGCTCTCAACAAGATCACCATCTGGGACGCCGAACCGATTCCAGATCCAGAGGAGCTTTTTAGTCGCTTGTCTAGTGCTACATACTTTACTAAAATAGACTTGTCAAAAGGTTACTGGCAAATTGGTGTCAAGCCCGAGGATCGACCCAAGACAGCGTTCCAAACTCCACTAGGCCTATTTCAATGGGTCCGAATGCCTTTTGGGTTAGTGTCAGCGCCAGCTACTTTTGCCAGGATGATGCGTCTTTTGTCACTGGAGGAGCATTCTGCCATAAATTTCTTTGATGATATTTTGATAGGCAGCCCTACTTGGCAGAAGCACCTGTCTCATGTCAGAGGAGTGATGTCGCAGTTGCAAAGTTTTGGTTTGACTGCTCGTCCTTCCAAAATCATGACTGGTTTCCAACAATTGGAGTTTCTAGGGCATGTTGTAGGAAACGGTTTTTTGAAACCGGAATCAAGCAAGGTGCAGAAGATCCTGTCGGTCAGTACCCCTACCACAAAGAAACAAGTCCGTTCTCTGTTAGGACTAGCGGGATATTACCGACGTTTCATCCCCAACTTTGCGTCGATCACTGCCCCTATATCAGACTTGTTACGCTCCACAAAAGTGAGAACTCAGATTGTATGGTCGCCTCAGTGTGCTCAGGCACTGCAAACTGTTCAGGCGTTGTTGTCCTCCTCCCCAGTGTTGGTATTGCCAGACCAGTCTCTGCCTTACGTTGTTCAGACAGACGCTAGCTGCACTGGGTTAGGTGCTGTGCTATTGCAGGAACATGATAGTGATCTTCACCCTGTGTCGTATGTCAGTCGCAAACTTGTTGATCGCGAGACGCGCTACAGTACTATTGAGCGCGAATGTCTGGCTATTGTGTGGTCACTCTCAAAATTCTCTCGCTATCTGTGGGGACAAACGTTCGTTCTGCAGACCGATCATAGACCTTTGATATATCTGAATTCCGGGAAATTCAAAAATGCTCGTATCATGCGTTGGTGTTTGACACTTCAAGAATTCTCCTTCGAAGTGCAGCCATTATCGGGATCAAAGAACCTCATGGCAGATATGTTGTCACGATCTCCGACAGATCAGACAATTCCATAAACACAAAACAATCGGCAGCGCATAATACAGTGTGTGTTTTTTTTAAAATAATTCAGACTTTGATTATGGACGCCTTAAAACCATTAAGAAAACTCGGGCGTTTTCTTTTTCTTAAGGGGAGGGTATTGTCATCAAAACGAAAAGTCAGTTGTTTTATTGACGCCCGGTTTTCTCGTGCCTATGTTCAATAAGTGTCCAACCATTTATGCAAGAACAATTTTGATTGGTTGCTTTTATAATTTCCTTTATGTATTGATGTAATGGTGTAGTCACTCACATCGGAACTGTCAACTCGGAAAGGTGTACATGTTTTTGTGTGTGCTCTGTTAGGTTAATCCAACAGGTTAGTTTTCCATTTATTAACTATGTAACTATGTTTAACTATGTAAAAGTTATTATTTAATTATGTAAGCACATTTCTTTGTATAAAGGTAAATTGTTTTGTGTTTACAAATGTATAAAGTAATTTTTATGGGGGAAAACAAAAACCACCATCTTTTGACATTATCCATTTTGAAGCTATGTTGAGGACTGATAGTCAATGTGTTGATGTTGGTGACTAAATATCACGAACAATATTTTTCAGAGCTGTTAATATGTACCTGTGTGTGTACATACCTGTATAAGACTACCTACCTTGGGTGTGAATCCTACTGAAGAAGGAGAAAACGTTCCCCAGAGGATTTCTCCAATGAATGAAATCAGGAAAATATTCATTCAAGTTTGTCACCGCAATTGGAGCACAGCGTGGATTATTATTACTTCCGTAAATTGCGTGTGTATAATCTCCAAGAAGATTATCTGTGGAATTCGTATTTATAATCTCCAAGAAGATTATCTGTGTTTCGAGTGTATAATATAATCTCCAAGAAGATTATCTGCCTCTGCTGAGTGATATAACCTCCCGGAAGATTATGGTTGTGAATTATTTACGTTCTGAGGAAAGGATCTCCAAGTGGATTAATTACCGGAGGTGGTTGTGCTTTATCTCTCACTCTGTGTTGAGATCGCTATTGGATTATCTAATCGTTGTGGCGGATATATATATTGTGTGAATATCATTGACAGTGGTGTTGGCATTCAGTGAACTAATGGATTACTTTCTTACATTTCATTGGATTTATGTTGTGCGTTGTGGACTACATTGACGTCAACACTCATTCATTCTTTCGTAATATTATTCTGAATTTTCATTGCTGTTTTGTTTGTTAAATATTAATTTGTTGTTCTCTGATGGGATTTGTTTATATAAACGTTGAAAACTTATTTCCTACGTGTGGCCTACATTGTTCTCTGTGTATGTCTTGTGTGTATATATACATGTAAAACGGTGAACACGCATTCTGACTGTCTATAAACTTTATTGTTCAGTTCGCTTAGTATAAATAAACAATTCCTGTCCGTGACAGTCGCTTGTCATCACTCTTCCCAAAAAGTAACCTTCAGGAATGTGAAAATTACCGCACCATCAGCCTCATCAGATATCCCAGCAAGGTCCTTCTGAAAATAATACCCAACAGGTTGAAACCCCAAGCTGATCAAATCATAGCTGAAGAGCAAGCAGGATCCAGGGCAGGGCGAAGTACCACTGAACAGATTTTCAACCTCAGAATAATCTGCGAGAAATACCTATAGCACCAACAACATCTATATCATGTGTTCGTAGACTTCAAAAAGGCGTTTGACCGAGTCTGGCATGCAGCTCTGTTGGGTAACCATGAGAGTGTACAACATCAGCCCTAAAATTATTGAAGTCATCAACAACCTGTATGGCAAGGCTACCAGTGCAGTCCTCCACAACAGCACCATCGGAAACTGGTTTGGAACAACAATCGGTGTGCGTCAGGGATGCCTACTCTCTCCAACACTCTTCAACATCTTCCTAGAGCGCATCATGTCAGATGCCCTTGCAGATCACGAAGGCACAGTCAGCATAGGGGGAAGAGCAATCTCCAACCTTCGGATGACATTGATGGATTGGCTGGAGAGGAACAAGAACTTGAACAGCTGGTACAGAGGCTTGACACTACCTCCAGAGCCTATGTAATGGAAATAAGTGCAGAGAAGACCAAAATGATGACCAACAACACCAATGGCATCAACACGGACATCAAAGTCCAAGGCCAATCCCTCAACACAGTGCATAGATTCAACATGGTGCATAGCTTGAAATATTTAGGTGTCATTTTTATAAGACAATGGGTCCCGTCAAGAAGTCCTCTCCATTATCGCACAAATAACTGCTGCCCTGACAAGGTTGAAGCCCATTTGGAATGACAGGACCATCAAGATAAGGGTGCTGCGCTCCCTTGTCATCTCAATCTTCCTATACGCTTGCGAAACATAAACCCTCACAGCAGACATAAAACGAAGAATACAAAGCATGGAGATGCGGAGCTACAGAAGACTTGTGGACAGTTCCTATACACAGCTCATCACCAACGACGAAGTCCGACAGACTATCACACAAGCCATTGGACAACACGATGACAAGCTCACAGTGTTGAAGAAACGGAAACTCCTATGGTAGGGCAACGTCACCAGATCATCAGGCCTTGCAAAGACCATCCTTCAAGGCACGGTGTAAGGAGGCAGAAGAAGAGGGAGACAGAAAAAGAGGTGGGAGGACAACATTCTAGAATGGACTGGCCTGACATTGAGCAAAAAAATGATAAAGACTGACAGAGTTATTGATCTTTTTTTTTTTTGGTTGATAGCTAATTACAATATCTTTTGCTCCAAACAGAAGGCTCCACCGCTAATCTCTTTTCTAAGAAGACTCGAACACCATTTGATGTTGAGAGAGCAGAAAAATACAGCGAAGTTATGGTCTTGATTTTGTGGTCCTGATTCGGCTCTTTGAAGTCCGCTGGACCCTGTAAGCATTGACTAATTAACTTACTTGTAAATTAAAACAAGACATTTTTTATTTAAATGGATTATAATTATTTAATGAATTTTTCTTCTTTATTTTGTTTTATTCGGACAAGGTTTACAAGTTGACACTGTTTATGTTCATTGGAAAGCATTAATTGTGAATAATAAAATAAAGACACTGTTGTACATTATTTAGGCAGAAGCTAAATAAAACAATGTTTACATGTATTGTGCTCATCTCGCTGTAAACGTCATCGCTGCTTTCGTTCAAGTGACTGTACATCGCAGCTCTTCTTCGCCATCCATGCACTTCTGTACGCCATTCCTCTTCCCGTGGATATCCAGAGTATTGTAGTCATCAGTAGAAGTGCTTCGACTGAAACTCTCGGTGATCAACGTTTGGGACTGAGCTGGACATGTTGGTTCATTTTGTTGTTGGACATGGTTATTCACGGTTTCGGATGCTGTGGTCTTCTTGGTGCTACCAAAATCTAGAGTTTTATAGTCATCGTGTGGTTCTTCGCCGTCAGCCGCAGCGCCTTTTCTGTTGTTAGGTTGTTTCTTGTGAGGCTTTGGAGTGTTTCCTCCTTTTGCGTTCTTGTACACGTTCGTAGATGGGCCAATTGGGATCTTTGGTTTGCAATCAAAATCAAGGCGCATTTACTACATTGACGTTAGAGGGTGGCATATTTAAGCTGCTACTACAATGCCTTGTCTTCTTAACTTAAGATCTCCCAATGCAAAAGAAATAATAAAGCTTAATTGCCCTACCGCACATCACAAGTACTAAGGTTACGCCTGACAGAACGCTGTCTTACTAAAAATGCTCGATTGCGTGAATTTCGAAGTCCTCATAATGCATAATTCTTCCTCAGTTACCTGTTATAGGTTCAAGTCAAGTCAACAAATCATTTGGCTCAATTATTCCACTGAAAACACAAAATTTAACTTTTCCGTCTGTAGAATCCTGCAGTAGAAATGAAGCTAAATATTGTTTTAACTTAAAACAACAAGAATAAAAAAGCAAGCACTGAAGTTACACCTACGATACATACATTACTAAAGTTGCACCTTGCAGGTAGTAAGTGAGAACAGTTGCAGTGCTTCACCAAACCAAACAACAGTTGGAGCTTCTAAACTTCGTTCCGGTTGCAGTCTGAGGTTTAGAACAGGCGGGCTGACCGTAAACTACCGAAAGTCGGATATTTATGGACCACTGACAGTACAAACGGTAGTAGGTTTGCACATGCATCACTGAACAGGGCGTGTGCACTAGATTCAAGCCTCAAGTTTTATTCACTTTAATGGAACAATCCTCAGAATAAGAAATAGACTTGCACGCAAATAAGGCATGAACAAAAATGGCTGAAATAGCCTGGCATACACACTTTGAAAAGCGCCAACTCTCCTCATGCACGCCGTGTCTGATTACGCTTTAGTCTTTAGAATGCAACAACCGTAACGGTTGAACAGCGCACAACTAATTCTGCTTGTGCTTTATGTGTACAATTTATAGTGTGTAAAAACGGTCTAAACATTTCTGTTACCCGACCCTGATCTCTGTGAGTGCATGTGGTGTGAAATACGTAAGCTGTGGAAACTGTTCACAGAGACATGAAAGAACACTAATTAGTTAGTTATTCCTTGCTTACAGGGTCCAGCGGACTGCAAAGAGCCGAATCAGGACCACAAAATTAAGACCACAACTTGGTTGAAAGAGGAATCATCCCTGATCCGTATAAAAGATATGTCGAAACAACCCTAGTGGTAACACTGAAGGCACTCCACCAACCGGTCACTTTACAATAATGGGATCCCACGCAGGAGACGCTGAAGCTATACTCTAATTTATTAAACCCACGTTTACAAAAACAAAATAGAATACAAACATCATTATAAAATATCAACAAAACACATACATATAAAATGCCTACATTGCCAAATAATAATATAGGAAGCCCTAATGATCATTCGGCAGAAAGCGTCCAATATTCCCAAGCTGATCCAACAGACCTCATGCACAAATGAGGAGTTTTGGAAGAGTTTTCAAGAAAAACAATAGGTGACTGGTATTCAAGTAGATTGATAGAACAGAGTCGAATAGGAATGAGAAAGAACAAAGGTAAAGTCATCGACAATGGAAATTTAAAGCACTTAATTTCCCGAAAGTGGGAATATTATTTATACAGAAACCCCTGCACCCCCACTAGGATTAAGAACACGAAGGCGATCACAGTTCGTTGTAAAACTGCTCACGCTACTTTGTCTATTGAACAATCTCTAAGATAATTGCTACCCATGAACTTCTGTCGCTAATACATTTTGTATAAGTTTCCTGCATCGAATGTTGTCACTGAAATCTTTATTACAGTTGCTGGTGATATATTGTTATGTAGAAAACTTTTTCCTGCGACGTATTTTCACATCAATTAAATATTTACTTTGAAACAAAATACCAGAAAGAAATTGTGACTGCTACATAATACATAATAATACTACATAATAATAACGTTATCCTCCTCTGATGCTTGGTCACACATACTGGCAACATTTATCATACATCATTTCAAAGTGAAATAATTTTTTAACAAATATTGTGACTGTTACATAATACTACATAATAATAATACTACTATATAAAAATAACGTTATCCTCCTATGATGCTTGGTCACACATATTGGCAACATTTATCAGACATTATTTCACTATGAAATAAATGTTATTGTCAGCGACACAATTTCTGTCGCATGATCCTTATGCGTAAAATTTTGGCGAGGTAGTGACTTTACCTATCGATGCAATAAATTCCCCATTTATTATTTCACAGTGACATAAATTTATGGTCAGGGACCCAATTTGTTATTTATTTATTTTTGGTTTGTTTGTTTTGCAAATGCTATCACGCACAAAGTGGTGGAAGTGAAATATTTTCCGCGTGTCGTTAGTTCATGGGGTCATAATATACAGTCTCACTTAAAACAATGTTATTTTGAGGGGTAAAAAATAAATGTACGTGCAACATACGCTGCAATAGAATTTCAAATTCTAATGCTACAGGTGCTTCTAAAATAAGTTATAAATGGTACAAGTTACTTCCACGCCAAGGGACATTAACTATTTGTCAAGTAGCATGGAAGGGTGGTTGACAGTCATGTACACCTTCCTGGTTTTCTTTTGTATAGAAAATTATGTAGATCACGCTCTCTGCGAAATTGTGTTTTAAAAAAATAATAATGTGAAGAAAGGAAGTTAGTTTAATGACGTTGCTGTTGTGATTGTTGTTGTTGTTGTTGTTGTTGTTGTTGTTGTTCTCTCTTCTTCTTCTCCTCCTCCTCCTGCCATTTCTTCTCATTCCTCATGACATAGTAAGTTTTTTCATTCTAGTTCTTAGTTTATCCCACCAACCTTTTCCTATAGCTTGGACCGGAGAAATGTCTATGTTCGGCTCCGCTTCATGTTCCCACAGTTATATTACCTTAGTATTATAATATAGTTCCTAGAAATCGTACGATAAACTCTCATACAGTCTAGTACATAGCTTGCGAGGTGTAATGTAAATATGAGTGTGTAACTGGACCATTATGATTATGTACAACAATCTTTACCTTAGTATTATAATATAGTTCCTAGAAATCGTACGAGAAACTCTCATACAGTCTAGTACATAGTTTGCGAGGTGTAATGTAAATATGAGTGTGTAACTGGACCATTATGATTATGTACAACAATCTTTACCTTAGTATTATAATATAGTTCCTAGAAATCGTACGAGAAACTCTCATACAGTCTAGTACATAGCTTGCGAGGTGTAATGTAAATATGAGTGTGTAACTGGACCATTATGATTATGTACAACAATCTTTTTATGGATATGCTGATGCTGATTCAGTTTAACTGCACAACTCTTACTCAAGTCGGTTCACTTGCCTGTGATTTTACAGATAATAATTTATGCATATGATTTAGGCAAATATCCACCACAAATATACACAACATAAATATAAATATATGAATGCGTCATGTGTGGTGAAAAAAAAGTTCGTAAATCAACGAACCAATCAAATATACACCACCAAGAAAAAAAAAATTAAAAATAATAATAATAATAATAATAATAATAATAATAATAATAATAATGTTTATTGAACATGGAGTAACCATATTCAGGCGTTTGTCCTCGGCATCTTGATAAAGGAGAAATGTCCATTTCTCATCCTGCATTCCTAAAGAGGGTAAGACATTTGTTTAGTTAAAAATTGGAGACCTATTACGTTATTCAATACGGTTTATAAAATCGCTTCTACTTGCATATCTAACAAAATGAAATTAGTTTTGAACCAGTTGATTGGTGATCAGCAAAAGCTTTTTTTAAAGCCGATACATTGGTGAAAATTGTAGACTGTTATATAATAATATTATATAACAACTACGAACCCGATTATTATTACAGTATACAAACATATTATGTTTGTATACTGTAATAATAATCGGGTTCGTAGTTGGTTTTTATGGTTGGTACGGAAAAGACCTTTGATTCCGTGGCCTGGTCTTTCATCGATAAATGTTGAACGTTGATGTAGCATTAATTTTGGCCCAGATAATATATATTTTTATTATTTTGGATAAAATGTAAAAGGTTCACAATAATGTGAGCTTTATCACTCACTGGGGAAAATAAAGTGGATATAACGGGATAGACCGCAATCATCCCTCTGGACTAGCCGGTGTGACAGACACATGCACATGATGGAGTCTGGGCGAAAAACAATCATACCACCAGGTTAAAAACAATTGCACGTCAGTCGCACGCATGCCTTGCATACTGACTATTCTATGCATATACACGTCTTCCACAATAAGAAAAGGACAAAAAATCAATAAAATAACATAAAATAAAACACTGTCACCAAAGGGTGGCAATAGGAGGACGAGACAGGAAGGAGGGGGGTGGAAGGAGGGGAGAAGGGCTAGGAGACCTATTCTCATCGCCTCGACTGAGCGGCGGAAAATCATCATATCCGGCGGGTGGCCTAGCCCACACATATATTGACGGGTGGGGAAAAATGTGACCTACCTCGTAAGGGTAGTGCAAGGAAACAGACTGCTCGAAATCAACATTGGGGACCCACATAGCCAAACAACCGGCGGGTAGTGGGTCCGCCAGTGGCCCAAGCACAGCCTGAACGCAATGGCCTTTAAGTGGATGGGCAGGTTTAAATGAAGAAGTGGAGTATACATGGTAGGAAAGGTGTGCATTCCCATAAGTAAGAATAGGGTAATTTATTTTCGTTTGAAGCCATCGTCACGTCATTTCTTTTATTTTCTTTTTATTCCAAGCTTTTAGGGCATAAATATACAAACACTTGCACACATGTATGTATTTAATAATAAGATAATGTAAGTGGTTTTTCTTCTTTAATAAGCCTATGATTAGGTAAACATCATTGATGCTATCAGTGCCCTTTATGAAAACACAAGTTTTGTTCATGTATTTCACTAATCTTATCAATCCGATATAGCGTTTTTCCAGCTCAAAATCTGCTCAAGGCGCTGGTTGATACAGGATCTTACTCAAGCCGCCCTCATTTGCTGAGTATAATGGAGTACATTGAAATAATAAATGGCGTACACATAAAGTTCGCTGGCATAAATGTACAATCAAATGAGCACAAATGATATTCATTGAATATGCCAGCAAACAATGATTTTCGGTACACCATTATTTCAATGTTCATCCTTATTACGATTATATACAGCGAATGGTTTTTGATAAATGACACCGATAGTATCACTAATATTTTATGCAACAATACACCTATTTTCACGTGTTCATAGACTTCAAGAAGCCGTTTGACCGAAGCTGGCATGCAGCTCTATGGACAACAATGAAAGTGTACAACATCAGCCCTAAAATTATTGAAGTCATCAAAAGCCTGTATGACAAGGCTACCAGTGCAGTCATTTATAACAGCGTCATCGGGAACTGGTTCAGAACAACAATCGGTGTGCGTCAAGGATGCCTACTCTCTCCAACACTCTCTCAACATCTTCCTAGAGCGCATCATGCCAGATGCTCTTGCAGATCACGAAGGCACAGTCAGCATAGGGGGTAGAGCAATCTCCAATCTTCGTTTTGCGGATGACATTGATGGATTGGCTGGAGAGGAACAAAAACTTGAACAGCGGGTACAGAGGCTTGACACCTATAGAGCTTATGAAATGGAAATAAGTGCAGAGAAGACCAAAATGATGACCAACAACACCATTGGCATCAACACGGACATCAAAGTCCAAGACCAGTCCCTCAACACAGAGAATAGCTTCAAATATTTAGAATCCATTGTATCAGACAATGGGTCCCGACAGGAAGTCCTCTCCAGGATCGCACAAACAACTGCTGCCCTGACAAGGTTGAAGCCCATTTGGAAAGACAGGACCATCAGTCTACATTCCAAAGTAAGACTGCTGCGCTCCCTTGTCATCTCCATCTTCCTATATGCTTGCGAAGCATGGACCCTCACAGCAGATCTCCAACAAAGAATACAAAGTATGGAGATGAGGTGCTACAGAAGACTTCTGGGCATTTCCTATACCCAACACATCACCAAGACGAAGTCCGACAGACCATCACACAAGCCATTGGACAACACGATTACCTGCTCACAGTGGTGAAGAGACGGAAACTCCGATGGTATGGCCACGTCACCAGATCATCAGGCCTTGCAAAGACCATTCTGCAAGGCACAGTGCAAGGAGGTAGAAGAAGAGGGAGACAGAGAAAGGGGTGGGAGGACAACATTCGAGAATGAACTGGTTTGACACTGAGCGAAGCCATCAGGGCTGCTGAGGACAGAGAAAGTTGGAGTATGTTGGTTAAACGAGCATCTGTGGTGCCCCTATGACCTCCGGGTTACGGGACAGGATAGGATAGGATAGGACACTTATTTTAAATAAATGCTTACCTTATCATAGATACTGACATTAGAAACATTTTGATTAAGCACATAAATGTGTGTATATTTGCATGCATGTATATTAGATTCGTTTTATCAAGACTTTAGATTGTTAAAACAATATGAATCTGAAGCTGAATAATAGGGAGTTACAAAAACAACTGCACACATACCTTTACT
The DNA here is from genome assembly GCA_036898135.1 of Oncomelania hupensis. NCBI lineage: Eukaryota > Metazoa > Mollusca > Gastropoda > Littorinimorpha > Pomatiopsidae > Oncomelania > Oncomelania hupensis. The sequence continues at coordinate 8,719,837 of CM072519.1, read as the reverse complement.
GAATATGGGAATATTCGTCGTCCATGACTTCCTCTCTTCTCTCCCTGTTCGCCTCACTGTAAACGTCCTCGCTGCTTTCATTCAAGTGACTGTACGTTGCAGCCGCTTCGCCATCCGTGCACACTTGTACGCCTTTCATCTTCCCGTGGATATGCAGAGTGTTGTAGTCATTGGTAGGAGGGCTTCGACCGAAACTCTCGGTGGCCAACGTTTGGGTCTGAGCTGGACATGTGGATACATTTTTTTGTTGGACAAGGTTATTCAAGCTTTCACATGCTGTGTTCTTCTTGGCGCCGTCAAAATTTAGAGTGTTGTAGTCATCGTGTGGTTGTTTGCCTTCAGCCTCATCATCTTTTCTGTTGTTGTTGGGTGGTTTCTTGTGAGCCTTTGATGTATTTCCTGTATTTTCTTCTGTCACGTTCTTGTACATATTCGTAGATGGGCCAACTGGAATCGTTGTTGTGCCATCAAAGTCAAGCGCATTGTAGTCATCCTCATCAGCTGGAGCATCTGACATTATTCCTTTAGCGCTGGTTGGGTCTTGGTTATCAGGGATGTGATATACCGAATCCATCACTGTAGGAATTTTGATTGAGGAATATATGCCCCAATTCTCTTCTGGCTCATGGTAAATTCCATCTGACTCAGTACTAGGATCTTGGAGAGTGTGATACAGATTGTTAGAGTTAAGAATAGGGTGCTGGCCTAATTGGGCTGTTGCTGGAATGTGGTGAATCCCTGAATCAGAAACTGCAGTAGTGGGAGGTTTTCCGGGTTTGATTTTAGGGACCAGTATTACGTTGGTGTAATGTGCTGATTGTAGGGCTTGTGGCGAGAGCGCAAGATTTACGTTAGCTGCATGATTTTCATACGTTCCCGTGGTTTCTAGTCTCTGACCATTCCTTTCTTTGTTGCCAGGGTTTTCTTCAGCATTGCGGGTGATACAGTGTTCTTCTGTAGGGTATACTTCAGGGTTTGCATTAGCTGCTTTAAACACAGATGCTTTGATGTCGTTCTTTGGGCAACAGGGAAGAAAGTTCCAAAACAAAAGTCTAGATGTTTTTCGTTTGATGAAGAAGACAATAATGACGAATGCAACCATAATGACGATCAACAAAGTAACAACAGTCCCAGCGATAATTCCAACATTACTTGATGATCCTTCTTGGAACCCGTGCGGATCTTTAGAATCTATGGATGATGGTTTAAATGGCGCGTCTTGGGTCGTTGATGGGGGAGCTGTCGTTACTGCTGATGTTGTTGCTTTTGTTGTTGTCAGTGTTGTAGGTGCCTTTGTTGTTGATGTTGTCGTTGTTATTGCTCCCGCTGCTTTGATTGTTGTTTTGGTTGCTGATGTTGATATCGTTGTAGGTGTAGTAGCATTTGGAGGCTGAAGACTGCACGATGTTTGAGTTCTGTTGTACATTATTTCCTTAATCCTAATGACCCCACTATCCCCAAACTCTCGCTTTGCCGTTATCTTTAAACTGAAGTCGGTGTCAGAATGCACAGCAATGGCAGCTTTATCAAAACTAGAATTATTAATATGATAAACTTTCCAAAGGAAATTCTCAACACCATCTTTCATTTGAAAGACAGTTAGAACGAAGGGGGTGTTTGCTACTTGTGCAATTCTGTACTGGAAAGTTAAGCAATGTGATGTGGACCTTGTTGCACATATTGTGTTTGTATGAAGACTTGCTTCACCCTTACCGCTGAATTCCAGAACGTTGGCTAAGTTGTTATACCACCCAGTATTTTCCCATGCACAAGAGGTTCCGTCATTACAGTTCCAAAGTTCCTCCTTGCATCCTGTATTCCCACTTGCAAATGTTGTTGAAATCAGGAGCAGTAGTGTTACGATAGCTAGTTTCAGAGCTTCCATGTTTGTATGAAATTTAGAAACAAGTATAACCTCTATGTTTGTCTTCAATGATTACATGTATTACAGTCTTTTAATTTTACATACAACTACTTCTTCTGATTTACACCTACATGTATATCTGTTTTAAGAACACAAGAAATATACAAAGTGGTTTGCTTTCTTTGATCAGCTGTTGTCAGGATCTCTGTAAACATTCACATATGATCCAAAAGATCGTAGTTATGCGGTTTCTTTGTTTCTGCAAAAATCAAAGATAAAAATAAAACCGTTTTTTGCTGATCATACTAACAATACCTGTTGTATTTTGCTGGTTGGTCGATTTTGAAGAGATTCACACGTAAAATATGTGTTAAGTGAGAGCATCTCTCGAAGCCTATTAGACAGTGCTTTAAGGCAACCGTAGAGCAAGCATGAGAGAAAGTGTAAACTAAACAACATAAATCAAAAGAGTACGTACACAGTTTTCTTTCTGTAGGCGTCTACCCTTTTCAACGTCCTGTCAACTGAACCTTCGTCACAGTTAGTGTGCACTGTTATAGTTGTGTAAAATGGGTGTGTGGGTGTGGTGGTAGAAGGAAGAGAAGTCATTCGCACACACACAAGTGGTTGCATATGTCCACGAAGACCAGGCGTTTGATGTAAGTTCAGGCAAGGAATTTATTGCTTCTAAGAGATGAGATAGGACAAGAGGCGACCCTAAAAACAAAGAATGGGTCTCATAAATATAAGTCTCTAATCTTTAAATGTTTATAAAAGTAATAATCGAAATATTAAACAACATAATCAATTGTAAACAATAATTATATGAAAACTATAAATATGATATTATATAATGTAATAATCAAAACATCCGGTTACTCACTTCCGAGGTCACTAACTTCCGCTGACTCAAAATTAGAGTTCACAATTATAAATTATGTGTAAAGTGTACAAAAAAGAAAATAATTAAATGGTTTAAACTTTTGAAGGTTATAATAAATAATTAATGAATAAACTCGACGTTTTACTACATGATAAAAATACATCATCATTATCTTCTATCAATAACATATCGATAATATCAAACATGATAAAATCTTATACAAAAAGTGTTAATAACATTATATTTTAGAATGATGATGACCTATGAAAAATTCTTTTTCTTCAAATCACTACATATACCTGAAAATGTATTTCGAAGTAAGTCGATTTCACCAAAAGATACTACAGAAATATATTTGCAAACGTTATATAAATATAAAACCAGAAAATTAATGCAAAGATCACAATCAATGCAAAATTTAAATGCAAGAAAATATTCAACGTACCGATTCAGTGTGAAACAGGTCCAAGAAACCAACACAACCACAAACACAATCTTGAACTTCAACACTAACACCCTATGATACACACAAGCTGACAAAACTGACTAGCTGACTGACTGAGACGCTGCGGGCACTAATGACTGACAACTGACAACTTCCCTCTGATAATATTTCAAAAATCAGAATTATGTTAATAACAAATAATCTCTGCTGTACAATGATGAAAAATACATGAAACTTACTATATTATTCTAAATTAAATCAGTCAATAGGATCTCCCATATTCTTCTAGATCAACCAATCAAAACTACAAATAATATTTTAAACCACGTATTTTCCGGTTTTGATAATGAAAACTAATCACTAATATAATTATGCAGAAAAAGTAATTATAAACATGTCTGATAAAATAGGGATAAAGAAATGTAATATAAAAAGTTACGTATACATTATTCTTTAATATGTTTGATAGGAATCGAACAACAAAATTTTAGCTTAAGCAGTCACTCACAGTTACAGTTCTATCACTGTCCACTTAAGAAGGCAACGACAATATGTCAGAATATACGTGCAAATAAGTAAATCTCATATTCTGAAGTGTACAGTGATACAAATCTCTCACAATGCATTTGGACACGGAAGAAAGATACTGGAAAGATTTTCAAATAAGTACATCTCCATCTGTGTACGATTCTCACACAAGTCGCTGAATATTGACAAATGCTACGTAAATGTTGCTGGAAAATCTTTCAAGTATAACATTGTGTCCTTTTTTAGGTTTTAATGAGTGATCATATCAGTAGTGTTGATATGCAATGATAGCCTTGTTTTAAACATCGGTCTCTAAATTTGTGTCTTCTACACAAGGATACACAATCTCAAATGAGTCCAAGTTTAATCATTGTGTCCGCGTGTGATCTTGTAGTTTCGGAACCATAAAACCATAAAAGTGCCACTTCACAAGAAAACATTTGGGCCTACAGATTTATGTTCCGGCTTCTTTCAAGATTTAGGATAGGTATGTTTTTAGTGATATTGTCTTTTCGTGATGTTTTACAAGTGTGTTTCAAGTTGACAGTTGCTCAGGAGATGAGCAATTAGTAACACATAATCTTATTGTGGTATGGGATAAGCAAAAGTGGATAAAAATAGAAAAAAAAATCAATTAGTCCGGTCCTGATTTGGCTCGGAAGAGTCCGCTGGACCTAAAGCAATAATCATGTAATGCAATGTAATCAATTAGCACGTGACTTCCTCATTGCAAGAGATTAGCGTCAGCGGTAGCTCTCTTATGGCTCAATTAGCCGCCATTATTAAAATGGGTCAGGTCATAATATATACTCGCAAACAGTTTTGTCATTGTCTAACAAAAATCTGAAGTACCTTAATAGTTTTGCATATAAGTAATCTCAATTTACTGCAGTGTGCACTGAATTTTGATCTCTAACAGGCAATTTGGCATGGAAGCGGGCTGCTGAAAAGGTACATGGAAACTGTTTGAAAATCAGTCTCATTGTATTGAAGTCTTCGATGACAATGTGCTTTTACACAAGGTCCTAATTTATGGAAACTGAAAAAAACTACTGGAATTTAGTGAAAATCGTTTTTTGCAAATAAGTAAATGCACTGAAAACAGTTCTTCCACAAGTTAGATGTTGGAAAGTAGCTGGAGAAATTGTCAGGCATGCTGGAAAATAACTGGAAATTTTGTCAAGTATGCTGGAAAGCAAGTAAAAAAAACGTGTCAAATATGCTGGAAAGTAGCTGGAAAACGTGTCAAATCTGCTGAAAAGTAGGTAGAAAACTTGTCAAGTATGCTGAAAAGTAGCTGTAAAACTTGTTAAGTATGCCGGAGAGTGCGTAGAAAACTTGTATGCATCCCTGAGCAATTACATCGCTATCAATATTAGTATTCCATAGTACCGATAATTGTCTATCATCACATTACATTACATTACATGGTTATTGCTTTAGGTCCAGCGGACTCTTCCGAGCCAAATCAGGACCAGAGAAACGTTATCCTAAAAGTTCAAATCTTAAAAAAACTATCATCACGTATGTAAATAGACGTTAGATTACAGAAATAAATAAATTCATTAGTATTCGTATGTATTAAACACCCGCCTGTAACTTGTAGCCTGCTCTCTACCACAGGGATACGTCTTTTGTCAACTGCACTGTATTTGTAATGTCGATCTCTGCAAGATCTGTATGTTCCTGCACCCGTCTGATGGAAGTGTGAAATGGCGAGTCAAGGGGGAAGGTCACGATTTCATATAATAATGGACGACGACACACGCGGAAAGAAAGTTAAATAGGATTTATTCCCGCATTAAAGAGCATGAACTCAATTTTGAATGGAATTGAAATTCAAATTAAACCACATTGGAAATACCGATTTGAACCTAACAACTAATAGTCGGTGACAACAACTAAAGAAAGAGAATCGACGAAGGTGGGAAATCGCGTAAGCGAGAGCGATGAAACTGTAAACACAAAAGGAACAACAAAAGCAAATTCACAATCATGTCACACTCACAGACCTTTGCACACTCAAAATGCTCATCAGTAGCAAACAAACCAAATTTCAGTAGTTTTTAAAAATTTTCAGTAGCAAGCTGTAACGACAGTTCAAGTTTAAAAAAAATCAGAATTTCGGAATTTTAATAGAATTTTAATAAGTAATCCGTATTCTGCTCATGAAAATCGGAGAAAATACGGAAAATCCGTAGATGTGCACAGGTCTGCTCTCAAACAGATTTAGCTCGCAAACCTACCGAACTAATTTCTAGAACAAAATTCTTCAAAAAACAAGAACGTTAGATAATGCGCGTTATTCTCATTTGCACACACTGTGATCAATAGAGCATTATGCTTTGCAGCTTCAAAAAAGGACTATTGAAAAACAGAAAGCAAACTCAGGTTTAGAAAATAAGCACCAAATTTCAAATCAAATTACCGATAAAAAATACTAGCTTGTCAGATAAAAGCTTAGCATCAGAAATCAGTAAGCTTGATGCTTTGAATTCACTTCGCAACTTTCTCCTTTTCTTCAAATGAATAAGCTCAAGGGAAAAAAGATGACACACAAAAATAAAGTGTAAGGCACAACACATTAAAAAGGGGCCGGGTAGCTCAGTTGGTAAGAGCGTCTTGCTAGTAACCGAAAGGTCGCTGGTTCGAATCCCGGATTGGTCAACGTGTGATCATATTATTTTCCCCTTTACCAACAACTGGCCCGCTGGTGTCAGTATAAATCGGTCCAGTAGTCACCTATATTCGAAAGTGTCGTGTGACTATAATCTACAAACAACAACAACAAAAACAACAACTTTCTGGCTGGATCCACAAAAGCACACATCCAAGACTCCAGGAAACGGGAGTCGATGACATACAGTGAACGTCTACAAAAAACCTTCCTATTTCAAAGTAGCGAAGCCTTATTAATCTTTTATTAACTATAAGCACCACATGAAGTGAACAAGAGAACGGACACCCAAAACCCTACCAAAAATATCTTCTTCTTTGGTAGATTAACGACCCCGGACACATGGAGTGTATAGGGGACATACCCAAAATATTCTTGGTGTCAAGCCTTATAAACTCGCCTGACCACCAACTCACAAACAGCACCATCGGGCGAATACACAAAGACGGACGAGTAATCTCCCTTGCTACAATCGAATTAAGCTAAACGCAAAGCGAATTTCACGTGAGAAAAAATATTACTGCGACACATATGAACACACTGACAACACATGGAGAAACGATAACAGAAAGTGGAGGGATAAACATCCAGAAAATAGTCAGTCCGTCAGTCTGTAACGCTCGTCAGCGCAAAAGAAAAAGGTCAAAGTCAGAGCAAACAAACAAACAAACAATTCATAAATGATAACAAGGAGAGATGATTTTAATAAGAAATACGAAGACGATGAGCAGCAACACAAAAACACACCCACAAACAGCAGCTTTTGAATTTAGACAGGGCTCTCCTTTTATATTCACCTGATGAATAATTATCCAAATTAGCCATCATTAGCAAATATCATCTTCCGGATTGTAACAAACAGACCCGTTTACCCATCACTATTTGAGCTTTTGCTTGTTTAGCAGTCGTAAAACTTAAAAGGTTACTGTAGTCTATAGCAGACGATTAAGGTATAACTGATGTGTACACACACACTGCGAGCTGACGCGAGCCGTTTAGTGACATCATCGCGGCCTACGATCGAGTTTTGAACTTTATAGCCACTTAGATTGTTTCAGCCAATCGGGACACAGGTAGAGGGTTAGAACCAGTTCTGGCTGATTCAGTCCAAGCCAAGTATAGGTCAGTTGTGTGGAAAGCTCTGAGCAGTACACAGTTACCCTCGAGCAGATAAATATCTCCACTGATAGAACAGGGAAGCAGTGCTTGTTGAATTTTTGAATTCAGTCAAGTAGCCACGGGCCTGACATTGTCGAACAGGTAAATGAACATACTTCTGTTCCACGGGCCTGACATTGTCGAACAGGTAAATGAACATACTTCTGTTTCATCGTGATGTATTTATATTATTGTTGAAATTATGTTTGTGGAATTTGCTATGCATAGATTTTAATTGTTAGTCCGACTTTGCCTTACCACGTGGAGAAGACGAACACGTGTCAAGCACGACCGGTTTTGACGCCATGTTGTATACCTGACGGAACCACTGTTGTTTAACCTATATGTATGCTTGCAGACCAATGGCTGTACCAGTGAATGTTTATAATATTATTAATTTTTTATGTGTATAGTTAGCCACGATTTATATTTATGCATGTATAGGAAATTAGAGTGGAGATTCCAGTGGACCACCGACTTAGCAGAATGTTCGTCGCTTATGTATAGAGATGTGGAGCTATCACTGAGGGCTACTTTGGCTTTCAGTGAGACGCTCTGCACAGACCTATTATTCAGGGTTGTGCAGAATTTCGTCTCACATGTTACGGACGAGCAGGCAGGATATCGTGAGCCCAACTCAACAGAAGAGCAGAACCTAATCTACGATTCGAGTTGGCTGCCGAGGCATCTACAGCATCGTGCGCATATAGCCCCAAACGTCGTACCAAAAGTCAAAGACTACAAGACGACCCAGCGTGTACCACAAGCTACTGCAACGCAGCGCTTCACCCACGCATCAATTCAGTTAAGTGCCCAGGAAACAGTGCACTAAAACTGTAGCAAAAGGACCACAGTAGTCCACTCTTCATGAACGGTAGTAGCCAGTGCCCTATGAAGAAAAAATAGCTGCCTAGACTATCAGCGAGCGAACCATTCGCATTTACAATTGAACTTTTAAGTTAGATTCGTACTTCGAAGATCTGTATAGAGTAGAAGAAATGAATGTGTGATTTTGACTGTTATCAAGTGGCTGGACTACATATGATTCATAGCCGTGTGAAATCTAGTGTGACAGTGATCTTTTACCATTTTTCTATCTATCTCTTTACCCAAGCCTTAACACAGACCGAGCTAAACAAATAAATGTATTAAAGTAATTCACCGGGTGACTAACTAGCAGTTCCCATAGAATAAGACGTGAGGGTTACAGCATTCCATTGTGCAGAGCCCAGTAACAATAAAACCCCTCGTTACACGGATCATGCTTCCACTTTGGAAGCAAGAACACTGGACATTATGAATCCATAAAGCCATGAGGGTGCCACCGTACCGTAAAAGGAAGAATTTGATTTAGCACTTTTAAATATTTACTGTAGATATTTATGATAGGTGAACTCATTTAGAAAATGTTATAGCAGTGCCGAACAAGAAAGATTTTGCCTTTAGTACTTTTCAAAATTTACTGTAGATTTTTTGTATAGGTGAACTAATTTAATTTGGACTCTGTTATTCAAGATTTACTGTACATTAAGTATTCTTTGAAGAAAATCTTAGAGCCAACTGAATCGTTTGAAAACAAATTTTCTCAAGGATTTTCTAACCACTGCAACTGGTTTTTTTTTTTTTTTTTAACTTTTATTTGTCGATTTACAACACCGTTTGTGGTGGTTATTATCGTGTGGACATGTTTTTTTCATTGCCTTTCCGTTATGTTTAGCAAGTCATTTGCGGTTTTGATTTATTGAGTTGTGACGTTAAGGATCTCTTGAAGGTTTTATAGAAGTATTTTGATGGAGTTTTGGGCTTTGGGAAGACTTTAAAGGAACCTTTAAGAAAACTGAAATCGACGGCTGATAGGGTTGGTTTCGAAACTTTACGTCATTGTGTAATATATAAGGACCTGTTACATTTTTCTTCAAGATATTATTGTATTTAACAAAACGGAGCAGCGTTCATAAACAGACGGAGCTAATAAAACTGCGCATGGTGCACATGAACACCATACTTCACAACACACGCAGAGTGAGTATGTGCGTGTGTGTGTGTGTGTGTGTGTGTGTGTGTGTGTGAGAGAGAGAGAGAGAGAGAGAGATAGAAAGGGATAATGTTTTTTTTACAAGGGAAAAATAGGAAGTACAGGGTGTGCTTTTTTCATCCTGTACTTGTGACAGGAACACACACACACACGCACACTCACCACAAATATTTTCAGTTTCACTACACTAAGTTTTTTGCTACAAATGTAAGCTATTATTTTAAGCAATAATAAAATTGCTAACTTTATTGTATGAACAAAACGTTTATCAATTATACAGAAGTAATAACGCATTTATTTGGGTAGCCATTATTTAAAAGCAAAGTACACATATAATGTCACATTGGTTTGAGCAAAAGCAAACAATGATGAAAGATAATGAATATATTACAGTAACAAATACAAATCCGTTGAATTGGAAAAATAAAGGTTATATATTTACAAAAAAATATCGAATAGAAATCATTTTATTTACATCCTCGTAAAAGAAACACTTTTGCGACAGTACAGCCATACCTTCAAAAAGATCATAAGGTAAAAAAAAACAACACATCATGTTTTCTAAATTGAACGCATAGAGTAATGTTCTCTTGCACTACTCTTTTAAAATGATGATGATGTTTGTAACGAAAGGGGTTTATCTCAAGAACTGCGTGTATGCATGCGTGGATAAATACTTCTGTTGTCACACACCCTTCTATTACTAGAAAATAAATCAACACAAATTTACATAAATACAATCAATCCAATAAATACAATCAATCTAGAATAGATAAGAATACAATAATACTTCGGTACTCACATACTTCGTAGGGGTAATCCGTGAATTACACACACAATAACACATAAAGAGTCCCGGTCATTGTCCACAGAGAGAATTAACGAACGAGTCTCATTGAGAAAATGTTTGATTATTTGTCCATGTATATCCTCTGTCTCTGCCTATGCACTTTCTTTCGTTTTCTCCTTGTCCTTAATTTTCTCTCTGTCCTAGACTTTCTTTCGTTTTCTCCTTGTCCTTATTTTTCCCTCTGTCCTAGACTTTCTTCCCCATCCACCTTTCCCTTCTCCACCTTCAGTCTGCCTCGGCGGCTGCCGTCGCTGCTATGCTGCTGCTGTTGCTGCTGCTGTGGCAGCTGCTGCTGTTGTGGCAGCTGCTGTTGTTGCGGTTGCTTTTGTTGCTGTCGTTTCTGTTGCAGTTGCTGCTGCTGTTTCTGCTGCGGTGGTTGCTGTTGCTGCCACCGCTTCTTGTCTTCTTCTCCGGCTTCTTCCACGTCTTCTTCTCCGGCTTCTTCTCATTCTTCTTCTTCTTCTGCTTCCTCTCCTTTCTTCTTCTTCTTCTTCTTCTTCTTCTTCTTCTTCTTCTTCTTCTTCTTCTTCTTCTTCTTCTTCTTCTTCTTCTTCTTCTTCTTCTTCTTCTTCCTCTTTTTGACGCTTCATCTTCTTCTTGACTCTCTTCTTCTTCTCCTTCTTCTTCTTCTCCTTCTTCTTCTTCTTGACGCTTCGTCTTCTTCTTGACTCTCTTCTTCTTCTCCTTGACTCTCTTCTTCTTCTTCTTCTTCCTCTTCTTCTCATTCTTCTTCTTCCTCCGCTTCTTCTTCTCCTTCTTCTTCTTCCTCCGCTTCTTCTTCTGGCTCGAGGCCCCCAGCCGGAACTTCTGTAAACAGAGGAGTTTACCCCACTAAATTTCTTGATACATAGACTTTCTCAGAATTACCACACATACCTCTCTCTTCTCTGTGACGGGACCAGACCAGCAATATAATTCAAATCTCAACGATGTCGAATACAGTTCACACATACACAAATTGCAACTCTAATTATAACAACTGATTATTACATCTTCACGCCGATTAATTTCATTCACAAAATAAATATAATGCTATACATTGCAAGTTGAGGTTTCAACTTCAAATCAAATAATAATCCAACTTCAATTCGTTAATCAAAAATATACAACGATCCACCATCTCCATCACCATCCTTCTATCAAAAATTATTTATTATTAATTCTATTCCAAAACAAGTAGAATATAATTAATCATTGTTAAATACTATTATGTTTATAATACAATATTAAAATGACAACCAGTATATTTCTGCAGACACAGCTGCCAGAAGTTCAACACAACCACTCCGTGGTATAGTCAAGAAAAGAATGACTATATATTTTTTGAATGTACATGGGTTAGCCATTACATGACTAGTTCAACCAATCAGAATTTTTTTATCAATTAAAAAAACATTAGCATTTATATCTTCTCACAGGAAGAGACTACAATACATAAAGTCATCGGACCGAAATACTATAAAACCGGTCCGTGACAATGTTGATAATGCACTCGTCCCCTTTACGCTTTGGTGTCGGGGACGTTAATTTAATACCAGACCAGTTGATAATGATGATGATAATAATGATGATAAAATAATCGCTATATTCACCAACACATGGACTTAAGATAACATTATAATTTTATTTAACAAGGGTAAAAGAGTAAGCACTGGGCGTGCTTTTTTTACATCTTGCCTCTGAGGCTTGTAACATTAACAATTAGTATAAAAATAAATTTATAATAATAACATCATACTGTAACAATATATTCAAGATCTGTTCACACACACACGCACACACACTGTCAAAATGTACTAAAAACAATCTAATGAATGTTATTAATGTAGAACTCCTACTAAGTAGCTAATTAAGTAATTTGTTTATGTGTTGTAAAAGATGTTTCCTAAAGGATGTGTATTGAGTGATTGCACTGCGGAGAATTTCCTAAAGTCGAACCTGAAATATTGGTCTTAAACTGGTACATTATTGGACATGGAACATTTAATTTGGTTTAAAATCTGACCATTTTCCTTTAGGAAAAAATAGCAGGAACCAGCAAGTACAATAACAAAACAATAACAGCAATAAACATCCTCACTATCAAGAACAACTACAGGTGGAAATCGAATCACGTTTTCTTAGTCTAGAAGAAATTCTTCAGGAATAAAGAAAATTCTTCAAAAATACGTTATTGTTTCATCAACACAATAGAATACGGCATTGCGTGGCTGTTGTACATACAAAAGCAAATGTACAACAGTGAGTAACAGTGCACTGTAAGAACAAAATATGTATCCTTAACACTAATCCTCTCTTCTCCCAAACTACTGGAGGGATTTGGTTCAAGTTTGGTATATAATTAGATTTTCCCCCTGCCTCCAACGTAAAACCAAACTTGTGCAAATCGAGTGACGTAATCATGATGACGTCACCTTGTAATTTTTGTAATTTTGTTTACATACACATTACATGTGTGTGTGTGTGTGTGTGTGTGTGTGTGTGTGCGTGTTTGTGTGTGTGTGTGTGTGTGTGTGTGTGTGTGTGAGTGTGAGATACAGCACGCGATGGATCCAGGGTCAAGCACTTGTTTTCTTTGTTTCTTCTTCTTCTTTCTTTCTTTCTTTCTTTCTTTCTTTCTTTTTGCTTTCTTCTGCTTGTTCTTTACCTCATTCCTTTCTTGCTTTCTTTGTTTCTTTTTGTATTCTGTATTTTTAGTGTGTGCATGAAGTACGACCAAATCAGGGAAAATTACTTGGACATCCGGGAAGTGCGATAACTCGTGCTGAAAAAGAGTTATCTTACATGTCTTGCAGCGCAGACGGCGAAGATGACGGTAGAAATCATAGTGAAGAAAGTAAATAGGTCGCATTTTTGTGCTAGAGAAAGGTGCAGTAACATGCGAAACAGAGATGGTTGTGAAGGAAAATCTTCTCCCCTCTCCCCTCTCTTTTTTTTAAAATATATAATAAAAGAACAAAGTTCCAAAAAAGTTATGTTAATTTTATCACTTACTTTTTTTTAAATGCTGATAGACAATGTATACACATGTAAAATAGTGCAATGTCCGATACATTTATATGTGATGTTTATTTTTTTATAATTATGTAAGTAGCGTTTGAATTAATGTATAGAATGTTAATTTGATTGGTGCTTACGAGAGGCTGAGAGGCAATGTAAATATATAAATAGTGTAAGAGGTAGTTTAGATGTTATGATAATGTGGATTTAAACATGTAAATAGTGAAGTAATTTATGTGATGTTAGTATACAATACAATACAATACAATACAATACAACTTTATTCATCTCAAACTGAGCAATTACAATGGCAGCATCAGTGCAATTAGCAGAATACACAACAATTAAAAATATTATTACATACACATGAGAAGTAGTCCAATCAATAAATAATAAATAAAACAAATAAATAACAAAATATACGGTTAAATACATACAATAAACTAGAGGTGAATGTCATAAAAAGTAAACTGCTCCGATATAGCACAGATAATAGTTTCTCCGCATAAATCTACAGTACAAAATGTACATCCCAACAATACAATACAACACAACACAATACAGCACAACACAATGCCAAACAACTTCATTACTCTCAAGCTGGGCAATTACAATTACAAAGGCAGCGTTGGCACAAAAATAACAAGTAAGAATAAAAATTAAAAATGACCCTACGTACACACGGAGAGTACTCCCAATCAATAAGTAAATGTGCTGTTAAATGCTTAAGTAAACTATAAAATATAAACTATAAAACAAATATCACAGATAATAGTTTCTATCAGCAAAAATCTCCTCACTCTCTCTGGAATTATACCCACACTCACCCACTCACACAGCAGCTTATATCTATTGTCTATAGTGACACAAAATCAATAAAATCAATAGTAAATTTAAAATAAAAAAAAGAATCCCTTGAATTACATTGTATAGGCATTGAGAAGGCGGACAGCAGAGGGTACAAATGAGTTTGAATATCTTTTAGTTTTCGAAATGGGTTGAGCAAAACGACGTTTTGAAGGCAGAAGTACAAACTCATCGGCCAAAATATGTTCCGGTTTACTGACAATCTGTTTAGCTTTCCTTGTGATTTGCTGATTGCTCAAGGCAGATAGGTTCCTCTGCTCCTCACCGGTAAGTTTGGAACACGTTTTCACAATGCTGTAGAGACTATTTCTATCCCTAACCGACAGACTAATAAACCAGCATATGAATGAAAAAGTCAAAAGACTCTCAATGAAAGACTGGTAAAACAGACTAAGTATTAATTTTTTTTTGTCTACTGAAAAAGAGTTGAGTTTTCTGAGAAGGTATACTCGCTGCTGCCCCCGCTTGACAATCGCTTCAGTATTGGCGTGTATGTATGTATAAACATGTACGACATACATGTACATAATGTCAGAAGTAAGTAATTAGGTTTGATGTTAATATGTACTTATGAACATGTCAATAGTACGTGAAGTAATGTACACTTTATTTTTATACACTTGCAAATAAACATGTAAATAGTGCCTGAGGTCATTTAGTTGTGATTTGTGTGGTGGAAAATGTCATGATATTATTAATGTTATTAGTTATTGTTTCCAATGTAAGTATCAGTATTATCACGGTCATATTTCTGTGTGTATTTTGAATGTTTGCTGACAATTAAACTGAAATTGCTTGTCAACAGAATGGAGGTTTTACACAGTTTATATTGTTCCCTTCTTTTGTGTCATTCTGTCCACCTCGACAATCTTTTCATCATAGTATTCTTTCATCTGTCTCTCTCTGTCTCTCTCTCTCGCTCTCTGTGTTTGTGCGAGAATTTGCAAATTACTGTATAAATTAAATGAAACAATAAAAGTGTTGAAAATACATTCATGCATTTAACACCAGATTAAAGATAGTAATTAATTCGGTAAATAATAATATATTCCCTGAATTAATTAGAATTACATTCAATCATAATTTAAGAATAAACAAAATGTCAATAAAATATATAGAATTAAATATATTGCTGTCATTCTATAAATTTAATTTTATTTACATTACTTTTGTTTATTCTCTCAAATTATGTTTAATTTTTCAACATGTGTAACTATAATTAATTCAGTGAATATATTATCCTTTAGTGAATTAAATAACCTTGAAAAAACAAACAAGCAAACAAACAAATCAAAAATCAATTCATTTTTATGTATTTTATTTCAATTGCAATTAATGCAAATCTTAATAATTTGAGTTCTACCAAGTATTATCCTAGTTAATTATTTTATTTGAATGCATTTCTTACACTCAATTAAATTTTATTCCAAAAAAACGTTCATACTCTTGAATTTAGTTGCTTGTCTTTATTTTACTGTATTACATTACATGATTATTGCTTTAGGTCCAGCGGACAAATTTTACTGTATACATTGCTTTTATTCTATACATTTCATTTTATTGACATTACTTTTATTTATTCTCTCAAATTATGTTTCATTTTTTAATATATGTAATTCTGGTTAATTCAGTGAATCATTTAGTGAATTAATTACAATTAAAAGATTGAAAACTATAAATTTGTTCTTCATGAAACAAACTGCATGACAAATTAATTTTATACATATATCTTTAATAAAATTTTTATAAATTTGTTTGTTTGTATTTATAAATAATATGTACTTAATACCGCCAACATCTGGTGGTCCTAACACTGCATAATTCCTGCAATACTAAGCAATATTTTAACAGACAGAATGAAGGTTTAATCAGTCTCGCGCGCCAACGGGAAATGGGGAGTAACTCGTTCCGACAAGAGTTGCTTTCCATAAACTATCCAACTTTCGTTACACATGCTTATTTTTTTATTTTATTTTATTTTATTTTTATGAAGGAGTCGACTATCTTGGTATTTATAGTCTTTGGTACGACTCATGTTTTCTTTGCAGATGACGCAACAACAGGAACGTTGTAACCTTTGATTATTTCCCTTGATGGAATCATTGCTTCCGTGGTCATCCCCTGTTTTTTGTGCTACGATCCGTACAACATAGCCTCTACTCCGAGATTTTCAATTAACAAGGACTTTGATGTAGACTAGTCCCACGCATGTTGTATTTATATAACGCCTGATGTTAAAACATATATTTCAAACACAAGTCCAAATAAACAGGAATATTGTAAAATCTATCCTATCCTATCCCGTAACTCGGAGGTCGTAGGAGCACCACAGATGATCTAAGATAGATAGATTCTTCTTCTTCTCAAATGACCTTTGGTTTTAGTAGAGGTTAATAAAATAAACTTCTTCTTCTTCTTCTTTTGCTGCTACCCCTCTTCTACTTCTCCTCTTCCTCCATTTTCTTCATCTCTGTTCTATCACCTGAGAAGCCCTTGCGAGTTGATCGGCCAGTTGATCATTTATACATAATGTTGATCGCAATATTTATAGCAGCACAACATGATATGATTAGTACAGATTCATGTTCGAATAACAATTAATACTTTAAGAATATAATAATATGTATAGCATACAATTGCAGATTTACAGGAGATCGAAATAATTGTGATAAAAAAAAAAACACTTTCTGCCCCTGTTTGTCTCTGTCGGTTTGTCTCTCTGTCCGTCTGTCTGTCGGTCTCTCTCTGGTAGGCTGCATGGAGCGGTTCTTAAAACACACTGTCCTAGCCACACACAAAAAAACAACTGTCCCAGGTCATAAGGCATTTTAAGCGATGTTTTTTGTCCCATATATAATCTCGGACTTCTTCTCTGTTTCTAGCTAACCTGTCGGGCCGTTGGAAAGACATCAGAGATTCGGTCGCGGAGACTTTTTCGCCACTTCAGCCTGCCTGTTGCTGTTTACAAAAGGCGTGACGTGTCCAGACGTTTTTTTTTTAAATTTCTTGTTATCTCGGTCTGCGCATCGCAGTATGTTCGTCTCTTCTGCACCACCATGCTTTTGTTATGTCGCCCGCATGTCGAATTTTCTTTATGCAAATGAGTACAGTAAGTCAACTTGTATCTTGAGTGTTGCATCTTGCATCTCATGTCATATATCTTGTATCACTGGATACGAGAGTAATCTTGATCTACGATGTTCTTCTCCCCGACCACTCCCGTTTGGTTGTAAGCGTCGTCTTCGTCCGTCAGATGGTTGTACACTTTTCCTCCATCCCTGGTCGCTTGCACCACTAACGTCTTCCCGTCGAAATCCAAGGAGTTGTAGTCATCCCGCTTTTTCTGAGGCCCTTGGCCTTTCGCCGTGGCTGCTGCTGATGATGTTGCAGATGTGTCTCCTGGGACGGAAGCAAGGTGATACACGGAGCGGCCCTGCCCGCTGGAGGGGGCGTCTGCTTCGAGGACGTGGTACACACCTGCGCCTGTGGATGTTGGAGGTTGACTTGGTGGCGTATTTCCGGGACCTGAACAAATATAAATGACGCGTGAAACTTCATTAAAATGTTCCAGTACAGAACAGTTCCTGTTTAACCGCACATTAATTGTTTGGGAGCTTTCGTAACGCTTTAATATATAACATTTGAGGTCCTGATTCGGCTCCTTTTTAGTCCGCTGGAAACTTTAAAAAGTGAATATCTAACTTACGAGTTCTTTTTTTTTAAAGTTCAAAACAGTTGTTAAAGGCTCTGTTCGAAATCAGAATCAAATTCAAAGCCACCGACGACCCCATTAACATGCTGAATCCTGAAGATCGGTCATTGTGATCACAGGCGCATTAACAAGAAGAATGGGGCTTGGGAGATCATTAGTGGATCCCCGATAGCGGTGGTTATGGGATCCACTACCTCACCGCTATCGGGAATCCACTAATTTCTCTCTTCTTGGTTAATGGGCCTGTGATACGATTTAGCAATATTTTAGCAGCACAGTACTTTTTGTATTATTCCGCACTTCTCAAAGTAGACCTTTATAATGTGTTACTTTTTATCAGCTCAAAGAGCTGCTCAAGGTGCCAGTGTGTTTTTTCTATTCTTGTGAAATGACGTTTGTGTCTTTAAAAAATGCATTTGAATGGCTTGCTATAAATATCTTACTCTACTTCCCATCTTTCCTTCTGATTAGCCCTTCTTTGAGCAAGTTCGGGGTTTTCCTTATGCTGGTGCTTGTGACGGTGGGTCTATTGTTGCTGGGCTCTGCACAATGGAATGCTATTACCCACTCGTCTATCGTCAGCGGAGATCGGCTAGTGTAATCACCATATGACTAATCTTAATACATGTGTAAGTTTAGCTCGGTCTGTGTTAGGATGGGGTTACAGAGATAGGGAGAAAAGTGTTCAGATTCACTGACACACTAGCTCTCACACAGCTATGAAACATAGGTAGTCCAGCCACTTGTTAACAGTAAATATCACACATTTATTTCCTATACTCTATACAAAATCTTCTAATCTCTACACTAACTTAAATGTCCAAATTTCACTTCGAGTAGTTCGCTCCTTGATGGGTCTATGCTGTTACAGTTCTTGATAATTTCTAATGTCTAATCATTGGGCTATGAGTTCTTTCTGTCCTGTAATTCGTTTGTCTGGACGAGTAGACTATCGTAGATCAGTGTTTGTGCTCGGTTTCGGAGGACTTAGCTTTTATTGGCGATGTGCGGTGTTGTTGTATCTCCTTCTTGGGGGTTGACTCTGGAGCTAGTGGAGCACAATGCTTCCGCTGCTCAAGGGTGCAGGCCACGTGTCAGGTGTGCCTCTCTGTGGAGTTTGTTCCCTGCCGTGGACCAAGATACCTGCTCGTCTACAAAATATAAGTCGAACTTCTGCAATGCCTTGTTTAAAAAGGTTGTGCAGAGCGTCTCACTGTTGGTAGAAACAGCCCTCAGTGAGATCATCTCCACTTATATAGTAAAGAGACGAACAGTTTTCTAAGTCCGAGGTCCACTGGAATCTCCAACATAATTCCTAAACATATATACATATATCATGGCTAGAATAAACACAGGGAGAAGTAATTAATAATATACGCATTCTCCGGTACAGCCTCTGGTCTGCAATAATACACATAGGAGAAACAACAGTTGGGCAGTGGAGGCTACCTTGTGGTGCCGAACCCGGTCGCGTGTCCGCCACGTGGTCAGCAAAGTTTTACTAACAATCACAATTCTAGGCTCTGGTTATACTGTCGATGAATGATTTTCACCCGTCACCTGCCGAGTCTTCCGCTAGAGAGATCTATCAACGTGGGTCTTGCTACGATGATGTTCGGACAAAGACTAAGTATCGTGACGCTCTGGTCAGCTATTGTGCGAAACTACGAGATACGGAGCGCCTCCAGCGGGGGTGGCAGGTGATTGGTCAGCTGGATGACGTCACGGCTTATCTTGTGAAGCTGTAACCTACGTATGCTGAGAACAGTCTTACCCCTGTCGTCTTCTGGGCAGCGACTTAACTTACATAGGCCAAAGCAGACTGAACGTGTAGGCATGAAGCTTTAATGCTATGTTGAACTTGCCTATCGCGACAGTGCTGTAGGGCACTGAATACACTGATTACACTGAATATACAGTGCTGTAGGGCACTGAATACACTGAATAGACCCAACGTTTCCCGGCATGTGTCGAAAGAGGCGACTAACAGGGGTGATGTCAGCACGGCATCATTGGGCGAAGTCTTCTGCACAAAGAAGTCACCGGCCATGACGGAGAAACCACACGTTACTACAGGTTCCAGGGGCGGATCAGTTAGTTTTTGGGGGAGGGTTTCCAAAATTCTATTAAAGGGACTTACTCTGTTAATGTTAATGATGGTCAAGAAACGCTTCAGATCAAGCCTCAACATTGGCAGGACACGCAATTTTCCAGGAGCAGACATCGGAAGTGACCACAATCTTGTCTTTCCGGCTTCACTTGAAGAGAGTAAACACAGCAAAGTGCACTAGATTGAAGTTCGACCTGGACAAACTGCAAAACCCGGAGGTGACAGAAATATTTCAGGCCACAATTGGAGGAAAATTTGCACCACTGCTCATTTTGGGAGCTGGTGAAGTAGATGTCAACACCATGACCACCACCTTCAACTTAGCTGAGACAGATGCCGCCACGGAGATCCTTGGAAAGCACCGGTCAAAGAAGAAGCTGTGGATCACACCTGAACTTTTGGACCTGTGTGATAAACGAAGAGAGATGAAAAAGAAAAGGAACACCTGACAGGGAGCTGATGCCTACCGAAAAATCAACAATGACATCCGAAAAGGCATGCGCACAGCAAAGGAAAACTGGATAGAAGATCAATGCCAGGAAATAGAGAACAGTCTGAACAAGAACAACAGACTGTGAAGCCGCTGACAAGTGTTAAACAGCCCAAGGTCTCCACGATCCAAAGCAAGTCTGGCATATGCCTTACAGAAGAACAAGAAGTCTTGGACAGATGGATAGAGTACTGCTCTGACCTTTACAACCACAAACCAAACGGAGACCCATCAGTTCTAGCATGTCCAGGGAACAGAGAAGAAAAAGAAATCCTCCCAATTCTCCGAGAAGAAGTTGAGGCAGCAGTGCAATCGCTGAAGAAGGGGAAGTCAGCGGGAGTGGACCACATACCCGCGGAACTGCTTCAAGCAGGAGGAGAAGCGATGATCGACGCACTCACCATTATCTGTAACAAGATTTGGCAGAGTGGGGAGTGGCCTACACAATGGACCCAGTCGCTTGCCATCACTCTTCCCAAAAAAGGTAACCTTCAGGAGTGTGAAAATTACCGCACAATCAGCCTCATTAGCCATCCCAGCAAGGTCCTCCTGAAAATAATACTCAACAGGTTGAAACCCCAAGCTGAACAAATCATAGCCGAAGAGCAAGCAGGATTTAGGGCAGGGAGAAGTACCACTGAATAGATTTTCAACCTCAGAAAAATTTGTGAGAAATACCTACAGCACCAAGAACATCTATATCATGTGTTCGTAGACTTCAAAAAGGCGTCTGACCGAGTCTGGCATGCAGCTCTGTGGGCAACCATGAGAGTGTACAACATCAGCCCTAAAATTATTGAAGTCTTTAAAAGCCTGTATGACAAGGCTACCAGTGCAGTCCTCCACAAAAGCGCCATCGGAAACTGGTTCAGAACAACAATCGGTGTGCGTCAGGGATGCCTACTCTCTCCAACACTCTTCAACATCTTCCTAGAGCGCATCATGTCAGATGCCCTTGCAGACCACGAAGGCACAGTCAGCATAGGGGGAAGAGCAATCTCCAACTTTCGTTTTGCGGATGACGTTGATGGATTGGCTGGAGAGGAACAAGAACTTGAACAGCTGGTACAGAGGCTTGACACCACTTCCAGAGCCTATATAATGAAAATAAGTGCAGAGAAGACCAAAATGATGACCAACAACATCCATGGCATAAACACGGACATCAAAGTCCAAGGCCAATCCCTCAACACAGTGCATAGCTTCAAATATTTAGGAGCCATTTTAAACAGACAATTGGTACCCGACAGGAAGTCCTCTCCAGGATCGCACAAACAACTGTTGCCCTGGCGAGGTTGAAGCCAATTTGGAAAGACAGGACCATCAGTCTACATTCCAAGGTAAAGCTGCTGCGCTCCCTTGTCATCTCCATCCTCCTATATGCTTGCGAGACATGGACCCTCACAGCAGATCTCCAACGAAGAATACAAAGTATGGAGATGAGGTGCTACAGAAGACTTCCACCAACGACAAAGTCCGACAGACCATCACACAAGCCATTGGACAACACGATGACCTGCTCACACTGGTGAAAAAACGGAAACTTCGATGGTATGACCACGTCACGTCACGTCACGTCACGTCACCAGATCATCAGGTCTTGCAAAGACCATCCTGCAAGGCACAGTGCAAGGAGGTGGAAAAATAGGTGGGAGGACAACATTCGAGAATGAACTGGTTTGACACTGAGCGAAACAATCAGGGTTGCTGAGGACAGGGAAAGATGGAGTACGTTGGTTAAACGATCATCCCTACGACCTCCGAGTTATGGGATAGGATAGGATAGGATAGGATATGTTATTTACTTGTAAGATTAAATTATCAAAATAATAATTACCTCCTTTGCTCCCAAAATATGTACTGAGCTTTGCCACACCTTTCGAATCGGAGGGCTTCAACAACGGCGTTCGCGGCATTTTGAAGCGCTGGCGCGAGTCGGAATACGCAAGGAAAGGGACGGAACTTTGACTATTTGTCTTTTTGCTAAAACGTCAACTTAAGCCAGGGTTGCCCACACTATGACTTTTTCAGCATGCGAGCTACTTTTAAAATGACCAAGCCAAAATTCAAAACATATATATAGTCATATAATAGGTTGACGTCAATTTTTTTTATTGCTACGCGATCTACTCAGTCACACTGCCTTCGCGATGGACCGGTCGATCGCGATCGACGTATTGGGCACTCCTGTCGTAATCCATTATATTATCCATTAGGAATATCGTTTTCTTTCTCGCTCAGCACCCTGGTACAAGTCTATTACGGACGAGCTCTCTGAGGCGAAGAAACACCGACGCAAAGCTGAGAAAAAGTGGCTCAAATCGGGTTTAGAAGTCAGCAAGCAGATTTTCACCGCTGCAAAAAAACGGGTCACTAAAATAGTCCAGACTGCCAAAACCCGGTACTTTAGCGACAGAATTAGCAGCAGTGAAACTTGTAAACAGTTGTTTGACATTTGCAATCAGCTAAGGGGTAAGAGCAATGCAACATCACTCCCATCCACACATCCAGCATGTCAGCTCCCAGATGTATTTTGTAATTATTTCACACAGAAAGTGGCTGACATAAGGGCCGCTCTTGATAGCCATGAGATCCCACTCATGAACCCATTCTCACCTTCCCTTCAACCAATAACAGAGCAAGAAGTCAAGAAAGTCATCTTAAGCTCAAAACCAACATCTTGCTCTCTCGACCCCGTTCCTACCCCCATGTTGATAGAGAATCTTGACCCTCTACTCCCGACCATTACCCACATTATCAACGAGAGTCTGTCCTCTGGTGTTGTTCCGTCTGTGCTCAAAGCGGCTGTCATCAAACCCCTCCTTAAAAAGCCAAGTTTAGACAAAAATAATCTAAAGAACTATAGACCTGTTTCAAACCTCTCCTTCCTGTCCAAAGTCATTGAAAAAATTGTTCTCAAACAACTGTTTGCCTACCTATATGATAACGCTTTACTTTGCCCCAACCAGTCTGCCTACTGACCCTTCCACAGCACTGAGACAGCCCTCCTAAAGGTAACCAATGATCTGTTGCTTGCCTTAGATAATGGTAACGTCTCCGTTCTCACCTTATTAGACCTCTCAGCCGCCTTTGACACAGTCGACCATCACATTCTCTTTAACACTCTTCAACACTATTTTGGAATCTCTGGCTCGGTCCTGGCTTGGTTCCACTCATATCTTTCTGACAGATCACAAGCAGTCACTGTCGATGGCTGTTTCTCCAGCACAGCAGACTTGGTGTGCGGCGTGCCTCAGGGTTCCGTTTTAGGGCCGGTGTTATTCACTCTGTACACCAAGCCACTGCTTCTCCTGCTTAGAAAGCATGCTGTTGAGAGTCAGTCATTTGCAGACGACACACAACTGTATAAATCCACCGCCCCCTCTCTCATTATTTCCACTGTTCAGACTTTGGAGAACTGCATCACAGACATTAAGTAATGGATGACACTCAACAAGCTTAAGCTTAATGACGATAAAACCGAAGCCCTCCTCATTCACAAGCACAACACCTCCTCCTCACTCTCGCCTCTCCCAACATCGCTTACAGTAGGGACAACAAACATTCAGTTCTCATCCTCAGCAAGAAATCTCGGCTACATTCTCTCCGATGACCTGTCCCTCAACAACCACATCTCCAACGTCTGTCGCTCTGCATACACGGCCATACGCCAAATCAGCTCCTTTCGCCACTATCTTACAGTCCCTGCCACCAAAACCCTAGTCTGCGCTCTCGTCCTTTCTCGTCTTGACTATTGCAACTCTCTCCTTGTTGGCTCCCCGAAACACATCATTGACAAACTACAAAAGGTTCAGAACTCAGCAGCTAGACTAGTATTCCGAGCTAAGAAACGTGATCACATCACACCTCTACTACATTCCCTTCACTGGCTTCCTGTGCAAGCACGCATAGAGTACAAACTCTCTGTTCTCTGTCTCAACTTCTTCACAGATTCTTGTCCTTCCTACCTTGCTGATCTACTGTCTGTCTACTCCTCTTCACGCACTTTAAGATCTTCTGCTGACACTCGCACACTCAAGGTTCCCGTCACCCGCACTACGACATACGGCCAACGTGCATTCGCTTACTCCGCACCTAAGCAGTGGAATTCCCTTCCCTCCCATATCCGCAACATACAATCAACACAAGCATTCAAAAAGGCCCTCAAAACCCACCTCTTCAAACTGCATTATTCAGATTGATTTGTATCCCGCTGCCATTCTCTCATCTTTTGTCTATGTCTGATCCGTAAGTGTATACACGGCTGTAAATATTTATACTGTTTTTCTTCCTGGGCCTAACCGGGCATATAAATAGCTGTGAATAGGTTTTTGCTATTCTATTTTCTGTCTTTTTTGTCATTTGTGTACATAGTTGTAAATAGTCTATTTTTGTCTTTTTTGTAATTTATGTACATAGTTGTAAATAGTCTGTACCTTTACTGTCCCGTCTTTTGGTGTATTGTAGCAAAAGTGATGTTTCATCGAGTGCATGTATTTATATGTAATGACTATGTAAAGCGTGGTGAGTCTGGTCATAGGCTGGAGTACCGCTATATAAAAATCCGTTATTATTATTATTATTTCTTCCGCTCGTGGCGCCCATCCCCCCTCCCCCCCTTCCTTAAAAAAAAAATAATAAAATAAAATAAAAATAAAAATAAATAAATAAATATTTATTTATTTATTTACTTCTTTATTTATTTTTTTTGGCGTGTGTATGTGTGTGTGTGGTGGGGGGGGGGTATGGAGGTTACCGTTTCCAAGTGATTAATCTGTTTCCTTTAAAGTTTTATCCTCTCTCTCTCTCTCTCTCTCTCTCTCTCTCTCTCTCTCTCTCTCTCTCTCTCTCTCTCTCTCTCTCTCTCTCTCTCTCTCTCTCCTTCTTCTTTTTTTTCTTCTTCTTCTTCCTTCTTCTTCTTCTTTTTTTCCCTTTTTTTTTGTGGGGGGGGGGGGGGGGGGGGGGGGGGGGTTCGGAAACTTCGGACCACCCGCCCCCCTCCCTCGTCCGCCCTTGGGTTCAACGACCGCGTGCTTGGGACCAAGGAGAGCCACACTGTACTCTGTAGATTTCGGTTGTGGCCAACAGCCTGGAGAGCATTGGGCCCGTCCTGGTCTTTCTTGCCCAAAAACACACCGTTTGAAGAAAAGAACCACTCATTCCATACCGGATCGGTCGTCAGCCGGGTAACCAAGGACCGCGCCTTCCATTGGCCACCAGGACGGGGGGCGATAAGTGTGCTACTGATGGACGTCCTACTTAGTAAGATCCTTACGGAAAAATAACATCGTGATAGGAACCTGGAATTTCAGGACCCTAACTGTGGAGGCAAAATTAGAAGAAGTGGCTCTCGAGCTGGACCTCTATCTCTATCTATTTATTACTAATTGTGTCAGTATATTAATCATCAAATAATAATAATAATAATAATAATAATAATAATAATAATAATAATAATAATAATAATAATAATAATAATAATACTAACAGCTTCAAAATGTGAATCTCGACTTGACTTACAGCTTGAAGCTGTGCAGATCGAAATAGAATTAGATCTAGAAGCAACAGCGGCTATTTTTATGCACGGATGTTTTATCACAGGCTCTGAAGTCCTTTCTTTCGTCTTTGTAAACTCGTGGGCCTCCTACATACGTACGTAATATATATATATATATATATATATATATATATATATATATATATATATAGAGAGAGAGAGAGAGAGAGAGAGAGAGAGAGAGAGAGAGAGAGAGAGAGAGAGAGAGAGAGAGAGAGAGAGAGAGAGAGAGAGAGAGAGAGAGAGTGTAACGAAGTTTAACGTCGTATTGCGTTAGCGTTAAAGACGAATCACTAAGTCGCCACCTTGACAACAAATAGCATCAAAATCAGAGAGAGAGAGAGAGAGAGAGAGAGAGAGAGAGAGAGAGAGAGAGAGAGAGAGAGAGAGAGAGAGAGAGAGAGAGAGAGAGAGAGAGAGAGAGAGAGAATGTAATTGATGCCTACGAAAGACGAGACTTCCCAGCCTGTGGTTTTACGTAGTCCTGCCAGCATTTGTTCGTAAAACACCGGATAGATTCGCTCGACTCGGAGAGCTTCGTTCGACTTCGGTAATTGCCTTTTTCGGCGAATGACTGGAACTAGGTTGGAAAAAACAAGTTCGCGTCCCGACAGGAAGTCCTCTCCAGGATAGCACAAACAATTGCTGCCCTGGCAAAGTTGAAGCCAATTTGTAAAGACAGGACCATCAATCTACGTTCTAAGGTAAGGGTGCTGCTTCCCTTGCCATCTCCATTTTCCTATAATTATGCTTGCGAAAAATGGCCCCCTCACAGCAGACCTACAACGAAGAATACAAAGCATGGAGATGAGGTGTTACAGAAGACTTCTGGACATGCTTATACTCAGCATATCACCAACAACGAAGTCCGACAGACCATCACACAAGCCATTGGACAACATGATGACATGCTCACAGTGGTGAAGAAACGGAAACTCCGATGGTATGGCCACGTCACCAGATCATCAGGCCTTGCAAAGACCATCCTGCAAGTCCCGGTGCAAGTAGGCAGAGGAAGAGGGAGACAGAAAAAAGGGGTGGGAAAACAACATTCAAGAATGGACTGGCTTGACACTGACGAAACAATGAGGGTTGCTGAGGACAGAGAAAGATGGAGTACGCTGGTTAAACGACCATCTGTAGTGCCCCAACGACCTTCCAGTTACGGGATAGGATAGAATAAGATAGGAGGTGCTGTAGTGGGTGGTATTGTACAATAATCGCGATGTACCAATTACGTGGTTTATATAACATATTGCAATATGTATTAAAGGCTTGGAAAAGAGGCATAATTATGTGTATATGGATATTTATTTTTTGTGTTTTGGGGACACTTTATTGCCCATTTATATCGGGAAATTTTTGGTCGCCTCCCCATGAGTAAGGTTTTAGTCGAAGCCTGTGGTGCGCCCAAACCCAACCTACCTAATATTAATTGTGTTATTTTGAAATTTTTGCTGAAGGGGGGGGGGGGGGGGGGGGGCAATCCGGAGTACCCAAGAAGTGTCCCGAGTCGAAAGTTAATATTATTCGGAGAAACATAACACCCACGGGCAGGATCGATCCCACACCTGTCAGGCGCCATTTGTTTCTGGTCTGTGGACACGTCAAGTTAGTCCCGCCTTAAACCATTCGGCCGCAACGCCGAATTGGTGAATCTAACAGTCAATACTATATGGTGCATGGTGTTTATGGGTCGAATTTGATGTGGCTGTGACTACCACCGAGCATCAGACCTGTTTTCCGTGCTGTGCGGCACCAAAACGGCAAAAGTTAATATTTATTTACTCCTTTGGATGGGAGTATAAACAGAGGCTAAGTCTGTGCACGCACGCATTACATCGCACGGATTTTAAAGATCCTGACACTCACATCCTCGACAAATACACCCTGCAAGCACTAGGTAATTTCTCCCCCATCCCCGGTCACCCAAGATTGTGCTCAGTCATCTGGGCCCCAGACTATGCGCCCAAAGGCTGCAGGTGGCCGCCTCGGGCGACTTTAGTTAGATCCTGTATCGGCCAGCGCCTTGAGCAGCTCTTGAGCTGGAAAAGCGCTATATATAGGAGCAGGTAAATAAATAACATAAAATATTTAAAATATAATTATATATATCGCAACTATGAAATTTGGTCTTGCCTTCCACTGTGTGATAGATCCCAACAGGGGTGTTGATGTACCTGCTGGCTTCTGCATTACTCTTGGGTGTTTTGTAGGCGTTCACATGTGCTGCATCGTCTGCTGCACGATCATCGATGGTGTGGTAGATCCCTGTCGATAAAAAATGAATACAAGTTAAGATTTTGTGTATACTAGTTAAACACACAAAGATGAGGCAAGTTGTGTAGCACCGTAGAAAGAGTCATTATCAAACAATAACTATTTAATTGCGGGTATTGAAATGAAAATGATTGTTAATGTCGATGATCGGTGACGATGATGATGATGATGATGAGTACACCTAAGTTGATCATCGGCATCGTGATGTATGATGATGATGATGATGATGATGATGATGATGATGATGATGATGATGATGATGATGATGATGATGATGATGATACCTTCAATCTCTTGAGGTTCCCTCTCGCCGGAGGAAGGTCCGTCTTTTGGTTTATGAGTCTGATCAGTCTGCGAGAGGAAAAAAAGGACTCATCACCAATCAGTGGACCCACAAAGTGCATTGCAAAGTGAGCAAGCAAAACAACTGATCTAGGCGTATAAAACGTTATATACTAAGTACTGGTTTAGACGTATACTACGTTATATACTAAGTACTGGTTTAGACATACAACGTTATATACTAAGTACTGGTTTTGACATAAAACGTTATATACTAAGTACTGATTTAGATACAACACTATATACTAAGTACTGATTTAGACTAAACAACATTATATACTAAGTACTGATCTAGACTATACAACATTATATACTAAGTATTTAGACTATACAACATTATATACTAAGTACTGATCTAGACTATACAACATTATATACTAAGTACTGATCTAGACGTATACAACATTATATACTAAGTACTGATGTAGACTATACAACATTATATACTAAGTACTTATGTAGACTATACAACATTATATACTAAGTACTAATCTAGACGTAAACATATTATATATTAAGTACTGATCTTGACGTATACATATTATATACTAAGTACTGATCTTGACGTGTACATATTATATACTAAGTACTGATCTTGACGTATACATATTATATTCTAAGTACTGATCTTGAGGTATACATATTATATACTAAATACTGATCTTGACGTATACATATTATATACTAAGTACTGATCTTGACGTATACATATTATATACTAAGTACTGACCTTGACGTATACATATTATATACTAAGTACTGATCTTGACGTGTACATATTATGTACTAAGTACTGATCTTGACGTATACATATTATATACTAAGTACTGATCTTGACGTATACATATTATATACTAAGTACTGATCTTGACGTATACATATTATATACTAAGTACTGATCTTGACGTATACATATTATGTACTAAGTACTGATCTTGACGTATACATATTATATAGTAAGTACTGATCTTGACGTATACATATTATATACTAAGTACTGATCTTGACGTATACATATTATATACTAAGTACTGATCTTGACGTATACATATTATATAGTAAGTACTGATCTTGACGTATACATATTATATACTAAGTACTGATCTTGACGTATACATATTATATAGTAAGTACTGATCTTGACGTATACATATTATATACTAAGTACTGATCTTGACGTATACATATTATATAGTAAGTACTGATCTTGACGTATACATATTATATACTAAGTACTGATCTTGACGTATACATATTATATACTAAGTACTGATCTTGACGTATACATATTATATAGTAAGTACTGATCTTGACGTATACATATTATATAGTAAGTACTGATCTTGACGTATACATATTATATACTAAGTACTGATCTTGACGTATACATATTATATAGTAAGTACTGACCTTGACGTATACATATTATATACTAAGTACTGATCTTGACGTATACATATTATATACTAAGTACTGATCTTGACGTATACATATTATATACTAAGTACTGATCTTGACGTATACATATTATATACTAAGTACTGATCTTGACGTATACCTATTATATACTAAGTACTGACCTTGACGTATACATATTATATACTAAGTACTGATCTTGACGTATACATATTATATACTAAGTACTGATCTTGACGTATACCTATTATATACTAAGTACTGACCTTGACGTATACATATTATATACTAAGTACTGATCTTGACGTATACCTATTATATACTAAGTACTGACCTTGACGTATACCTATTATATACTAAGTACTGACCTTGACGTATACATATTATATACTAAGTACTGATCTTGACGTATACATATTATATACTAAGTACTGATCTTGACGTATACATATTATATACTAAGTACTGATCTTGACGTATACATATTATATACTAAGTACTGATCTTGACGTATACCTATTATATACTAAGTACTGACCTTGACGTATACATATTATATACTAAGTACTGATCTTGACGTATACATATTATATACTAAGTACTGATCTTGACGTATACATATTATATACTAAGTACTGACCTTGACGTATACATATTATATACTAAGTACTGACCTTGACGCATACATATTATATACTAAGTACTGACCTTGACGTATACATATTATATACTAAGTACTGATCTTGACGTATACATATTATGTACTAAGTACTGATCTTGACGTATACATATTATATACTAAGTACTGACCTTGACGTATACATATTATATACTAAGTACTGACCTTGACGTATACATATTATATACTAAGTACTGATCTTGACGTATACCTATTATATACTAAGTACTGACCTTGACGTATACATATTATATACTAAGTACTGATCTTGACGTATACATATTATATACTAAGTACTGATCTTGACGTATACCTATTATATACTAAGTACTGATCTTGACGTATACATATTATATAGTAAGTACTGATCTTGACGTATACATATTATATACTAAGTACTGATCTTGACGTATACATATTATATACTAAGTACTGATCTTGACGTATACATATTATATACTAAGTACTGATCTTGACGTATACCTATTATATACTAAGTACTGATCTTGACGTATACCTATTATATACTAAGTACTGACCTTGACGTATATATATTATATATTAAGTACTGATCTTGACGTATACATATTATATACTAAGTACTGATCTTGACGTATACCTATTATATACTAAGTACTGATCTTGACGTATACATATTATATACTGATCTTGACGTATACCTATTATATACTAAGTACTGATCTTGACGTATACATATTATATACTGATCTTGACGTATACCTATTATATACTAAGTACTGATCTTGACGTATACATATTATATACTGATCTTGACGTATACCTATTATATACTAAGTACTGATCTTGACGTATACATATTATATACTGATCTTGACGTATACCTATTATATACTAAGTACTGATCTTGACGTATACATATTATATACTGATCTTGACGTATACCTATTATATACTAAGTACTGATCTTGACGTATACATATTATATACTGATCTTGACGTATACCTATTATATACTAAGTACTGATCTTGACGTATACATATTATATACTGATCTTGACGTATACCTATTATATACTAAGTACTGATCTTGACGTATACCTATTATATACTAAGTACTGATCTTGACGTATACCTATTATATACTAAGTACTGATCTTGACGTATACCTATTATATACTAAGTACTGATCTTGACGTATACCTATTATATACTAAGTACTGATCTTGACGTATACATATTATATACTAAGTACTGATCTTGACGTATACCTATTATATACTAAGTACTGATCTTGACGTATACCTATTATATACTAAGTACTGATCTTGACGTATACCTATTATATACTAAGTACTGATCTTGACGTATACCTATTATATACTAAGTCTATTGTTCCCCTGTATCCGGTGGCCCAGGATTGTGCTCAGTTGTCTGGGGGTCAGACGAGGCACTCAAAGGCTGCAAATGAGCGTTTCAGGCGGTTTGAGTTAGATCCTATATCGGCCAGTGCCTTGAGCAGCTCTTGAGCTGGAAAAGCGCGATACAAGAAGTATTACACACATTGTTGTTGTCAGTACAGCATGACTTTATTATCAACTAAGGTGCTTCGTAATTATTATCAACAATAGCATCTTCATTGTCTTTTATCATTATTGTTGTCATCGACATCAATATTAACAGCAGCATCGTCAGCGTCGTTTGTGGTCATCATCATCATCATCATAAAAAACGCCTTTTAACCACTTAACACATATGTCGTTGTCGTCATCATCATCATCGTTCGTCATCATCATTATTATAAGTATCTTCATCATTGTTATAGTTTATCATCATTATCATCATAGTTTATCATTATTATCATCATCATCATCGGCGTAGTCGTATATGGCGTAGTTGTCATCATCATTATCATCACCATCATCGTCGTCGTCATCATCTGTCATGAAAAACACGTTTATCTACTTACTACAGTTGGTCGATGAGTTCTGGTATTGACATGCCCTCTACCAGCAGTAGCAACCCCAGCCGCAATGGTCTCTCCATCGTCCTTAATAATGCTATACAGGTCCTCTGTAGGGTGTGTGGAATCTTCCAGCTTCGGTGAACTGATAGTAAGTCCATTAGCAGGGTGAGCCCGATGCGTCGTGATTGTTGTTGCAGTTGTTGTTGTTGCTGATGATGATGTTGATTCATTGCCGGATTGTTTGTTGTCATCGTTGCTGCCACCGCATCGCAAAGAGACGCAAGCGATATTTTTCAAGAACTGCAGTCTGCCTCGTCGGAACAGCACCACTATGACGACGACCGCGATGATTATGAGGATGAGGATGATAACGACTGCTGCTATTATTCCCCCGAAATTCGTCAAGGAATTATTGTCTCCTGCATTGTCGTCTTTTTTGTCGCCTATATTGTCGTCTATATTGTCGTCTGTGTAGTCCCATGTATCGTTGGATGCAGAGCATGGTGACTTTGTGTCCTCTATTTCATCAAGAAGGATTGGAGCATTTGATTTTACTGATATATTCACTGAAAATTTATTGTTTGATGTGATATTCGTTGTACATTTATTCCATTTATTAATTTGAGTAATGTTAAATCTTCTAACCGCTTGTCCTTTTATATGAACAGAAATAGTAGCAGTATTCGGAGGGAAACTTTCATTTGTTAGTTTCGCCCAGAACGTTAAACAGTGATGCTGATGTTCACCAGTTAGACATTGGTCCTCAATGGTTTCGATCCCACCACCGCTTTGCACACGAATGCTTCCGTTTTTAGGGTACCCATCGTCATCATAAGTTACTGCTTGTGTATTTATTTTCCATCCAATACAATTACTATTACTATCAAAACTGCAGTTGGCCGGTTGTGTCGCACTGCAAGATCCATTCACAGCATGTTTAACATATTGAATTGCTACGAAGAGTGTAATAAACTTGAGCAGTTCCATTGAGATTTTTCCTGCAGAAAAGATACCATTATTAGTAGTATTATTCACTGCATGCTACCTATATCAGTTATGTCATTTCATTGTGAAGAGCTTGTGTTTTTTCAAAAAAAAAAAAGAAGAAAAAACAAATCAACAAGATTAAACGCTTAGTAGTAGTAGTAGTAGTAGTAGTAGTAGTAGTAGTAGTAGTAGTAGTAGTAGTAGTAGTAGTAGTACTCATCATGTTGTATGTTGCCCTTCACCTTATTCACAGCCTCTAATTTACAGTGCCCTAGGGCGTATGCAAACCCTTTAGTATCCCTTATTCATTCAGTGTCATTGGCGCAAGGTATTTTTTGTTTGTCACTGCTGTGCTGACTATGTGATTTTTAGACTGTATAATTGTGTTCTGGTAGGGGTTAATTTCTTTTCCGTCTAAGGCTTAAAGGCAGTTTTTTTTTTGTTTTTTTTTTTAAAATCAGTTTATAGTCCCCTCTCTTCCCGAAAAGGATTTTCAGAGAGGAGACTCAGGTTTTTTGTCTGATATCTCTCCTTTTTATTGCAGCTTTCTGAATACCCTTTGCTTTTGAACTTTTACCCGATTGGTGTTTAATACTGCACTGCTTAGATCGCAAGCCTACATATAATAATAATATTAATAATAATAATAATAATAATAATAATAATAATAATAATAATAATAATAATAATAATAATAATAATGATAATAATAATAATAATAATAATAATAATAATAATAATAATAATAATAATAATAATAATACAGGATGCTATGTACGCGCCTTTCCCCAAGGCTCAAAGCGCGGCGATCTATACCAACATACACGCTCACCTGTCTCATTTACCCTCACACACACCAAATACACATACATCACTCAAACAGGTGGTGTAAAGGCAGGGAGATCGCTATTAGAAGACGGAAGAAAATCGAATTTTTATTTTTGAAATTTTTATATTGACTGCATCCTGTACCATTATTGAAGGGAGGGAGGAAACCGGAGTGCCCGGAGAAAACCCTCGGTGACCTCAACAGTCTCGTACCTAAGTCACATACGAACCCACGACCTTCGGCATAGGAAACCGGCGACTTATCCACTGCGCCACGAAGCCACCTATTCTTCTATTAATTTCCCATTCACTTCGTCTTTCATCAAACCTAATTTCTTTTGGTTTGTTTTACTGTACAAAGGATGAGTATCAGGATAGTCACTAGTATCGTAGCGTTCTAGTTCTGTTTCTAGTTCTTTATAAATGTATTCAGTAGGGATGTCTAATATTAAAGAGTCGGTGTCTGTGTATAAAACTCTAGCTTCTTGTACTTACGTTTAAAGTAATCGTAATAAAACTCGAACATTAGCAACTTAGAAAGGTCCAAGATGGTCATCCCCATAAACACAGGTTTGTCTAGATTAACTTTGGTGTTTTTCATGGTAATAGCATACAGTGAGTCATGAAACTCTTTGTAACCTAGGTACTGCGGTTTAGATGTTAACTTTAATCCTGATTAGGTGTTGTAATTGGCCTTACGTCTTTGCGCTTGTAAGGGTTCTCTTTAGTTTTACCAAAACAGCTGTTATTCAGCAACTTAAATAAATCTTTTTCAAACGTAGACTGAGCTTGTTTTCTAAGCTCCATGTTTTTATTGATGTACCCAGCTGGGATTGTCGTTTGTTTGATATGTAAATGCTTGTGAATCGTCGTGACCGGTAACGCGTGTCTGACGTATAACTGGAGGTTCCTGTAGTGGCAGACGTAATTTGATTTATTAAAGATGGTGGGAAGTAAGTTTAAGTTGTTTGTCTGTTCCTTGCTTTCTTTCCGGCGCTAATGGGTAATCATAATGGATCGTGTAAGGACTGAGGGTATTCGAGATCAACTTCGACAATAAACCCCATTGGGTGATCTTTAGGGTGTGTTAAAAGCAGGGGCGGATCTTGTTCTTGTGCCACTTGTGCACGTGCACACGCCCCTGGCGGCCCAAAAAAAAAAAAAAAAAAAAAAAAAGGAAAAGGAGGGAGAAAAGGAGAAGAAAGAAGAGAAAAAAAATTACTAATTCTCACTCACCACACAGTTTCATGTACCTCCAAATTAGTTGTTTTTTTTGTTGTTTTTTTGTGACCAAACTTGTACATGCATCAGGTCAGTTTTGAATAAAACTGATGTGAGTGGCTATTTCTTGTTTTATTTGCAGTAACTTTATCTGTCTTTGTATAAGCCTTTATGCAAGATGTTCTGCTATTGTAAATTTTATCATCAGAGTTTGCAGAGGGGTGTTTGTGTGTATGTGGGGGGGGGGAACTAAAAGAGGACTTTTAGCACAAAACAATACTATTTTCAGTCCTTAAAATAATGCCTCAAATGCACCAGATTGCACAGATTTTAACCATTATTTTCAATGGACCCTCCCTAGTACACTCGCCTGCTTTGCAGGCTCGCGCTTGTGGCTACGCCACTTCGCATTAGCTGTGCACACCCCCTCAACAATGGAAAGATCCGCCCCTGAAAAGTGATTCAAAACAAGATAGGTTTGCAGGGTTTGGATTAACAAGTAATTTTAAATCTGAAACCGGTAAAGGTTCACTCACTGCCCAACTGTAACAATTATTTGCGTCTAAGTACATTGTATAAGTAGATTTCTGTGTGGGTCGTAGTGCTTCAGGTATTTATTAATGGCTTTACAATAATTGTGAGTCGCCTCGCTTATCCCCCCGTCAAATGCGTGACTCGATCATTGTCATCATTACCTGGTCAGTTATAAGATAAATTTGGGAATCACTAAGTTTAAAGAATGCCTCCCAACTCATTCCTGGTGAAGAAATATAGTGAGAGGGGTCGAGGGATTAATGTTGCAAACTCGTTTCTCTGTATTTTTCAAACATATCGGCTAACAAACAGACGTGAGCCTTTAAATATATGTCATGGTAGTCACCCAAGTTTTCACATTCAAGTGCATTCCAAACATTGTGGGTGTGTTGGTAATCGGATTCGCTAATACATGTTTTACTGAGCATGGAATAAAAGTTTTCATTAGTAGGAGGCAGTACCAGTTCATCAAACACATCCCAAGAGTCCATGTACTTGTAAGGATACACACCTTTACGAAATAGTGTAACGTCTGGAAAATATTTACTGGTGATAAGATAGTTTGGTAACTTCTTAGCTAGTGTTCCTAAACTAGATGCCAAGTGTTGAAAGCTGTCATAGAACTGTAATTTACTCAGAGTGAACTTTCATATTTTTCTTTGGTTTCGGCAATACACGACACTCTGTATGCGTTTGTAACTACTTGCATAATTAAATGAGAGTCTACGATACTACGGTATTCGATTCAGTAAAGATCATAGGCACAGGATTTTGTAATTGTAATAAACATAGCTTATATAATTTATTCATTTCTTCTAAGAACTTCTTAGCTGCTTCAGGGTCCCTGTAAATCACAAGCTCTTGAATGACTGGATATCAGAACTTCTTTGGAAGTAAAATATCTACTTACAAGCGCCCAAACCTGGTAATTACAAATAGCATTACAATTATCAAGGAATAATTACAATTATCATTGAAAAATTATAAATATCTTCGCATGATCATGTTTAATTTTCAGTTTTGGCTCTACCAATCTGCCTGGAAATGTGGTAAAACCAAAAATTTTAATTACCACATAATAATTAAAATGTTCACTTGATAGTTACAATTTTTACGTGATCATGCTTAATTCTAATTAAAGCAGCTTACTAACGCCAAAACGTGCATTTACCGGTATCAGTGTTAATAGTAATCAACACGTATTCTGTGTAATTCACATTATGACGGCCTACTAGCGCCAAAACCTGATACTTACAAATATCTTGTGGTAATTACAAATATCAACGATATATTTACAATTATCACGTACAAATTTATCAAGTGAAATTTGCAATTTTCAGTTTTGGTCTATTTGCAGACGGATCGCTAGAGCCAAAACTAAAAATTAAACATGATCACGCGAAGATATTTGTAATTTTTCTATGATAATTGTAATTATCCCTTAATAATTGTAATTTTCCTGTGATATTTGTAATTATCTCATGATATTTGTAATTATCAGGTTTTGGCGCTAGGAAAGCGTGGCAAATACGGATAATTATTAATTTGCGCTGTTGATTACCGGTATCTCGGTGAATTACACAGAACACGTGTAAATTACAATTATCTCGTGATAATGATAACTCTTGGTTTTGGCACTAGTAGGCCGTCATACGTCAGCCCTAACAAGAATGTACCCAAAACTACGGAATTCGTGCATGTGAGTAAGAAAAGAATTACCATATTGAGGCCCTTGATATTTTAAAATCAATGATTTTAAGTCTGCATAATTATACTACATAAGGTTTTTTGTTGATGTTCTTAAATTGTATCTTAGAACCTGGGCTGGGTAAAATGAGCCGGGTTTGAATGTCCGTAATAGACTTACATATCTTGCTGTGCTTGTCAGCCACTTCGAGACTAGATAAACTGGTTAAACAACGTCTGCAAAAATATTTCTGGCCATCATGTTTTGTAGTATGCCCTAGCAGTCTAGACATGTTTCGAATTAAAGTGTAATGTTGAATGCTGGGATCTTGATCTGCAATTAGTAACAGATCAACATGTTTTAAATCTGAAAACGGTGGGGCATTAGAAGAGATTCGTAAAGGTATAAGTTTTGATTCAGGGTCCCAAGAATATACATTGACTGTTATAGGCGGGTTTTGTAATTCAATATTATCAGTGGTTTCTAGGGTAACAGGAAAGCTGATGTCCTTAAAATTTAATTTTGTTACGTGTCCCTTATACTGGGTCACTCTCTGGATGTGCCTTAGAAGTTATAGGAAATAATTTAGCCAATAGGCACCACATAAAACACATGTCTGTGTTTTTAATATTTAATACAGCCTACTTGTCTGAAATTTCTTTAGAGAGAGGAATATAAGACTTTCCTTGAATCGGTTTGTACTTTGTAATGTGTACATGTAGTTCTAGCGATTCTAAAGTGCCTTCTGTCCATCTAGAATTTTTGAGCTGGGCGCGTTCTACACCGTCTTGAAAATTCTGAATTAAAATAACATTATAAGAATAGTTTCAATCTGCCGTTTTTAACACTTCGATTTGAGGAGATGAAACCCACACATTCAAAGATTAGTCAGAATTTTCTGGTTTAACAAAAGTCATCTGAGCTCGTATTCGGATTTTCACTGGTGGTTTAATACAAATAAAGCTATCCTCCTCAAAGTTGTAGTTATCCTTAATAGATTTAATATCATTTTGGCTTTCAGAAATTGTAAGAGTTAAGGTCTTGAAAACATCATCAAACATAAGTGTAGGACTTTTTGTGTAAGTAATTTTTAATTGATTCCAAAATCCTAAATAGAAAAAAACAACAACAATTAAACCTAACTCTAAACACGTTATAACCATCACAATTGCAACAACATGTGCAGTCAACTGCTCAGTCATTATCACAGTCGCATTTATCCCCACAAATCACAAACAGTTTATTTGACTACGTGTGGGTCTATTTTACGGACTTGCCTAATAAATCTTGCCCATAAACAATCAAAGTAATATGTGTATGAATTTAAGACGCATCCTTTACAGTCCCCTTTTGTAAGGTTCTTAAAAGCTCTTTTGAAGTCTCTTTTGCATAGAAATGTGTAGTGTCCATCAATTTCATATTGTTCAGTGATACAATTATGAATATAAATATTTGGTTCATAAAGCATGCATTAGAAAAAGATTTTCCAGCGTTTATCTTCTAACATGGTCATGTGTAGGGGGAAAAAAATTAATTAAACCAAAATATTTTTCAAGCTCCTGAATGTGTCCGTAATTTTTTTATTATTACGTATTTGCTTAAATAGGAAGTTTTAATGGCTCAGTGTCATCAGAAACTATCTGTAATTCCGAAGTTTCTTTGCGGTGCTTTGCGACCCAGCGTTTCCCCGCGTGTCGTAAGAGGCGTAAATGATATAATTACTATTCTGTCTTTACTTTGTGTAAAAAAAAAAAACACACCAACAACAGTACAGATAAGTGTCACCACAAGTTTTTATTCACAGTGATAAAAACTTAGCGTAGCGTAGCGATAAAAAACATAGCGATGAAAAAAACTGGCAAAGAAACAAAACAAAAAGAAACAAAACAAAGCTTTAGCAAAGATCTCCGCCTAAAGAGTTCTAGATGACGAAAGTCAGTTATGACGTATTGTTCAGTGATTCTTAGAAAACTAGATCCAGTCTTCCAGATAACTAAACATACAGTCCGAACTACATTCTCCTTAAAAACATGATCAAACGTGGTTGGAAATGATAAATAAACATACTCCGCTACTCCGAAACGTATTTTCAGAAAATCTAATCTAACAAGATGAAGGTTACACTAAAGTTAACTCCTATGATGGCAATACCGGTGCTTTTTCTGTTCCATATATATAATTTGGATGGTTGGGGGCAATGGAGGGCGTGGGTGGCGAGGGTCCACAACCCATATCATACAACTTTTCAACACTTTAGAACGTTCAGTATTTTATATCTGAGTCTCCATCAATCCTACTTCACATTTAAGACCGGATAACTGTCAAAATCGCTATACTAAAAGAAAATATTCGGTAAACCACTTCTAAACAAGGACGTTCTATAAGTCTCGCATCTTCGAGGGTAAATCAGTTTGTTCGTTATTCATAAGACATAAGATTCTTTATTCGCTTCAAATGTTACACACAGAAGAATTTGCTTTGCGCGTCTGGGAATGGCATAAATCATTGACAATAATAACACAGGCGGCGGAAGCAGGGGGGGCAGGGGGGCCATGCCCCCCCCTAGAAAAATGTTGGAGGGGGCAGCCTTATATATTGCCCCCTCCAATAATGAGTAGTGTTATTTTTTTTTTTTTGCCAGGGCATTAAAGGATTTTTTTTCTTCAAATGGAATCAAGCAATACAATTTTTTATCATCATAATCATCATCATCACCCTCTGATCAGAAAGATAAGTTCGTCCCTTCGTCATCATTTCCTGTCGACGCGTCATAATCGTTAGCCTTAGCGTAGATCAAAGTGACCGACAGTTTTCGACATCGTGCACATCACAGTCGCGTTTTGAAAACTTAATTTGCTGTCAGTTTTTACAGTCTACCGTTTTCAATATCAGCAATTTTCTCGACTACAAGTGAAGAAGTCAGCAAAATGGCAAATGCTTTGACAACTGGTGTTATTGTTCCTCGTCAAGCATCCCGACAGACTCTCCGTGACAACCAGCCTGCGGCCACTCCAGAACAATATTTCAAGATTAGCATTGCCATTCCTTTCTTGGAACACCTGTCAACCGAATTGGACTCGAGGTTCAAAAATGCTGGTCTAGCAGTTGATGGTCCATGTCTGGTGCCAAGCACTTTAATAGACAACCAGGATGGTTTCATGCAGGTTCCAGAAGGGGTGATGCTGGCAATGTTGTGGGAGTCTTACCTACCAGACAACGCTACCCTTGATGCAGAATACCAAAGGTGGGTTTGCAAATGGCGAAGTGCTGCTGAGAATGCGACAGCTATCATCCCATCCACGGCATCAGAAGCACTGAAACATTGTGACAGGGATTTTTTTTTTATCTCAACCTGTTCATCATGCTTTAGAACCTTTGCACCCTACCTGTCACTACTGCCGAGTGTGAGCGTTCAAACAGTCAGTTGCGCAACCTGAAAAACTACCTGCGCTCTACAATGGGGCAACAGAGACTAAATGGACTTGCTTTACTGAAAGTGCACAGGGATGTTGATATTGACTTCAAAGAGGCAGTGAACTGTTTTGCCAGAAGATACAATTCACAAATGGTACTAATGCCGAGGAACCTAGTGCAGCAAGACTGAATTAAGTGAAAGCAGGGCGGTGATGTTCATAAACTACAAGGTAAAGCTTTATACCGTTAACGATCAACAAAAAGTAGTGAATAATAATAGTATACAAAACATCTCTGCTGATAAATAAATGTGTGTGTGGGTTTTTTTTAAGGGAGGGGCAGAGGATAATTTTTGTACCCCAGAGTTTGTCAGTTCAATTGTTCAAAAAGCGCAAAGTCCCAGACCATCACAGATGGTTTTTCAAGGTTCAGATTGCACCAGATTGCACCATTTTGCATCCTTGAAATAAACAATTTCCGGGGGGGCATGCCCCCGGACCCCCCTAGAAGGCTCGGCGCTTCGCGCCTTCGCTGAATCTGTAACCCCCACCCCCACCTTCGACTTTTCCTAGGTATGGCCCTGATGTCAGTGAATAGTGTGTGCCCCCCCCCCCCCCCAATCCTGAGCAGCTTCCGCCGCCTGTGAACAATTAAAAACACAATTGGTCCCGATATCTGTGAATAGCTCGGGACGTAAAAACAATTTCTACATTCACTCACATCCGCAAAGCATCAGCGAACCGCACACAAATATCGTCAGAAACAAAACAATAAAGCAGACTACATACACACACATCCAGCTGCACAACCCCTCACGCATGTCGCGTAGGCCTATTGTATGGTGTAGTTGTGACATTAT
This sequence comes from Oncomelania hupensis, assembly GCA_036898135.1. Lineage (NCBI taxonomy): Eukaryota > Metazoa > Mollusca > Gastropoda > Littorinimorpha > Pomatiopsidae > Oncomelania > Oncomelania hupensis. Next base: position 8,677,469 of record CM072519.1, on the reverse strand, counting down.
TATAAAGGAGAGACAGATCCGATAAATAGTGATTATAGCAGTCTAAGGGGAATCGGACTCACGCTATGTCCCTGCCAGGAGACAAACCTCAGAAAAACAACAACACAATAAAGCTGTGAAAAGTGAAGTTACCCACTGGATTACTTGGGATACTATTACTGGATGTACATGTACCAGGAGGGATGAGAATGCTGAAATTCCACAAAAGGGAGGATATGCCATTGTTTGTTTTCCTACTACGGAAGTTATTCTACATTGATGGCTCGGTGACCGTGATATTTTTACGGCTTGCGCGACTTCTAAGCAGGTCATGAAGAAAGGTAATGTTAGGGTGGGAAGATTGTTTTGTAAACAAATAGGCCTGAAAGACTCGCCGAGGGGATAAGGTTGGGGATAGGAGAATGATTCAATTAAAATAACTCAGGATTAATACACATTATACATTTATTCACAAATGTCCCCATTCGCGCGCGCACACACACACACATACACACACATACACACGCGCTCTCCATCTCCCTTTCTCGCTCTCTATCTCTCTCCTAAAAGAAATTCTTTAAAAACAAAATGCATAGAACATTATCAATAAATAAGAATTGTCATTTTAAAATTAATAATAAGAATAATGCATCGAACATTATCAGTAAATATTTATGCGTTAGATTATATTAAATAAATAATATATTAATGCATGTATCCACACCCACATCACACGTCTAGATACCACCGTATCAGACATAAATTAACATCAGTATGTACTTTCAGTAAAGAACATTTTTGTACGAAGACAGTACACTCGCTTTAGAATTGGTATGTCTAAATTAAATTGTCATTTCCTTCAGTATAAGCCTATTGCAGATGATAGGAAAGCTTGTCCATTTTGTCAGACAGTCGATGAAACTGAGGTTCATTTTTTATTAGCATGTCCACTGTACAATGAAATTAGAAATGAATTAATTCCTGTAAAATACTGCAGACATCCGTGTTTGGCCAGGTTTCGACTGTTGGTATCATGTCCAGTTTCAGCTGTTGTTAATAATCTGGCTGTATTTATATATAAAGCTCTTTGCTTGCGTGAAAGAATGATGAAGCAAAATGGTTGAATGTAATATAGTGCTTGCGATGATATGTATCATATAAGTATGCCTTCTTGCATTGTTTATTTTTTTGTTTATTTTATTTATTAGTTATTTTGGCCCACTCATTGTAACGGGCCGGTGGTCTATACAATAAACCATTCTGATTCTGATTCTGATTCAGATACCACCGTATGAAGAATTATTTTAAAATTAATAATAAAAATAATGACAACATTGCTTACAGGGTCCAGCGGACGGCAAAGAGCCGAATCAGGACCACAAAATCTACACCACAACTTGGCTTAAAGAGGACTCACACCTGATCTGCATAAAAGATCTGCTGAAACAATCCCAATGGTAACACTGAAGGCACTCCACCAGCCGGTCACTTTACAATAAAGGCATCCCAGGCACGCAGGAGACTCCGAGGCTATACTCTAATTTATCGAACCCACGTTTACAAAAACAAAATAGAATACAAACATCATTACAAAATATCAACAAAACACATACATATAAAATGCCCACATTGCAAAATAATAACATCATAGGAAGCCCTAGTGACCATTTGGCAGAAAGCGTCCAATATACCCAAGCTGATACAACAGACCTCGCACACACATGAAGAGTTTTGTCCCGGAAATGTTTTCAAGGAAAAAGTATGTGACTGGTCTAGCGAAGAAGAAGATAGTATAATATGTTGATAAAACAGAGTAAAACAGAGAAAGAACAAATGAGAAAGACAGCGACAGTGGGAATTTAAACCACTACATTTTCAGAAAGTGAGGATATTATTTATACTTAAACCCCCGGAACCCCCACGGCGGGTAGGGTAAATCAGAACATCTGTTCTTAAAACACCAATAATGATCACACAAAACTATATGTCGAGTGACTAAAAGGAGACACTTACCCCTCTTCCACGGCGCAAGCTGTGAACGATGTTGATACTCAATAACCTCCTTTCAACTAGCACAATTACATTTAACTAGTCAAATATACTTTCCCGCAACGAAGCTTCGTACTCCATCTAACATAGATAAAAGCCAAGTGCATTGTTGAATGCTAAGGGACCGGGGCTCCACTCTTTAACAAGGAAGTTGTATTGTAATAATAGTGTATGTCGTCTTCTTGCTTAGTAGTTTCTAAACCTTGAACCGTTTATTGGCCTGACTTGTTGTCACGAAAGGCTAGTTTGGACCCCGCACTAAGGCTTCAGGCCTCTATCATTTCACCCTGCTTTGGCTTGTGTAAATGAAAGTCGCTGCCTAGCAGATGACAAAAGTCAGGACTGTGCTAAGCATGTGTAAGCTAACTCTCACTAGGATAGGCAGTGACCTCATCCTGCTGACGTATAGCCACCCCCGCTAGACGCGCTTAGGTATCTCACGAGATTTTCGCGGGCTTTGGCTGACCACAAGGCTAGGTAGTCATTCTCTGTCTAAATCTCAACCGAGAAGGACGCACGCAGAAAGATCTCTCTAGCTGAATACTAAGCAGGTGACGGGTAAAATTCAATTCATCGCAGTATAGCCACAGCCTGACATTGTCAAACAGGTAAATGATCAATCTTTTGTTTCATCGCGAGTTATTGATATTAGTGTTGGATTAGGTTTGTGAAGTCTTGCCATGTTTTATCATTGTGAATGTTAGTCAAACTTTGCTTTTCGAAACCACGAGGTAGCCTCTACTGTCCAACTGTTGTTTCTCCTATGTGTAATTATTGCAGACCAGTGGTTGTACCGGAGAATGTATATATTGTTATTTCCTTCTCCATGTGTTTAGTTTAGCCATGAATGAATGAATGAATAATTTATAAAGCACGTAAAAATATCTCCACTCCGACGGGCATGATCACAGCGCTGGTGGGAGGGAGGTGGATAAACACGCACACACACACACACATGCCCACGCACACAGTGGCGGGAAGGGTGCATAGATCATAACTTAACATTTTAACTTCTTCACTATCGCTCAACACATTCTAGCAGGCAGACCAGACAATTCACATTTATGCAATACTTTCACGCAGTGACTTATGAAATTGGGATGAGATCAGATAGTTATACATCCAGATTAGCAAGAAGAGAAGAAATGTGTTTTCAAGTTTCTGCGAAATGCATCGACAGAGTCTGCTCTCTTTATGCCTTCTGGAAGAGCATTCCACCAAACTGGTGCAGTGTATCTGAAAGACCTCTGGCCATAGCTCTTAAGTTAGGTGCACACATCGCAACTTCGAGTGCAACAATGTTGAGTACATCGATGTATTGCAACAATGTCGACAAATGTGATCATGAGCGCAATTGCAAGTTCAACTAGTACAGCGTGTTGAGCCACGTTGCACTGTTTACTGCAGTGCGGTAAAATGTTGAGGCTGGCTGCAACTAAGGTAGGTCAACTACCAATCGTAGACGAGCTTAGCCCTCACGTGACTTAGTTGTTAGAGAGAGAGAGAGAGAGAGAGAGAGAGAGAGAGAGAGAGAGAGAGAGAGAGAGAGAGAGAGAGGGCCTCTTCTGACTATGACGCATGTTAAAGCTAGGTGCACACATCGCAACTTCGAGTGCAACAATGTTGAGTACATCGATGTATTGCAACAATGTCGACAAATGTGATCATGAGCGCAACTGCAAGTTCAACTAGTACAGCGTGTTGAGCCACGTTGCACCGTTTACTGCAGTGCGGTAAAATGTTGAGGCTGGCTGCAACTAAGGTAGGTCAACTACCAATCGTAGACGAGCTTAGCCCTCACGTGACTTAGTTGTTAGAGAGAGAGAGAGAGAGAGAGAGCCTCTTCTGACTATGACGCATGTTTAGTGTTTACGTCATCATCACTGACCTCATGTTTGTTTGTTTTTTTCCATCACTGAAGAAGGGCGTAGCCCGAAAGTCTTTGCTTTTATATTTTTCTTGGTGTTTTTTGTGTATTTTGTTTCTGATTTCTATTCTGACTTAGTTGTTGTAAAGAGGTCATCCGAGGCGAGTGAAATGGCGGAAGGTAGTAGTGCATCGAAGCTTAGCGAGCCCGATAAAATATATCTCATTGAACTCTACCAAGGCCACGAGGCATTGTGGAATGTCTCGTCAGAGCTTTATCATAAGCGAGACGTCAGGGATGCCAGCCTTCGATCAATAGCGATAGTAAGCATCCAAATCTTTCTTCTTCTCCTTTTTTTCTTTTGACTCAGAGTCATCGCTGTGATAAATAACATTTTATCCTCGCTGTCGTCCATTTTGTTATGTAGTCATAGGACCAAGATCACATGATGAAAACAAAAACTCCCGTTGCGTCGTCTGCACCTGGTTGCAACTGCAACAACGCGCACGCTCAACTTTTCGCTAAACTTGGGTCAACTTGTACGATGGCATGTTGCAGTCGCGGTTGCAGTCGAAGTTGCGATGTGTGCACCTAGCTTTAGTGTTTACGTCATCATCACTGACCTCATGTTTGTTTGTTTTTTTCCATCACTGAAGAAGGGCGTAGCCCGAAAGTCTTTGCTTTTATATTTTTCTTGGTGTTTTTTGTGTATTTTGTTTCTGATTTCTTTTCTGACTTAGTTGTTGTAAAGAGGTCATCCGAGGCGAGTGAAATGGCGGAAGGTAGTAGTGCATCGAAGCTTAGCGAGCCCGATAAAATATATCTCATTGAACTCTACCAAGGCCACGAGGCATTGTGGAATGTCTCGTCAGAGCGAGACGTCAGGGATGCCAGCCTTCGATCAATAGCGATAGTAAGCATCCAAATCTTTCTTCTTCTCCTTTTTTTCTTTTGACTCAGAGTCATCGCTGTGATAAATAACATTTTATCCTCGCTGTCGTCCATTTTGTTATGTAGTCATAGGACCAAGATCACATGACGAAAACAAAAACTCCCGTTGCGTCGTCTGCACCTGGATGCAACTGCAACAACGCGCACGCTCAACTTTTCGCTAAACTTGGGTCAACTTGTACGATGGCATGTTGCAGTCGCGGTTGCAGTCGAAGTTGCGATGTGTGCACCTAGCTTTAGTCTTACACTGCTTGTGCCCAGGTACAACGAATAGAGTCTTGGAAGCTGAGCGGAAGCTGCGAGATGGTTCGTACATATTCAGAAGTTCGAACATGTATTCAGGAGTGTGCTCTTTAACTGAGCGATAGGTAACTGAAAGCAGTTTGTGTTTAATGCGTTTGTGGACAGGAAGCCAATGGAGTTGCTCAAGAATGGGGGGTGATGTGGACTGATTTACGACTTTTTGTGACCAATCGAGCTGCAGAATTCTTCGCAGATTGGAGGCGTTTGATCTGTGTTTGAGGCAGATTGGCAAGCAATTCAGAAGGCTGTTGCAATAGTCTAGTCATGACAAGACCAAAGAGATGGCAACAGTGTTTGCCGCACTACCGGTCAGAGAAGAACGGATTTTACCAAGAGCCATGATGTATGTATATGTATAGGAATTATGTTGGAGATTCCAGTGGACCCAGGACATAGAAGAATGATCGTCCCTTGTTTGTATAAGTGGACGCTATCACTGAGGGCTGTTTCTGCCATTAGTGAGACGCTCTGCACACCCTTAATAAACAAGGCGTTGCAGAAACTCGTCTTATGTTTTGCAGACGAGCAGGCTTGTTGGTCCGATGCAGGAAATAGACCACTAAGAGTCAACCCTGACATTCGGCTTGCAGGGGAACATCGAGCACTGAGCTCCGATAGCCCAATAGTCAACAACCAAGGAGGAGACACCATCACCACACTTCAACGAATCAGCTAAGTGCAAGAAGAAACGCACTAACACTGATCTAGAAGGACTGTGCGGTAGTCCACTTTCCTGAAAACAAACATTAGGCCAACCAGAACAAATAGCCCAATAATGAGACAGTAGCAAATATCAAGAACAGTAGCAGCATAGACCCATCAAGGAGCGAACTAGTCGAAGTGAATTTGGACATTTAAATTAATAGAGTGTTTAGAGAATTATGTATAAAGTAGAGGAAATAAATGTGTGATATTTACTGTGTTTAAGAGCCGTGCGAGAGCTAGTGTGTCAGTGAATCTTTTACCATTTTCTCCCTATCTCTATAACCCTATCCGCACACAGACCGGGCTAAACATATAAATGTATTAAGATTAGTCATAGGGTGATTAAACTAGCCGATCCCCGCAGACAAAGGCGAGTGGGTAATAGCATTCCATTGTGCAGAGCCCAGTAACAATAGACACACCGTCACACTTGTACATGTACAGTGTGTTCAATTTATCGTTGCTATGTATTTTATGAATTTTAACGGACTTTATACTAATAGTTGAGTCCGATTCCGGAGACTGTGGATGCGGTACACATATGAGTGGAAAGCGACAAATTGGGTGACAGTGTGTGTGTGGGTGGGTGTATATATATATATATATATATATATATATATATATATATATATATATATATATATATATATATATATATATATATATATATATAATTATATATACTAACATCGAAGCAAGTTCCTTGTTCAATGTTCAGTGTTGTCACTAATAAATTCTGTATTCTGATATTTTCCTCGACAGAGCACGACATAGAGTAACTTGAGAAACAAGCCACATTTTTAACACGCCAAGTACATTTAGCGCTAACATTTTGTACATAGACTTGTTTGGTGTTTGATTGTCATAATGGATTTCAGTCTTCTGAAGGAACGTGTATTTATTTATTTTAATTGTATGTATTTATTTATTCATTCATATACAGCGCTTTCCAGCACAAGGTCTGCTCAGGGCGCTGTCCGTTACACGATCTAACTTAAGCCGCCCGAGGCGCCTACTTGCAGGCGTCTGACGTCCAGACAACTGAGCAAAATCCTGGTTCACCGGGGATGGGGAGAAGGGACCTAGTGCTTGCTAAGTGTATTGAGGTAACCGGCACTTCCCCGCCTAGAACATGAGCGCCAGGACCTTTAAAGTCCGTGCTATGGAATGCGTACGTGCAGACTAGATCTCGGTTTATACTCTCGGTTTATACTCTCATTTGAAGGAGTAGGGGCGCAGTGCCTCAGGTTCATGTTATTTTTGTTTCATATATACAGACTATCAAACAGGCTCTAACCATTGACCATTCGGGCTGCGATGCTATTTCTTGACATTCAATGCTTCAATTGTTCTGCCGTTGCGTAAACCACTGAGCCAACAGCGCACATTCACAACTAAATTTCAGACACAAAACCAGATAATACCCGAATGGATTTTCATGAATTAACTAATTAAATGCTTGTTTGCTTATTTATTTGACTCCATAATTATGTTGTGTGCATGTGTTCTTTCGTATCTGTCGTTCATTCACACTCATTCAGGACAAAGAAAGTTACTTGCATTTTTGGCCTCTCTGCCCCGTTCACTATTCAATTAACTTATACACAATCAATTATCACACATATAAATTACACACATATCATTCATACTAAAAAGTTCCGTGACTATAGTATCTCAGTTAGAGCATACTAGGAATATACCGTGACTCATGTTTCACACATATCCAGGCCTATAACAGTTCCTTGTCCATGTATTTCACATAGGCGTATTAATATAGAAGTTCCTTGTTTATGTATTTCACATAGACTGTGGATTAACAATCTGAAGGACTGGCCTCTCTTTGAGTGCTCAGTCTAATAAGACTCACAAGTAGAAGCGATGGAAATCAACCTGCTCCTCGGTTACCATGCTTCGGAGTCCACGGTGGCCATCAGATCCCGCTCTGACATCGGCACCGTCACAATCCACGCGTGCAGACCTGGGGGGTTCAGCTCAGCTGCAGCTGTCCTCCTAGCCCACCGTGGGGAGGTACATCCCGGAAATTGGTCCTAGGGTAGGAAGCTGTAGTTTAAGAGAAAGTTTATTAATTACCAAAGTCAGTTATTCTCTTTTTCACTCACTCTCCTTTTCTTTGTCCTCCTTTGCGTTTAGTCAGTTATCTTCCTTACGTTTCCACAACGTTAATGTCAATTCACTGCACGGCCTCAATAGGTCGCATTTTCCAGTTATGTCACGTATAAATTATTTCTCAACACATTCATGTGTCTTAATATCTGAGTCACGTATATAATTGTTTATCAGTCATTCACACATTCACGCATCACTCGGCTATTCTAACAATCACTTCAGCCCCAGTTATAATGCGTAATGGTGAATACCCAAACAATTATTCTTTACATTTCTTTACAGTGAATTCACTCACTGACAATATGAAATTACAACAAACTTTCATCTTCTTGGTTACATTGAATTAACAAAACCCCAAGAATTACACATAAGACATTTCACAGTAATTTGACTAATAATATTTAAACAATATTTAAATACCTGTATAAAACAGCATAATCCAATATATCAAATAATAGATTTGATATTCCGGGAGCGAGTCACTGACATGTTATTCCGTCAATCGATCTCGTTGCACTCGCCGATTCCCGCAAAAACCGGTCAGCTGTCGATTGCTCTAATATTTGATTGGCTAAAATAAAAGTATGGCAAGCGATCCGTGACATTACTTTTAAAATAAAAGTATGACAAACGATCCGTGACATAGGCAAATGCTTTTAACTTTCGTGGCACCACGTTTTAAGACAAGGAAGTTGTATGTCAGTATATATAGCACAAAAGCAGAGACATTCCTTTTTTTCCAACCAGCCAAGACTCTCCTACAGTAGAACAATTGTAATGATCCGTGCTATGTAGGAAATAACATACTACTATGGTTTGGCTTAATCCTTAAGCTGGTAGTTACGACAAAAGTCACACTGCGAAAGTCATTTGATTCTATTGATGGCGGTTATGTTCCTTTTACCATATTTGAAACGAATGGCTTCCTTTTTATCACCCGGTGTGCAGTGTTTTCAAAGTATTAAACCATTCAAATTATTGAACCATTTCTTTCCTTAATGAATGTTAGGTCAGGTTAAGGGTCAAGAGAAAATCAGCAACAGCCATTGAGTGCCTTACAGTTGAAGTTTTAAGATATATTGGTTTTAAACAGGGAAATAGGGTATGCCATCGACCGCGATTCGTACATTTTTTACAACAACCACAACAAGAAAAAGCCACACAATCAAAGTAGTCTACATTGAGCAGACAGACATGCTCACCTCTTTTCAAAACAAGTGACGGACAATAAACTTGTATATCTAAATTTCCTTTAGTGTGAATAACTAGCTACTGCACAATAACCTCGTTTCCAAAAGTAAAAGTATCTTAAGAACAAACATTAACACGAACCTACTCTACCAGTAACAACCAGTCTGCTGCTTTAAATGTACGAGACTTGTCATCGCTTCCAAGGAAGGAAGTTTATTGTGATGTCATCCTCGTCAAATCGTTATTTCTTTTCCCCCACAATGCACCTTGACAGGTTATGTGATATCGGCTTAGCCTAAATCACATGCTCGCAATAACGTATCCTCTTACCGAAGAAACGCCGCAGCGTCGAACTTCCTACGTAGGCCTACATTGTTCACCTACCTGAAAATACTTTGATACAGTCGGGAATCGGAACAAGCCATAAGTCAAGTCCTTTGCTCGCCATATCTCAAGATCCACTGAACAGATTTTGACTAAACTTCATATGAACATTACTTAGGTAAGTCGGTCAGTCGGTCTGTCGCTAGTCCGTATTTCACTTTGTTGTTCAAAGCATTTATTAATTAATTTATTTTAAAAATTATTTTTGCATTATCCCCCAAAAATGACTTGGACCGATTTTGATTACCTTTACTATGCCAATACTTTAAAAGTACTGTTCAGCCTTTAATATCTTTCGTAATTTGCACTTCCTCAAAGGTTGTGTTAGTAAAGAGAGACAGGAACTGCTAACAGAAATAAAGATGTTATGTCATCACATCATTACCAGGGGATCGTATATTTTATTAATTTGGATACTTAGTCATTAAAATTTATTAGGAACTGTAACTGTTGACCACATAGCAAAGAGTGCTGCATCTTCAGACGAATCAATAAATTTATTCTTCAACTTGACAACAAATAAAATTAATAATCAAATAAAACGATGTGCTTGGAATCAACGAAATCAGAAATACATTGAAAAACATTATTTGGATAATTCACCAGTATAAAAAAAGTTATTTCTATTTCAAAATCTTTTCATATTATCGGTGGTTTTTTTCACAGAACAAGGCTAAATGCTTGGCGTGCTCATTTCATAAATATCTTCCAGTACTTTGTAATTGTGGTAGCATTTTGAATGTAAATCACGTAATATTTAATTGTCAACCAAATTATAACCATATTCAGCCTTTACTCATTAGATTAAATAAATTAAAGCTACCTATGTCAATCTCAAGTATAGTACATCCAGAAGAACATTCTTATTGGTAATTGAGCTTAATGCTCTTAGATTTAATGAGAAATCATGAATTATTCAATTTCTTCCATTCTTTTAAATAAAACTGCTAACAATTTGTCAAGCAATTTCTTTTTATTATTTGCACCCAATTTATTTAATTAAGTATTATTAGTTTCAATAAATATTTCTTATTTATTTATTTATTTATTTATTTTTGGATGGGAGAGGGAGTGGAGTGGAGGGGAGAATTATTTATTAATTTGTTTTAATTTTCATTGCGGATCTTTTCATTTTTTACAAAAGAAATGTATAGGGAGTGGGGAAGGTGTTACGTTTGAGACAACGCACGATAGATCCGACCGTTTTGCTTTGCAAAGCATGCAATAACAGAGTGTATTTACCTTTGATTTGATTTTGCGTTGTTGTTAGAACTAGAAGAAGCTTTGTTTGTTGATAATTTTCCTGTGTTGATATTATTGGAGAATTTTCTAGAATTACTTGTTTACTATCGATCGAAGCATCTGGATAAATCTACTAATAGCTAAGAGATTCTTCTAATCTAAATTAGGTTATATGACGTAAGACAGTGCATAGTTCCTGTGACGAGTTATATTTTGATTGGGTGTTATTGCGTCATGCTGGAATGTTCAATCTCTCTCTCAATTATAGAGAGACTATATTAGTGCTGCACTGTTTCGGCTTGAGAGAGTGAAAAAGAGAGAGTTGTGATGATCTTTGAAGGAAAAAAGCGATTGAGTGACCTTGTATGCAGTTGTTGATGTATGCTGAATAAAGTTGGAAAACTTAATACAACGATTCCTGCCTTGTTGCTGAGTGATCAGGTTGGATGTATAAATGAATCTGAGTTACACTTATCAAGATTCAAGCATCGGGGCTGAATCAACCATTGGTAAAACTAACAACCATGTAACAGAAGGGTGGAAAGGGCAGGGGCCTGGAGACCCGACTTCAGCTTTCTGTAAGACGCAAAATGACATTTATAAGTACTTCGTTCTTCATAGGTGAAGTTCAAAGGTTTAAAAAAATTTGAATTGATTTTGTGATTTTGTTTTTATTGTTTGTTTCTTAATGTGAACGATTTGTTACAACGGAATGTATGTTGTTAAAAGTGTATGTATATGTAAGTACTATGATGATTTATATGGTTAGATTAATTAATTAATTAATTAATTTTGGAAATATCTGTGATGTACGCATGTTAGATTTTTTAGCAACTTATGTTAATCTGACGAATGAAAATTGACACAGCAAAGGTTGATGGCCCTAGGTCCCTAGATTTTTAAACACGTTTCGCGCTGTATCGCAGAATTCCCACAACCAATATGGGTGATCTTTAGCTTGAAGATAGTGTAGATAGTGGCCAGTTGTTCCATATTTTTATTTTGCTTACTGAGGATAAACCGGAGACAGAACAACCCAACGAATATTAACTTTTTCTAAAAGCTGTTTTCAGCTGTGTATGAGTGTCTACAAATACATGTGAATGGCTGTTAATCTTTATTGTTCGGTTGAGCGGAACAACCTACTTCGTGAGTTTTACAGGGTTATTTCTCAATTAATAAGGGCCCAAGACTATTTATTGAGCTAGTAATACGTTACAAGGATTCACATTTGCGGTCCGCTCCCATTTTGGGACAGACGTCAAGCTTTACATCCGTTGTGATAGATAACTAAACGCTTATTGCGTCACACGTCAGGGGTAATTTACACAGCAACTTAGCAACGCAACTTACTAATACAAAAGGAACCAACCCCAAACACATCAAACTAACATAACACACACAATAATAAAACTCATCAGCCACGTCGTAGTAACGCACATAATCTACTCGCTAAAATCTCTAGCAACTAAAGTAGAAAAATTTAAATTTTTAAAAAGTACACAAAGAAACAACTTTTGGTATAAGTAATTACAGACGCAAGATTAGTACTATTTGGTTTAGGTCTAACACATGTAACAATTCCTTTGTCGCAAGATGACTAGTTTTACCCTGCTTACTTTACTATTTAGCCTTGTTTAGTCAATGTAATCTTAGAATGTTAATGTTAGGCTGCAGCAGACGATAGAAGTAATCAGGCGTAGCAATGGTATACTGCCGGTTACACGCAGTAGTAGCGCAGGCAATGACATCATCGTAGCTACGTTAGGCGAGTCGATTACCAGCCAATGGGAACACAGTTTAGAATGAATTCAACCAGATCTGGCTGATTCAAATAGAGAGATAGAACGGGAGTCGAGTTTGAAACGAGGAGCAGTAACCAGCTACAAAGTTAGCAGTAAGATCTCTCCTGAACCGACCAGGAAGCAGGACTTGTGAATCTTAGAATTCAATCAAGTAGCCACGGGCCTGACTTTGTCAAACAGGTAAATGAACATACTTCTGTTTCATCGTGATATTTTTATATTATTGTTGAAAGTATGTTTGTGGAATTTGCTATGCATAGATTTGAATTGTTAATCCGAAGTTGCCTTACCACGTGGAGAGGCTGAACATGTGTTAAGCACGACCGGTTTGGACGCCATGTTATATACCTGACGGAACCACTGTTGTTTAACCTATATGTATGTGTGCAGACCAGTGGCTGTACCAGTGAATGTTTATAATATTATTGATTCTTTATGTGTATAATTAGCCACGAGTTATATTTATGTATGTATAGGAAATTAGAGTTGAGATTCCAGTGGACCACGGACGTAGCAGAATGTTCGTCGCTTATGTATAGAGATGTGGAGCTATCACTGAGGGCTACTTTGGCTTTCAGTGAGACGCTCTGCACAGACCTATTACTCAGGGTTGTGCAGAATTTCGTCTCTTATATTACAGACGAGCAGGCGAGATATACCGTGCGCCCAACTCCACAGAAAAGACAAGTTGGCTGTTTAGCCTCTACAGCACAGGACTGAGAAAGCAACCCTGGAAAACACTCTCCAAGACAACACAGCGTGTCAAGGAACCAAACTACACGACGACCCAGCGTGTACCAGAAGCTACCTCAACGAAGGGCTTCAAACCCGCTACACTGAAGTTAAGTGCCTAGGAAAAAGTGCACTAAAACTGATAGCAAAAGGACCACAGTAGTCCACTCTTCAGAAACTATAGTAAAACGGACCACAGTAGTCCAATCTTCAGAAACTATAGTAAAACGGACCACAGTAGTCCAATCTTCAGAAACTATAGTAAAGAGGACCACAGTAGTCCAATCTTCAAGAACGCTGGTAGCCAGTGCCCTAGGCTGAGATAACAGCTGCCTAGACTATCAGCGATCGAATCATTTGCATTGACTTATGACTTTTTAAGGTAGATTAGTACATCGAAGATCTTGTATAGAGTAGAAGAAATAAATGTATGATTTTAACTGTTATGAAGTGGCTGGACTACATATGATTCATAGCCGTGTGAAAGCTAGTGTGACAGTGATCTTTTACCATTTTTCTATCTATCTCTATACCCCAGCCTTAACACAGACCGAGCTAAATAAATAAATGTATTAAAGTAATTCACAGGGTGACTCACTAGCGGTCCCCATAGAATAAATCGTGAGGGTTACAGCATTCCATTGTGCAGAGCCCAGCAACAACTAAAACCCCACGTCACATCCTTGATGTGGACGTCTAACGCACCATAGGATTGTTTGGTATAGCATCACACACACACACACACACACACACACACCCACACACACACGCACGCACATACTGACGCACGCGCATATTCCCACCACTCCCATTCAGTATAGGCCTACACAGTTGCTGATTTTTACACATATGGACGCGCAAACACAGCCAAGACGAAAGTGAGGGTCGGACCTTGCTGTAACAATTTGGTTCAGTAGGCCTATATGTGTACGAATTGTAAACGAAAGGAAAAAAAACCATTTAGACAGAAGAATGAAATGAAAGAAACCCGAAGAGCATCATTTCCACCCTCGATCCCCTCTCTCTGTAACACCATCCCTTCTAAGTCTGCTTTGTTAATGTGTGGGTACACTTGTTTATATAATTAGTACAATTAGTTCGCTGCACTGTCTGTGTGTAATCCCAACTGCAAACGCAATGCAGACCGGATCTTTTCCAATAGAAACAGTGGCATACTAAGAACATAGACCGTGTAGGTGTACACACATTCATAGCCTTTGCTAATACTATACTGCCTTCCTTGAGACCCACGTACCCTGTCCTCCCCCACCACCTTCATCCCATTGGAAGTTCACAAGGAAGTAGAGTTGGTCAGAGTAAGACAAATAACACAGGTGGTTGGGTATGAAAAGGTATGTTGTGTGTTCTGGGAGTAAAAGGGAGTGGACAGTGCTTGCCGAGTTCGGAAAAGTAGCAGACAGTGTCCTACATGAGTTGTCAGTTTTGAGTTCCGCAAATTGTGGGAATGTCAGCTCTTGCTGTTATTTTGAACATCCTTTTCGTAATAGAAAAACAAAACACGCTGGCTCCTGGAGTATATCATCAAAACACACACACGCACACACACATACACATACATTGTGACATGCACATGAATAATTTGGTATACCATACTACAGCAGAGCAATTGCACACACTCACTGATGTCTGGGCCTATATAGGCCTTGTCATTAAGAAGAAGATCTTGGGATCACGTCGCACAGGATAGGGTGAAAAAAGGGGAATGGGATGAGACACACACACACACCCCGACACACCCACCCACTTCTCTGTGTGTGTGTGTGTGTTTGTATCTCATATAATACATAAACAATGACACTATCTATTTGTGCTAACTACTGGTAGTACTGCTTTAAGAGATCAGTTTTAAGGTTGGACTTGAAAGACGTGAGAGACGAACAATACAATATTAATATAATCTGTTTTTGTTGGACTTATATTTCGGTGAAAAAGACATTAAAACTATCAAAACCAATAATACACACAATAACACTAAAAATAATAGACTAGTCATAGAATTTGTCTACTCACCAACTTACAAGAAAATTAAACAACCAGCGATCTGAGCGCACACACAGAGTGACGTTCGTATATTTCAAAAGGCGTTATACCACCAACAGCGAAAATATGTAGGCCTACCAACTCACTTTTAACATAAAATTGGACGTCAAACTAAATCTCGTAAGTACTAACTTGATGGTATTCTTCTAGCACACTGACTCTAACACAAAAGTTAATGTGTTGGCAACTATTTGGAAAGACTGACTCGCGTCTGATTCCCTACATCAAGGAAGTATCTGAACAGGACTGAAAAGTGTTAAGTGCTTGCAAACGGGTAATTAATACACGGCTAGTCTTTTTCCTTGAATGTATTCCGGATTTAGCTGTAAGCTTACAGTGCTGTTGTTACTGCATGTCACGTTTAAATAAAGCTGCTCTTATTGGTGTATAAGAGTCGTCTATACTGTTTTTTCGTTGTTTATTCTTCGCCTTCTTCTTTATTTATTTATTTATTTATTCTTAAAATTTTTATTGTTGTTCAGTTATGGTATTGCTATTCTTCTACTTCTTCTTCTTTTTTCTTTCTTTCTTTATTTTTGATACTATTATTGCTGTTGTTCAGTGTTGTTGTTGTTGTTGTTGTTGTGTTGTTAATCTTCTTCTTCTACTACTACTACTACTACTACTACTACTACTACTACTACTACTACTACTACTACTACTACTACTACTACTACATCTACTACAACTACTACTTCTTTTTTCTTTCTTTCTTACTTTCTTTATTTTTTATATTATTATTGTTCAGTGTTGTTGTTGTTGTTCTTCTTCTTCTTCTTCTTCTTCTTGTTCTTCTCTACTCGTTCTCCTCCTCCCCGACTTTCCTCTACATCGTCACGTGCAGAACTGATACAGTATAGCCGATTTTCCTTGTTTTATCAACAGGGAAAATATTGTATGAAACTGAAGTCTAGACTGAAACTATAAACCTGTGTTGATCAACGTCCTCTTACCGGTGACCGTGATAGGTAATGTTAGGGTGGGAAGATTGTTTTGTAAACAAATAGGCCTAAAGACTCGCCGAGGGAATAAGATTGGGGATAGGAGAATGATTCAATTAAATTAACTCAGGGTTAATACACATTATACATTTATTTATCCACAAATGCCTTAATTCGCGCGTGCACACACACACACACACACACACACACACACACACATACACACGCACTCTCTATCTCCCTCTCTCGCTCTCTCTCTCTCTTCTAAAAGAAATTCATCGTCGTCATCATCATCATCACTTATTTTCTTCTTCTTCTTCTTCTTCTTCTTCTTCTTCTTCTTCTTCTTCTTCTTCTTCTTCTTCTTCTTCTTCTTCTTGTGTGTGTGTGTGTGTGTGTGTGCGTGTCACGAACTGGCTAGTATTAACTCTGCTTATTTTAATATTTAGCTTGGTTAGTATATATAATATTAGAATTTCAAAGTTAGGAGCAGACGATGAAAGTAATCAAGCGTAGCGGTAGCATACTGCCGATCATACACACAGTGATAGTTGACGCTGGCTGAGGCCATGACATCATCGTAATTACGAGAGTCGTAAACATTTTAACCAATGGGAGCTTACGCAAAGCGGTTCGAGCCAGTTTGACTGGGTCCAAACCTAGCTTATCTTTGGTCAGTTGGGAGGAATACACCGAAGTGTTAACAGCTAGAAAGCTGACAGAGAAATCTCTTCACTCATAGACCAGGAAGCAGGACGTTAGAATCTTAGAATTCTATCAAGCCACCACGGGCCTGAACTTGTCAAACAGGTAAATGAACACCCTTCTGTTTCATCGTGATATATTTATATTATTGTTGAAATTATGTTTGAAGAATTTGCTATGCATAAATGTGAATTGTTAATCCGAATTTGCGTGACCATGTGGAAACGCCGAACACGAGGTGAAACACGACCGGTTGCGCCGCCATGTTGTATCCCGTACGGAACCACTGTTGTTTAACTTATATGTATGTTTGCAGACCAGTGGCTGTACCCGTGAATGTTTATAATATTATTAATTCTGGATGTGTATAGTTAGCCACGATTTATATTTATGTATGTATAGGAATTTAGAGTGAGATTCCAGTGGAACCCGGAAGTAGCAGAATGTTCGTCGCTTATGTATAGAGATGTGGAGCTATCACTGAGGGCTACTTTGGCTTTCAGTGAGACGCTCTGCACAAACCGATTATTCAGGGTTGTGCAGAATTTCGTCTCTTATATTACAGACGAGCAGGCGAGCTATCCCGAGCTATCCCGAGCTATCCTGTGCACCCCACTCCACAGAAACGACTAGTTGGGTGAGGATCCTCTACCGCACAAGACGGAAAGAGCGACCCGGAAAACTCCCTGTCAGACCCCACAGCGTGGCAAGGGAACCCAACTACACAACTACAAAGGTGTACCAGAAGCTACCTCACAGAAGGACTTCGACCGCACCACCCGCCAGTTAAGTGTGTTATCCCAAGTGCACTTAAACTGATCATAACAGGACCACAGTAGTCCAACTCTTCAGAAACTGTAAAACGGACCACAGTAGTCCAAATCTACATGAGATATACTAGCAAGTGCCCGATGAAGATAGAACAGCTGCATAGACTATCAGCGATCGAACTATTAGCATTGAAAGAGACTTTTTAAGTTAGATTAGTACTTAGAGAATCTTGTATAGAGTAGAAGAAATAAATGTGTGATTTTAACTGTTATCAAGTGGCTGGACTACATATGATTCATAGCCGTGTGAAAGCTAGTGTGACAGTATTCTTTTACCATTTTTCTATCTATTTCTGTACCCCAACCTTAACACAGAACGAGCTAAACAAATAAATTTATTAAAGTAATTCATAGGGTGACTTACTAGCAGTTCCCACCGAATAAACGTGAGGGTCCATAATTCCATTGTGCAGAGCCCATAAACCCCACGTGACAGTGCGCATGGTTGTTTTTATTTTACTTTCTTTTTTTACTTGCACGCGACTTTTTTGTATTTTAACTTTTTTTTCCCCCCCCCCCCGCTCCTCCAAACTGACTTTTTCTCTCATTGTTTTAGATTGCTGCAGGTATTTATTTACCTTTTAATCGACAGCTACTACATTGGGCAAAGTTTACTCTTGGGTGCATGTATCTGTTTCTCGTTAGTTAGTTCATTCATTTATATCTTTAGTACCTTTTTTCTTCTTGTTCGACGTTATTGCATTTCGTGTGTGTTATACTATAGTTATATGTTTGTTTTCTTGTCATTGTTGAGAAGATTAATTAATGCGCTTCTATTTGTATTGCTTTGTACTTGTTCCTGTTCGCCAGACATTTCATTGTTGTCATTTGTCAAAGGGTAACACTTATTTAAGATTTGCTTTTGTGTGCCCTTTATGTTCTCCATGCTTTGTTTACTTGTCTCGTGAATAATAAAATTCTCTTTAAACCAACACACTCACACAAATGCACGCACGTATCTCTCTCTCTCTCACACACACACACAGCGTGCGGGTAGGGGTGGTGGGTGGACGCTTTACGGGTTTCCCCTCTGTTAATAATGGTATTGGATGCACCAATACAATGTTCAACGTTGATTATTCCCCGTCTTTGAAAGCCTAACAATGATATCCTTTAATTCTCGACCTTCCACCTTCAATGAGGAAAACGTGCTCGCACAACGTCCGGTGTAATGGTTATCATTACTGCGTGCAAAGCACCCTGTATCCTGATTCATTATAATGATTAATACTTTATTATTATTATTATTATTATTATTATTATTATTATTATTATTATTATTATTATTATTATTATTATTATTATTATCAATATCATTATCATTATAATTATTATTATTATTATTATTATTATTATTATTATTATTTTTATTATCATCATTATTATTATTATTATTATTATTATTATTATTATTATTATTATTATTATTATTATTTAAATTGCTCAATAGTTGTCAGTACTTACAGGGAGTCAGAAGTCAAAATTACGAGAAAACATGCTAGAGATCTTCAAAAGTGTGGGGTAAGTAGCCCTATGCTACTTGTTGTCCATGGGTCGAATTCATGGCCCGTTAAATTATAGGCGATGGTTAACGTTACCAACATTGGTTTTGTAACCAACAATGGTATCGTTAACCATCGTTTAGCAGATCGCTATTCATGAGCGAGTGTCCACCCATTGGTACTTAACCAAGGCTATTTTTGGGCTGTGCGGGAATATCCGTAAGGGGGCATAATTCAAGCAGCTGTTTTCCTTCTTTCGTCAACAAAATAGGCCTATAAAAATGGCTGTGGCAATGGCAAAGAGAAAAGCAATTTTTTCGTACACTGAAACTAATGTTCTCCTTGAGAACGTTATAGAATTTAAACATATACTGATGGCAAGTTTATCAACTGATGTCACGAACCGCCTAAAAAACGACTGCTGGAAAAAAATCGCCGAAAGAGTGAGTGCAGTTGGTGGTGCGAAGCGAACAGCCGAAGACGTGAGGGAGAAGTTTTATAACCTTAAAAAAGACCATCGGAATCGTGCAGCCGCACGATTAAAGTCTGGCAATGGTGGCGTGATTAGCAAGCCTACCGACAGCATGCTGGATATCATAGTGAGCAAGGAGAGCGAGCTTTTTGTTGGGGTGAAAGGAGATAAATCACTTTTGATCACTTTGTAGTTTGTAATGTTAGGCCTACATTTTGTTTTTAGACTGAGGTGTCAATTTCTGCCGTTTCTGGGTAGTTTGGAACTTGAAATGTTGTCTTTATTTCGTAGGGTTGCATTACCCTACGAGTATAAACTATACAGATACACAATAAGCCTACACATCACCAGTCAAAATCCAACAACAATATTTTAATAATAATAATATTAACCCGTTTTATTAATATGACAGATTATTAAAGGTGCCAGAGGCATAAAAACAAAGAGTGAGACACACATGTAAAAGTGGTGACAAAACGCCTTGCCGATCACACAGTTTCAGTCTGTCTACCGCGTTCGTTAACGTGATGATATCATGCCGACGAAAACGAAATTTTGATACCAGTTCCACATCATCAAATTTGTCAAGTGGATTACTTCCGTCGCGAAATACTCTCTCTCTCCTCGGAGCTCGTCTCTGTCGAAGTTGCCACCAAACGATGGCCGCCATTTTTAACCAGTGTTCCATTGGTTATCGGGTGGTCCCCCCTCCGTTAAAATAACCATGGTTAGCAACCGTCGTTAACTCTGCTAAGGCCTCATGAATTTAAAATTTCCAGCTTAACCAACGTCGTTAATTTTACCAACATTGGTTAAGCCTTAACCAACGGTCATGAATACCACCCCATATGACAAAATATCATTTGTTAACCAAAATAAACATCTTAGCCCACATTGTTAGCTGGACTAGATCTACCTCTGAACTGGATTTACTGTCATTTTGACAAAGTAAAACTTGAGATGTATCAGCTACGAAGTGAGATTGAAGATGCAAGGCCACTACGCTGCGTGCAAAACAGACACAGACATGTAGTGGCGTGCAATACAGACACAGACATGTAGAGGCGTGCAAAACAGACACAGACATGTAGTGGCGTGCAATACAGACACATACATGTAGTGGCGTGCAATACAGACACATACATGTAGTGGCGTGCAATACAGACACATACATGTAGTGGCGTGCAAAACAGACACAGACATGTAGTGGCGTGCAAAACAGACACATACATGTAGTGGCGTGCAATACAGACACATACATGTAGTGGCGTGCAATACAGACACATACATGTAGTGGCGTGCAATACAGACACATACATGTAGTGGCGTGCAATACAGACACATACATGTAGTGGCGTGCAAAACAGACACAGACATGTAGTGGCGTGCAAAACAGACACATACATGTAGTGGCGTGCAATACAGACACATACATGTAGTGGCGTGCAATACAGACACATACATGTAGTGGCGTGCAATACAGACACATACATGTAGTGGCGTGCAATACAGACACATACATGTAGTGGCGTGCAATACAGACACATACATGTAGTGGCGTGCAAAACAGACACAGACATGTAGTGGCGTGCAATACAGACACATACATGTAGTGGCGTGCAAAACAGACACAGACATGTAGTGGCGTGCAAAACAGACACATACATGTAGTGGCGTGCAAAACAGACACAGACATGTAGTGGCGTGCAATACAGACACATACATGTAGTGGCGTGCAAAACAGACACATACATGTAGTGGCGTGCAAAACAGACACAGACATGTAGTGGCGTGCAATACAGACACATACATGTAGTGGCGTGCAAAACAGACACAGACATGTAGTGGCGTGCAAAACAGACACAGACATGTAGTGGCGTGCAAAACAGACACAGACATGTAGTGGCGTGCAAAACAGATACAGACATGTAGTGGCGTGCAAAACAGACACAGACATGTACGCAAACAATCTTCGAGGTGTTTGTCTAATATCACACATGCGAATAGACGTTAAATTAAATAAATTAAATAAATTAATCTTAGTGCAGAGTGCGGAGGAAAAAAATCAATCAATCAATATTTTATTTAATGTCTATTCACACATTCAGGTGATATTAGACATTAATTAATATTTCATTTATTGTCTATTCACACATTTAGGTGATATCAGACATTAATTAATAAAACAACAATATCAATCAAATCACAATTAAGTTATAACAAAATGGAATTAAAGGGGAAGAGGGATTTAACACCACACTATAAAAGTCTACCAATAGGAGTCATTGCAATAATTTTCACAACTGCTGTTATCTGTGAATGATGTAATACATCATCTAAAGAATTTCCATATTCAGTCAAATGATGTCCTTGGTTTTCATACATTTCATTTAAAACTGGAAATTCAAATAAAATATGGTAAACTGATATATTTTTGCAACATATACACTGAATATCTGCTGAATATTTAGTATTCTATGAGTTCATTCTTAACTTGTATATTAATTTTGACAACTGTCGTGAACAGTTCGGTATAGGAACCTTTTTAGTGTTAGTATCTTGACTGTCAATTGCGGAGGAAGTAGTATGCCCAATACGTGCACTTCTGGTGTATGGATAGTGTATGTGCGTGTATGAGAGAGAGAGAGAGAGAGAGAGAGAGAGAGAGAGAGAGAGAGAGAGAGAGAAATGGTTACAGCTTTTCATATAAGCTTACTAGAGAAATTAAAGGTACGATAAGACAACTTCATTATCTCTTTTAGGAAATCACAGTATCATTGATTCTTTATTTCTATTTCTAGGCTGGAGAGGCCGCCTATGCTGGGCCTCTTTAACTTACCAAGAGCCAAATAAAAAGTTGCTCTCGTTGTAGTGAAAAGGATATGGAAGTGAATTCAATTCGCGTCTTCAGTGCACTTCGCTTTCTTGTCTATGTTTATACTCTGTGTATACTTGCGCTTAGTTCTAAAAGTATATGCACTGCCATTACGATGCGTGCTAAACACACACAGACAGGTACACAGTTTTCAATTAGATTAAAACCCTTTTGTATACTGGTACATACCTAGAAGATTGACACATATCTCGAAGATCATTGATTTGTGTTCATTACTTTAGGAGAAGTCATTGATTTTTAGTGTCCCTAGGTCCTGGACCACCCACAGTCAATGGCGAAGGTGAACAAACATTACAGTGCTTGATGATGGTAATACTAATGCAGTTACAATTGTTTTTGTGCTATTGAATGTGTGATGATAATGCTTGATGATGGTAATAGTAATGCAGTTACAATTGTTTTTGTGCTAGTGAATGTGTGATGATAATGCTTGATGATGATAATAGTAATGCAGTTACAATTGTTTTTGTGCTAGTGAATGTGTGATGATAATGCTTGATGATGGTAATAGTAATGCAGTTACAATTGTTTTTGTGCTAGTGAATGTGTGATGATAATGCTTGATGATGATAATAGTAATGCAGTTACAATTGTTTTTGTGCTAGTGAATGTGTGATGATAATTCTTGATGATGGTAATAGTAATGCAGTTACAATTGTTTTGTGCTAGTGAATGTGTGATGATAATGCTTGATGATGGTAATAGTAATGCAGTTACAATTGTTTTTGTGCTAGTGAATGTGTGATAATAATGCTTGATGATGATATTAAAAAAACAAAAAAAAAACAAACAAAAAAAAAAAAACATTACAGTCAACCCTTAGTATGTTGTTGTTGTTTGTAGATTATAGTCACACGACCCTTAGTATTCTAAAACCATAAACGATGTTCCAGTTTATAAACACATTCCTGCCAGCAACTAGCGCAGGTTATAAAAATGACATCATCAGTACAACACAATCATACTACTATCACAGCTACCTAATCACATTTCATCACTTCAACAAGTAACACAATACATAAATGACACTATCACAGTGTTCATGGTACAATCTATAGGGACTAGGCTCACATCGCCAAAGTGCCTCAGTGGCCAAGATCCAAATTGGCGCACAAGACATTTCATATTTGACTTTGACAGACCAGACGTGTTTTGTGTACAACGCAGCTTCAAGTTTTTTAAGTTAAAAAAGGCGAATCTGGAGTTAGTATAGTTTTGACATTTGGTTTTGAATGGTGTTAAGGCCCTTTGTTAAAAAGTAATCAAATGTTGGATATTGTTTGTCATCATCATTGTCGGCGGCGGCGGGGAATGTGGTGTCGTCATCATCATCGTCGTCGTCGCCATCAAAATCATCACAACCACCAGCACTGTCATCATTAAAATCAACATGCATCATTCTCACCACCATTGTCATCGTTGTCGTTTTTGTTTTTTTTCTTCGTCGTCGTCATTAGCATCAGCGGAATGATTGACGATCTTCCTCGTCTCGTTCACTTCAAGGGAGAGAAACGCTCCCAGTAGTACAAGATAAACTGAGACTTTTATATGTGTACAAGTTATTTCCCTTGTTCTACGTTCACTCTCTTGTGTTACAACTACCTAGAGAGCTCTCTCTCTCTCTCTCTCTCTCTCTCTCTCTCTCTCTCTCTCTCTCTCTCTCTCTCTCTCTCTCTCTCTCTCTCTCTCTCTCTCTCTCTCTCTCCTTACATCAATTTGAAATCTTACTACAACTTGACATCATCTTTTAAATCCTCTAAACGTTCAAGTGTCCGGGGACATAAATCTACCAAAGAAATCTCCCTCTCTCTCCCTCTCTGTCCCTCTCAGTGGAAAAAAGCCTTGTGAATGTGAAGCATTCAATGTATAAAATGAACATTTCTTTAATGTTCCTTGCTACTTTGTCCCCTATACGCACTGTGTCCGGGGACGTTAATTTAAATAATGCGAAAAAAAAGTTCCTTGCAGAGCACTCCCCATCTTGTGCTGCAACTTACCCAAAGTGAAACCGAACTGCAAGCGGCACAGTGAGTACACGTAGACCTGTTATACACAATGCTACCCTTTACCCTGCTTATTGAAGAGATCTAACCACAGAAAGCACGTAAACTACCAGTAAATTGATCGTGATCGCGTGTTCTTCTCGCTACGGGCATTAGAACAGACCAAAGGAATATGTTTGGTTGTTTTGGGAGTGGGAAAAGGGGGGGGGGGAGGGGATTGTACGGGAAGTGGTAGTTGGGGAGTATTATTTTTTTATGTAGTTGTATGTGTGTTTGTTTGTATGTTTGTTTGCTTGCTTTGTGTTTGTGTGACATGTTGACGTTGTATTGCTGCCTGTTTGACTCCAAGCACGAAAGGATTACTCTGCGTTGTCGGTTTGGTGTTGCGAGATATCCTGATCGTTGTTGCAATCATATGTGTGCGCGCGCAGGAGTGTGGGGTTGGGGAGTTAGAAGTGAGTTAGGAGTGATATTTCTGTCGTTTTAACAGGGTTTGATGTATACACGGCATTGTGAAGAAAACAACCACGAGTTCAAACCTACAACCAAAAAAAGTGCCTGAACTACAAGGGCAATAATTGGACAGAGATTTGTTTAGCAAACAAGGTGATGGCTGTTGATGGGGTTCGTGGAGTGTTGAATGTTTTTGATGGGAGGAAGCTTGTGTAGGTTATTTATTCACCGCATCTGAAATAAACTGCTTTTGAAACTGTGAGACTGGGCACAGCTTTTGTGGGCAATGGGTCTGCAGGGAGTTGGGGAGACGCGTGTGAAAGAGGTTAAGGGGGTGAGGGTGGAGGAGAGAGACAGAGATATAGACCGGTGGTGGTGGTGGTGGTGGTGGTGGTGATGATGATGATGATGATGGCGGTGGTGGTGGTGTGGTGGTGGTGATGATGATGATGATGATGATGATGATGATGATGATGATGATGATGATGGCGATGATGATGATGGCCACGATGATGACTGACATATTAAAGAGAGAGACAGAGGGATGACAGAGAAACAGAGGTATAAAAAAAAAGGTTTAAGGTAGTCCCGTAGCCTTGTGGCCGTAGGGGAGCGTGATGTTGGAGATCACACTTTTCTTGGGCCAGCGTAATGAGAGTGATGCCCATCTCTTTCCCTCGCTGCTTTACCTTCCCCACCCTGAAGAGAGAAGGTACTCAGTCCCAGTTGAGTCAACTGGGGGCGTTGTTATTTGTCGCTTCACGTTTTGCGGTCACCCATCCAAGTGCTAATCACACTGGACGGTGCTTAACTTGCGACACAGCAGCGAGTGCTCCAACCACTGCGCTATCCGACACCCCAGAGACAGAGGACTGACATATTAAAGAGAGAGACAGAGGACTGACATATTAAAGAGAGATAGAGGACTGACATATAAAAAATTGCAATAAAAGGTCTTTGTGCCCCAATTGCATTGGGAAAAGAAAAGAAGATTCGTGACTCTTTGAACTGGGAGAAAGATTATAACAAAAACTGTTTGTGTTTGTTCTTTCTTTGTTTCATCAAAGCGGGTTGGGGGTGTTTGTGGAGCTGAGAGTTGGGGCTGGTTGCACGTTTCAAAGACTAAGTCTTGTTTGCGCTACAGTTTTAAAATCAAATCCCGTACCCATGTGATCTTACGGGTAAGGTGATTGTACCAAAAACTGGATTTTGTTTGTTTGGTGATTTTTTTTGCATCAAAGAGTGTTTATGTGAAAGTGGAGGGAGACGGGGTGGGGAGAAGGAGGGTGGAGGTGGGAGAGAGGAAGTTGGGGAGGGGGGGGGGTGTTTGACGGACGGTGTGGCATCGGACATGCGCAGAAGATACAATGGGTGATGTTGTTCACGTCGACTACTCTGAGCTGGAAAAAGGACAGCGAAGCCAGGAGTTTGAGCACAGAGGATAATGGTGGTGTAAGTGTGGGGATGATGATGATTATAATGATAACGGTGGTGATGAAGAGGATGGTGATGATGATGTTGATGACGATGATGATGGTGGTGGTGTTGGTGATAATGATAATGGTGGTGGTGTGGTGATGATGATGATGATGATGATGATGATGATGATGATGATGATGATGATGATGATGATGATGATGATGATGATGATGATGATGAGTGGCGTGGTAGCTCAGTGGACAGTGGGCTGATTTCCTATGCCGAGGGTCGCGGATTCGATCCTCGCTTGGGACGAACTTACGTGGCTTAGATACGAGACTGTTCAGGACACCGAGGGTTTTTTTCCGGAAACTCCGGTTTCTTCGCTCCCTTCAGTAATGGTATTGGATGCAGTCAATCTAATTTTCAAAAACAGAATTTGAGTTATCTTTGAATTCGATTGAAGAAAAAATGCGTAATAGCATCCTGTATTATTTAGTGATAGTAGTAGTAGTAGCTGTTGTTGTAGTGGTAGTGGTAGTAGTTGTTTTAGTGGTAGTAGTAGTTGTTGTTATAGCGGTAGTAATAGTGGTAGTGGTAGTAGTAGTTGTTCTTGTAGTGGTAGTTGTTGTTGTAGTGGTAGTAGTTGTTGTGTAATGCAGTGGACTTCTTAGAATTTCGTATTTGAATAGATGTGTGTGTGTGTGTGTGTGTGTGTGTGTGTGTGTGTGTGTGTATGTGTGAATAGTGTTCACACGGTAAAGCCCAATAGGGCGAGAGGAGAATTATAATTCCAAACTGTCAGTTTACATTGAACTTACAAAACTGACGGTTGTCTCCTATTTTCTAGGTAAGTTTCTAAATTGTATTGACGGTTGTTTGAAAAGACAATTTAAGATGGTAAAGGTTTTGGGATTAATTTATAGTTATTGCTTAATATACATCGATGTCCATTGTAATTGAGTCATCGCGTTTGTTATTTGTGTTGTCATTAATTGAATAAAAGAGAGTCTACATTGAACTTACAAAACTGACGGTTGTCTCCTATTTTCTAGGCGGCAACAGTTCCCCCCGTTGGAGTGCCGGGGGTTTCAGTATAAATAGTATCCCCACTTTCTGGAAATTTAGTGCTTTAAATTCCCACTGTCGCTGTCTTCCTCATTTGCTCTTTCCCATTCCCGATCTGTCCTACCACTCTGCTATACTATCTTCTTCTTCGCTAGATCAATGACCTACCTTTTTTCTTGAAAACTCTTTCTGGACAAGACTCCTTGTTTGTGTATGAGGTCTGTTGGATCAGCTTGGGAGTGTTGGACGCTTTCTGCCGGGTGGTCACTAGGGCTTCCTATGAATGTACTATTTAGCACTATAGGCATTTTATATGTATGTTTTTTGTTGATGATTTATACTGATGTTTGTATTCTATTTTGTTTTTGTAATCGGGGAGTTCGCGTAGTTGAGGTCAACCCTCAGCCGTCCCTCGCGTGGGATGTCTTTATTGTAAAGTGACTGGCCGGTGGAGGGCATTCAATTTTCCCACTGGGGTTGTTTCAACAGATCTTTTATGCGGATCGGGGGTTGTCCGGTCCTGATTTGGCTCGGAAGAGTCCGCTGGACCTAACGCAATAATAAATCAATCAATCAACCTATTTTCTAGATTACATTTGGGGGCTCGTTCAACTGTCCTGCATTCAAGATGGAGGACATACAGATGGAGGTGCTGGCGGAGGTGTGCCATGCGTCTCTTCAACTGAAAATTGCCGTTGCTACTCTGCTTGGTGTGGGGAGTGCTGCGGCGTTGAACGAACACGAATTGACGGCGGCTGTCACTGGAAACTTGATGAAAATGTCGGCGGAGGATCAGACGACGATCGTACGAGTGAAGAAACTGCTGTCTGCAAATAAATGCCAAAATGAAGTCCCTAGACACGAAAACAAGCCATCGTCGACGACAGTTACCGTTCGGCACGAATTAAAGTTGAACTTCACCAGTTACACCAGCATCAAGCGACAGATTGAGTGTGCCGTGCAGAAAGGTTACTCAGATCATGAAATTCAGGAAGCTTTGGTGAACGCAATGCCTGCTGACCTACCACTGAAGCACTACTTGGAAGTGGCAAAACTGGACCTCAATGAAGTGTGCCGTCTAGTTCAACAACACTTCAAAGAGCCTTCCGCAACTGAACTATTTGCTTCATTGACGAGTGCCTCACAAAGGGCCGAAGAAACGGCCGCAAACTTCATGATGAGGCTGTTGGACACAAGGGAGCGAATCAAGCTGGCAGCGAGGGGATCTAAAGAGCCAAGTTACCCAGACAGTCTGATAGACTCCACGTACCACCACGCGTTCATCAAGGGGCTGTCTGACGTGGAAATGAGGATTACGGTGAAGGCTCTGATCGAACAAAATGCTGCAGATGAGACAATCATAGCCGAGATCAACAGACTGACTACGATATCTCAAGATCGGGTATCTAAGCGTTGCGAAGAGGTCAAGACTCAGCTGATGGCAGACGACTCTAGTAGAAAGAGGAGGCGATCGGAGGACAGAGAGGAGAAGTTGAATCAGCTAAACGCAAGAATTCAGAGCCTTGAGGCAGAACTCAAGACAAAGACAACAAGACAAAAGTTCAGATGTGGTGATTGTCGAAGGAACAATAAACAGAGATGTACTCACTGTTGGAGATGTGGGAGCGAATCTCACTTCGAGCGAGATTGCAGGCAACCTAAAGCTCAGAAAAACCAGGGAAACGGGAGCGAGTCACGCTGAGGGGGGCAGCCGTGACTGAAGAGAAAGAAGACCCTCCAGAAATGAAACTTTCCTTCATTACCCTGGCAAGTATAGCCACAGACCCCGGCAGTGAGAGATTCAAGAACAGAATTGCAGAACTAGTAGGAGCGAGATGCCTGGTTCGGGGCCGAGTCAATGGAGTTGCTATGGAGTTTCTATGGGACACGGGGGCCCAAGCCAGCCTCATTTCCAAGAAATGGCTGAAGACGAACACTGGCGGAGTGGAAATCCGAGCGCTGCATGAATGGGGAGACCAAGGGACCCAGTTAAGACTGACATCAGCAAGCGGCACCCACATTCCTCTGCTGGGATGGTGCACGCTGAGGGTGTCGATCAAAACGAAAGACATGGTCGTTCCATTCGTCGTCACGGACATGGAGAGCGTAACCACCCCAATCCTGGGTTACAATGCGATCTGCCCTTTCTTAGAGGAGTTGGAGCCAGACGTGCTAAGGGATGCTTTCCCGAAGACGCCAGCCAGGGTCCTCTCGCAAGTGGTGCATCTGTCACAAGTGCAAGTGACGGAGAGAGAGTTGGATGTGGAGGAATGGGATCCAGCAGTGGATCTCAATGATGCACCTCTAAGCGAGGATCAGAAGCGCCGCGTTCGTCAAGTCCTGCGGGAAGAATGCCGCACGTTCATGAGAGACGATAATGACGTCGGGTGTGTGGAAGAACTGGAGCTTGACATCAACCTGAAGGACAGAATGCCGGTTCAAAAAGCGTATGTCTCGATCCCTCCGCCGATGTTCGCCGAGGTGAAGGCATACTTAGAGGACCTCAAGAGAAGAGGGTGGATCCGGCCTTCAAAGAGTGCATACAGCAGTCCTATGGTCTACATAAGGAAGAAAGACGGCAGTTTGCGGACTTCTTAGAATTTCGTATTTGAATAGATGTGTGTGTGTGTGTGTGTGTGTGTGTGTGTGTGTGTGTATGTGTGAATAGTGTTCACACGGTAAAGCCCAATAGGGCGAGAGGAGAATTATAATTCCAAACTGTCAGTTTACATTGAACTTACAAAACTGACGGTTGTCTCCTATTTTCTAGGTAAGTTTCTAAATTGTATTGACGGTTGTTTGAAAAGACAATTTAAGATGGTAAAGGTTTTGGGATTAATTTATAGTTATTGCTTAATATACATCGATGTCCATTGTAATTGAGTCATCGCGTTTGTTATTTGTGTTGTCATTAATTGAATAAAAGAGAGTCTACATTGAACTTACAAAACTGACGGTTGTCTCCTATTTTCTAGATTACATTTGCTGTAGTAGTAGTGGTAGTAGTAGTTGTTATTGTAGTGGTAGTAGTAGTTGTTGTTGTAGTGGTAGTTGTTGTTGTAGTGGTAGTAGTTGTTGCTGTAGTAGTAGTGGTAGTAGTAGTTGTTATTGTAGTGGTAGTAGTAGTTGTTATTGTAGTGGTAGTAGTAGTGGTAGTAGTTGTTGCTGTAGTGGTAGTAGTAGTTGTTGTTGTAGTGGTAGTGATAGTAGTAGTTGTTGTTGTAGTGGTAGTAGTAGTGGTAGTAGTTGTTGCTGTAGTTGTAGTAGTAGTAGTTGTTGCTGTAGTAATAGTAGTAGTTGTTGTTGTAGTGGTAGTAGTAGTTGTTGCTGTAGTGGTAGTAGTAGTGGTAGTAGATATTGTAGTAGTAGTAGTGATAGTAGTTATTGTTGTAGTTGTAGAAGTAGTTGTTGTAGTGGTAGTAGTAGTTGTTATAGTGGTAGTAATATTGGTAGTAATATTGGTAGTAGTTGTTGTAGTGGTAGTAATATTGGTAGTGGCAGTAGTTGTTGAAGTTGTAGTAATTGTTGCTGTAGTGGTAGAAGTAGTGGTAGTAGTTGTTGTAGTGGTTGTAGTATTGTTAGTAATAGTGGTAGTAATACATGTAGTTGTTGTTGTTGTTGTTGTTGTTGTGGTAGTAGTAGTTGTTGTAGTGGTAGTGGTAGTGGTAGTAGTAGTTGTAGTAGTAGTAGTAGTAGTGGTAGCAGTAGTTGTTGTAGTGGTAGTGGTAGCAGAAGTTGTTGTAGTGGTAGTAGTAGTGGTAGTAATAGTAGTAGTTGTTATAGTGGTAGTGGTAGTAGTAGTTGTTGTAGTGGTAGTAGTGTAGTAGACGTTGTAGTAGTATTAGTAGTAGTGGTAGTAGCAGTTGTTTGTAGTGGTAGTAGTATTGGAAGTAGTAGTTGTAGTGGTAGTAGTGGTAGTAGTAGTGGGAGTAGTAGTTGTTGTAGTGGTAGTAGTAGTGGGAGTAGTAGTTGTTGTAGTGGTAGTAGTAGTGGGAGTAGTAGTTGTTGTAGTAGTAGTAGTAGTGAGAGTAGTAGTGGTAGTAGTAGTTGTTGTGATAGTAGTAGTTGTTGTTGTGGGTAGTAGTAGTGGTAGTAGTAGTTGTTGTAGTGGTAGTAGTAGTAATAGTGGTAGTAGTGATAGTAGTAGTGGTAGTAGTATAGAGTTTAATAGTAGTATTATTGGTAGTAGTGGTAGTAGTAGTAGTAGTATGGTTGTTTTTGTTGTAGCTGTTGTGTGGGGTTTCTTGTGAGAGGGGAACTGGATCAAATGTTTAGAGAACAGAGGGCGTAGTGAGACATTGTCAGAGCAGAAAGGGTTTGTGACATATTTATAAGCGTGGGCTGCTGAAGAAAATCTTCAACTTTGCACTACAGTTGCTGTGTCAGCTTTAAAAGTTACGATTGAACGATTTGTGGCACCGACTGAATCTGCGCCTCTGAAACTTAAATAGACTGATGTAAATTCAAGGGGTTGAACTCGAAAATGAAAGTTCGTTCCAAAGTTATATGAGGAGCTTAAGGAAAAGTAGATTTAGGATATGCAGGTACATTGGCCTGGAGATCTTTCTGACGATGGAAAACTGGAAAACGAGTAACGATGATGTTGTTCTCTTATTGTGTGTGTGTGTGTGTGTGTGCGTGTGTGTGTGTGTGTGTGTGTGTGTGCGTGCATACAGGTGTAGGTACGTGTGCGGTGTGTAAAAGAGTACGACTCAGAAATTTTTCTTTTCCCCCATTCGCCTGTAGTGCACTGATTCTGCTGACAGTACAATGTATTTATAACCTTTGAGGGAAAGTTATACAGGGGACGAAGATGATGATAAGGGATGATTATAGAACTTGTAAGCTCGACATGGTTATTGTAGTGAGTCAGAGGGGCAGAAGTGTTAGTATTAGCTAGCACGTGCGATACATGTGCGATGGGTCAGCTGTGTTTGTCCGGCAAGAATGACTAACGGCCACGTTTAGTGCATGTACATGCAGCAGGTCTATGGTCGGCAACCATTGGTCTCTTGTATGTAAAGAGCGTGGTCAGTTCTGACCACGTGATAGGTACAAGTCTCAGAAATCTTGGGTGGGGCAATGACGTAGTAGTTAGGGCATCTCCTTATGTAGAGAGGTACGTCTTTTCGAAGTTATGCTATAAAAGCCGGAGGAACAAAGAAATCTTCCTCTTATCTCTAGTCTCCTGCTTCTGATAGACCTAGAACAACTTTGCTCCATCTGGTCTAGGTGTAGCCCTTAGAATGTTTTATTCATAATGTGTCTAAGAGCAGGAGAGAATTTGTAGTAGTTGTAGAATATATGTAGGGTAATAAGTGTAGGGTGTACAATGTTTAGAAATTGGTGTGAGAGCAGAATTAGATGGTAAGTAGTCAGTGAGTTAGTTAGTGAGTGAAGATTAATTCTTAGGGCAAGAATTAGTGGTTTCCCAAAGGAGGAAAGGAGAGTGGAAAAGAGAAGAAAATGAGGTAAGATGAAATGAGTTTATTTGAACATCTTATGTATTGTTAGTTAGAGTTTATGTGCATGAGAATTTTATGTTACTTGAATGATGTATACTAGTTAGATTATTAAAATTGGATAAATGAAGATAAGCTATGGTTTATTGTGATTTATTTGAGCGCATGGCAAACCCTTTGTGAACGGCAGTGAGATTGGTTTATTTTATATGTCTTATATATCATAACTTGGTTTGTCATGCCCTTTCCCCGTACAAGTTTAGAATTAAGTAGTTTAGATTAACTCTCACAAGATAACGCAAATATAGAGACGCGTTACATTGGCGGACCTGCGGATTTGTATTTTAAGGGTAAAATTTTGGTTGAATTAATTCATTTCAAGTGAGCAAATTTTAGTGTGTAAGATGGGAGACGAATGGGATTCTCCACCCAGAGACACTACAATTCCCTGTCCGCCGGATCATAGGATTTTTTTTGAGCATTTGAGTTCTCAGGCCTTGTGGGAGGAATATATAATTAACGAAGAGGAGGAGGACATACAGGCCATCAAAAGCATTCTGTTGGATAGACTTTTCGATCCCTCCGAAACCACGCTGGTGGTCATGGACGAGGTGGCGGGGGATATCTATGACAGTTTTCATCATGAGGAGTCCTTCTATGAAAAGTTTGCTTATCTCCCAGCCCGTGCTTGGTACACGATAGGTTACATAGAAGAACTTCACAGACTCTGTGTGAGGGAAGTTCGAAAGAATTGTTGTTAAAACAACAACAACAACAACAAAAACAACAGCAAGAAGATTTTAGTTTTTGTAGATGGGTCTGGGAGAAGAATAGTAAGGGGAAGAAAAGTTGTTTAGAGTTTTAATGCTGTTAAACGGGATTAGCAATGTCCAAGGCTCGAAAACCTAATCTACAGGTGCCTATCGCTTTCCCAAGGCCAAGAAACGCTGACAATAGTTCCATAGAATCCTTAGATTTGGCGGACGCTTATCACTTACGGTCACGGGTGGTCCCTCGGGCGGTTGCATCATTAGCACAAGTAAATCAGAGTGTGCTAGACACTACTGCACAGATAAGAGATATAGAAAATAGACTGTCTCAACTGCAGGACGAAGAGGAAGATTTGCGACATAGTGTGTTAAATGGAAGGTTAGATCAACTGAATTTGGAGACAACATTTAGAATAGGGAGTGTCTTTAGTCCGACATCCGAGTTGCAAGTCCAGGAAAATACTTATTTCCAAAGTCAACGGGAGTTAGACACGCCGACCCCAAGCATGGAGAGTGAAAATAGTTTTCATAGGGCTGGTTACCATACGCAGGACTCTTCTCGGCGGCGATATCTTCATGCATCATTAGACGCGCCTATAGAGCTGCCAGGTAGTTTGAGCCCGGAGGCCTTCTTAGGAAGTGAAAGTGAGGATGCTATGCTGTGGCTAAAAAGATTTGAACTTTATGTGGAGTTGAAACAGTGGGATAGGCCTCGAGTAGCTAAAATTTTTCCTCTTTTTCTGAGAGACAATGCTGCTGTGTGGTACGATAGTTTAACTTCAGAACATACCGCTACGTTTGCGGACTTGAAAGACGCTTTTGTTGAGAGATATTTTCCTCATGCAACACTTCGTTGGGTGCGTTTGGACGAGTTCAACACTCGTGCTCAAAAATCGGAGGAGTCTGTGGTGGTGTATGGACAATTCATGATGAAGTTAGGGCGTGAACTGAAAAAGACAGATAGGGACATTATGGAAGCAATGGTTCGAGGACTTCGACCTTCATTGAAATCATTTGTGTTACAGAGAGAGCCTAATACGTTAGAAGATGTGCTCCGTTATGCAAAAGTGGCGGAGGCTTTCCAAACAGACAATTCTAATGATCAGACCATACAACAACTAACTTCTCAGATTAGTAAAATTACTTCTGAAATGGTGAACTTGCGCAAGGCTACGATTGCGTCACTGGACCAGTCGACGTCCGCAGTGCCTCAGGTCATGCATAATGATTATCAGTCTTATCCTCAGGCTGCTAATCAAGTGTACAGAAATCCAGTGCCTAGACAACCCAGACAGTTTGCCGTTAGTAATGTGCACACACGAATGCCACGACCGCCCAGAATAATCAATACTTATCAGACAAATCGCCCCTTCCCAGTACCAGGGCGCCAAGGGCCAGGTGTACATGTCAGGCCTACATACCCAATGCGTGTTTTTCAATGTTATGGATGTGGTGCCACGGACCATCGAAAGTCGCAATGCCCATACCAAAATACAAGATGTAGCAATTGTCGTAAGGTGGGACATTTGCATATTGTGTGCAAATCTCCAACTTTCCAACAACCACAATAGGGATTCCTCCGGTTTAGGCGACGTAACGTCCGGAAAATGAAGCGTAAGCCGGAGAACAACCATACCATTGGTATTATCAATAATGATATCTTAAATCGGGTGATATTGCGAATACAGAATATAACTACATATGCGTTGGTAGATACAGGAGCCTCTCTGTCTTGTATGAGTTTAGAACTCTATAACAAGTTGGGTTTAGCAGAACATTTTCCGATGCACCCTCCTACTATAACTAAGGTGCGAGGCTTAGCCAGTACACAGGTTACAATTAAAGGTCAGGTGACTATTCCTTTTGTAATGGCAGATATAGAGTTAGTTCAAACTTTTGCAGTCATGGAGAATGTTAATATTTCGCTCATATTAGGGTTAGATTTTATGATTGAACATCAAGTAGTCGTGGATTTAGTAAATGCACAGGTCATTTTGTATAATGGTCTAACGGCAACTTCTCTTTTCAAAGAAGAAACACGGGAGGAAGCAATTATAGATACTTTGACGGAAATTCCTCCACGGTCAGAAATGATAGTATCTCTCAAGGTCAACACGAGACAGTCTGGCAAAACATTTGTGTTTGAACCTCGCCAGTCATTTGCTAAAGCATGGGGGGTCATGCCGGCACGAACAGTTACAAAGGTACTGCAGGGAAGGGTTGCTGGAAAATTGTTGAATAATACTAACGCAACCGTGACGATTGTACCAGGCACAGTAATTGGCTATCTCGAGGAGATGAGTGAGGTTATTGCACAGTCTCCCATGCCATTAGTAGCTCCTGTTAATGTGGCCCCTGAGAATTTACCCAAGGTGAGGTCAAGTTTGCAAGAGTTAGGTATTGATCTTTCTAATTCTGATCTTTCAGAAGAACAGCAACAGCAAATGGCTGAGTTTCTTTTATCAAACAGAGATGTGTTTGCCATTAATATGTCAGAGTTAGGACTTACTCAGTTGCAAGAAATGCATATTGACACTGCGAATAACCCGCCTGTAAAACAACGTCCGTATCGCGTATCTCCTCATATCAAGAATGAGATTGATAAGCAAGTAAGCGACATGCTACAGCATCAAATCATTAGACCAAGCACAAGTGCTTATTCATCACCCATTGTGATGGTGAAGAAAAAAAATGGTGAATATCGATTTGCAGTCGATTATCGTAAATTGAATGCAATAACCACTACAATTAATTATCCTCTTCCACAGTTTGAGGATTGTGTTGACTTATTGAGTGGTTCCTCAATATTTTCAGTGATGGACCTTATGTCCGGATTTTGGCAAATTCCGGTAGCAGAGGACTCAAAGGCAAAAACAGCGTTCATTTGTCACTCTGGACTGTATGAATTTGAACGTGTTCCTTTTGGGTTAAAGAACTCTCCTGTGATTTTCCAAAGTGTCATGGAAACCGCTTTACGCGGATTGAACTATAAAACGGCACTGGTTTATGTTGATGACATAATTGTGTTTTCAAAAGACTTTCAAACACATTTAGACAATTTGAGTGATGTTTTCAATCATCTGAGAGCAGCTAATCTCAAGATGAAACCTGCTAAGTGTCAATTTGCGGTCAAGGAGGTGGTATATCTTGGTCATGTTATCTCTAAACATGGTGTTTCTGCCGACCCAAATAAAGTTGCATTGGTGAAGAATTTTCCTGTGCCTCGCTCACAGCGCGATTTGCGTTCATTCTTAGGACTTGCTAATTACTACAGAAAGTTTGTGCAAGGATTTTCGTCAATAGCGACTCCTCTTAATAGGTTGCTCGCTAAGAACGTTCTATTTCAATGGAGTGAAGAGTGCCAAATTTCTTTTGATAAACTCAAAGAGGCGTTAACTACGGCGCCTGTGTTATCGTTCCCAGACTTTAGCAAGCTGTTCATTCTGTATACAGATGCCTCGTCTCACGCCATTGGTTATGTTCTCGGTCAAGTAGATGATAGTGGGCGTGAAAGAGTAATCAGTTACGGTGGTCGCGCATTGAGAGAATCAGAGCGAAAATGGTCTATCTCTGAACGGGAATGTTTAGCAGTGGTGGAAGGAATTAAACAGTACCGTGTGTATTTAGCTAATCGTAAATTTACGGTTAAGACTGATCATTTTGCCATCCAGTTCTTGAAAACCACTAAGGACCCCACTGGTAGATTAGGACGGTGGATGATTTTTCTTCAGGCTTATGATTTTGACATTGAATACAAACCGGGAAAAGCTCATGGTAATGCTGACTCACTTACTCGACGTACATATCCTGACATACCCGAAGAAGAAAGTCAGGAAGCAGGTGATTTACCTCCACTTTTTCCTGTACAGCAAATTAAGCCTAGTATCAATACAGACACTACTACACCTTCCGACAGTGTTGATTGTTGGGCACAAGAACGCGTGTATATTATTGATACCACCGAGCCTAAAATCATCCAACGGTTGCAGCAACAAGATGCACAGTCTTCTCCCATCCTTGAATACATGACTGAAGGTCTATTACCCGATGATCAACGTGTAGCTCGAAGAATTGTGCTTGATGCACAAGATCACGTCTTGGAAGAAGGTATACTGTATCACTTGTGGTATCCAAAAGGGCCTGGTCATCGACAGGACCGGATAGTTAAACAGTTAGTAGTGCCACATTCGTTGCGAAATGATGTATTGTTAGCATATCATGACTCTCTCATGGCCGGTGCTCACCAAGGTGTTGAAAGAACTTATCAGTCGATTCGACTCAAATATTTTTGGCCTAGCATGTACGGTGATATTACAGAGTATGTGAAAAGCTGTTTAGATTGTCAACAGAGTAAACGGGATTATGCAGGAAAGAGACCATCTCTATGTCCCCTTCCAGTACAAGGGTTGTTTCAAAGATTACACATTGACTTTTTAGGACCGTTAGAGACCACTACTGAAGGGTATAAATATATTCTTCTTATTGTTGATGCTTATTCCAAGTGGCCTGAAGCTTTTCCATTGGTTACGTCTGAAGCTACAGAGGTGGCTTGGGTTTTGTATCGAGAGATATTTTGTCGATATGGAGCACCTGATTCGTTGTTGTCTGACAGAGGTCAGAATTTCTTATCTAAACTGGTCAGTGAACTCTGTGCAATTTTTCAAGTGACACGTTTGAGAACAAGTGCGTATCATCCACAGACAAATGCTCAGTGTGAACGTTTCAACAGTTATATGGTTACTTCTCTCCGTACTTTGTGTGCACAGAATACCAAAGAGTGGGCAAAACATTTGCCAGCGGTTCTCTCAGCTTATCGTGTGACTCCAGCTACAGAATCTACTCAATTCACACCATATTTCTTGTTGTTCAAGAAAGAGTGCAGACTTCCCCTTGATGTAGCTTTAATACCTACCTCGAAGCTCCCCGCACCCGCTCAGCAATGTATGCAAGATATTTTAGAAGGTTTTCAACTTACTCAACAAATAGTGACCACAAATATCAAAAGTGCTCAAGAAAAGTATTCTCGTCAATACGACAAGACGTCTCGACCACACAAATTTGTTGTCGGACAAAAAGTTTGGTTATATACGCCAAAAGTTAAAGTTGGAGTGTCAAGGAAATTAGCTCGACAGTGGTCTGGTCCTTACTATATTTGTCTCGAGCTCCCCAATAATGTTTTCATTATCAGACGAAGTTCTGACAACAAACAGATGTCCTCACCTGTTCATGCTATGCGTTTAAAGCCATTCTTTGATCCCCAAGATCGCCCTACAAATATTCTTTCAGAACTCGATGATCAAGAAACAGAAAGTGAAACTGACCTTGAACCTTCTAATGATACTTCTAGTGATGACGAAACACAAAGTGATAGTGGTACACAACCTGAGAAACTATATGATGACAATGAAAACAAGGCTGTGCAAACGGAGGACAGCAGTGAACCTCAAAGTGTGAGACTCAAGGAAGCTACACAACAGAACGATGAAACTAGTGATACTCGATCCCAGGAGAAGGGTCGAGCGTCACAAATGAATGTACCTCCTACACGTATTTCTCAAAGGGGCTCTCAAGTAACGAGCACAGGTCAGTCTCAAGGTGATACGGTAGTGTCATCGTCAAGTACAGATATTGAAGAGCCTGTGTATGATGTAGAACGATTGCTTGCAACAAGGATGAGAAATGGACAAAGATACTATAGGGTTAAATGGCGAGGGTACTCGAACACTACGTGGGAACCCGCGACTAACATATCTGAAAAGTTAATTCAGCAATTTCATGTAAATAAAACTTTGCAAGGGCGTACGAGACGTCGAAATCGCAAACGGTGATTACCTAGGTGTTTAAAAGTGCGATCATAATCCGGACTATGTTCAAACTAATTACACTAAGGATTGTACAAAGTATACATACTTGTTTTTATTGTGGTTCATATGGTGTAATACTTGTCTTGCATGACAGACTATATAAGTCATTGAGGGTCATATTTTGGAGCCCACACCTTGTTGATAAAGCACTGATAATGTTTACTATGTGTTTGATTCATTACGAAAACGATGAAGCAAATGAATGCACTGCTTAAGCATTCATGATGATGATGATGAAGATGTTGATGATGATGATGATGATGATGATGATGAAGATGATGTTGATGATGATGATGATGATGATGATGATGATGATGATGATGACGATGAGGATGTTGATATACAAGGTACCAATTCGTGCGCATAAGCTGAAATGTGCGCTAATAAGTACAATAAATGTGGGGAAATCACTAAGTATGAGTAGTGATGAGACGTTCCATGACGATGGAAATTGAACGTACGTGATGAAGTACGTAATTTATTGAGGATCTAAGAGATGCGATGTGATGCTGTCGTACATAAGGTGGTACGAAATTTGCGTACACCGGTGGTACGAATTCTAGTGTAAACGGGGACACTACAGTGAACAAGTACACAAATGCTGTACTGGGTAAAGGTACATGTGGTGTACCTTAAATTAAGATGGGATTGACTCTGCAATACTTGCATTGAGTCTTACTGTATCCAGGCTTGTACGAGGCTTGGGGAATAATAACATGATCACTTGTTTACAGTGATGTGGAGGCTTTGCATGCTTTACGAGCCTAATGACCTATTGGACTTAGACATTTTGGGGATGTGTGTGATTGATTGACATCATACTTGGTGTGTATGATGATGTGTCTAATCTTTTATTCAGTTTTTAAGTTGCAGAACCGATGTTGATGATACCTTCCTCTCCGTATCATGCAAGGGTTTGAATCGCGACAAGCTTTTCGTCACTTCGTGACGTTAGTCATGATACGGATTGATAAGTATCGTTCCATCATTTTATTTACGGGTTCAATTCTTTTGTGATGTGACAGAATTCAGTTCTAAGTTGAAGAATAAATTCGTACGTATGACAGAATACATAATTGAGTAACATTTCCAGTTCGATCAATACGGACTGCTACTTTTCATATTAGTACTATTTATACTTTGCTAGATTGTATTGAATTGTTTAACACGTCTTCTTTCAGATGACCAGCTTCACCTTCTGTATTTATAATGTATTTTTACACTTTTTCTTGCAGAAGATAGCTTTTTCCTTTGGCCTACCTTATTCATCTCACGTCAGAGATGTCACTTGTTTTCGTTTTCTTATCATGAATAGGTTATTTTACATGTTCACTGTTCTTTGGTTGTTTCAGTCGTTTCTTCTTCTCCTCCCTTCTTCTACTTACCTTCATCACTGGAGTGGTGACAACTCATGCGGCTCGCTTGATTGATGGCATCTTCTTCAAAGATCTTGGTCACCTGGTAACAACTATCCAGCATTGGCAATATACCTATATCTTCATGGTACTTAAAGTAACAGTCATGCCAATGCCTAGCCTTAAATTGTATTTAACATTCAGGTAACATGAGCACGATATGTGTAGCTCATGAAGTAATTTTAACATTGTTCATTTTCATTCTACAATTTATTATGGACAACAGAATATATAGTTGCTTTTCAAGGTGTTCACTTGTGTTTAATCATTAATATGCTCATTTCTTCCAGGACAACTTTGTTTCAAATTTTTCAGGTTATCACGCCACCAGTTCCCATCAATCACACAACGCCTCATGCCGCTCGATTAGTCAACATCCCAGACTTCTTGGCTATCTTGTCTGGTCAGCCTCCTTTCCTTGCTGACG
Organism: Oncomelania hupensis; assembly: GCA_036898135.1. Classification (NCBI taxonomy): domain Eukaryota; kingdom Metazoa; phylum Mollusca; class Gastropoda; order Littorinimorpha; family Pomatiopsidae; genus Oncomelania; species Oncomelania hupensis. The sequence goes on along the minus strand of CM072519.1, from coordinate 8,635,846 downwards.
GACACTAGTCTCACAGCTGGATTTACTATTCGGCGCAGTGTAACTTTTGGTCTATCCTATCTTTGTCTCTATTATCCCCAAGGCGCTTTTCCCCCTCCTTTTTCTTCCGTTCTCCTCCTTACCTTCGCCTTACTACTTATTGTTCTTATTAGTTCTACTTGTTGAAGACTACAATTTATCGTACGGAAGTTAACTAAGAACTTTTTAATGGCCAGCGCTTAGTAAATATTTATTTTGTCACACTTCCAGCTAGTCCTAGTCAATATTATTTTACTATTACTAAATGATTCCGTTATCTTTGCGGAGGTTTCCATGCGTTACACCTCCTGATCTCGATATTACATGGCTTGAGTTATATGTTACAATACACAAACGGAAGAAATCGTGCATCTTCCCCGCGTGCGGCGCATTCTTGTCTCACAGTATGAGACGTGAAAATAAATTCGGTACTCAATCATCCTCAAAGCAGGATGCTCGTTCTCGTGATTCGCCACTGAAAAAGGCGACGGCTTCGGTTTCTCCGTCACTAATTCAACTGCAATCCGAAATGGATGAAAGTGATTAAAGTTCTTTTCATTAATGCTATGTTCAATTGTTGCCTACGGTTCTTGTGTGAACGGGTAACGATATTCGTCATCCATCTCGGAAATGCTATGCATGATACGCATGACCGTTGCATGCAGTGTTCATTGATGTGTGTCATATTTTCTCGCAACAGTCGGCAACAGTTTTGTCAATTGTTGAGATAAAATCCTTGGGTCAACCTTTTGTGCATGATGTTGACACTTATATTTACTTGTTTTTGATAATGGTGCTCATTACGGGTTTTTACGAATCAGCACATGGTGGATTGATTCATGTGCATGTTCCTTACTGATCTTTGCGTACTTTCATTTATTATTCAACATGCAATGTTTACAATTACTATGATTCCTTGTGGTATCTATTTATGTTGCAACGCACTCATTCGAATTTCTAATTGTTACATGTGTTCATTTCCCTGAAGTGTGTTGCACTATTCAGCAACGTTGTCGATCACTTTACTACAATGTCTAGAGATGACACTTACTTTTTGTTGTATTTGGGTTTATTCAGTGTGTTCTATGTGCATGTCAATGACATTGGAATTTTTCATGGGTTTTCAATGATTTTGTGTACACGTATTTTGCTGACACTAATTCTCACAGTGACCTTACAATGTGTGTGCAGTAACGTTGATGTTGTGTGTTTAATAACCTTGATGTTGTACTCGCAATACTATTGATGTTGTATCCGTATCTATAACGTAATTTACAAGTTCTTCGTTTATGACTTTATATTTAATGGACTGTATTTTTAATTAATGGATTACGTCTGGTAGACAAAAGTCTCACAGATGCTCGACTTAATGTATACTCAATGTTACATGTTTTTTTTTTGCATTGGTTTGTGTATCATGGCCACTGCAACTCACTCGTGTTAATGTATCATGTTTGAATTATTATTCTCTATTGGCATTATCTCGTGTTTGTGTTTTTATCCATGATCAACGATAACTTATATTTCGTTGTGCTCCACATTGTATGCTCCTATTTAATTTTTTATAAATATCATCTTTAAGAATTTTATTGTATAATTATTTGTATTGGACATCTCTTTTATTGCATAATTCATTTTACCCTATTGTTTTATTGTGATGCCGTTTTTTTTAGGTACCATTCTTGTCTGTCGATTTATTTCTTCTCTCCCCTTTCTCTCCTCTCTACACCATTCTTTTCCATACGCTAAGAAATTCCTAGTTTACACATGATAGGAATGTTCATTCATAGAGGTGACCTTTTAACCTCTTGACCTCTTGGTCTTGTAGTACTTTCTCCCTCACATAAGCAGACCTCTCTCTCTTCTTTTTCGTGTCTATCCATTCCCTCTGTGTGCTCTGATCTTCAGTTGTCTCCCCTCATCTGTGTGTTTCGTACTAGTGAGCAATTTTCCCCTACTTCTCCTTTTTCTGTTTATCTCGGTATCTCTCCTATATTTTATTTAAGGTTTACACTTTTTGTTATTTCACACATGTTAGTTCTAGTGTTACTGTTATCACTTTGCCTTTTTGAAGTTGCCTTGACATGGCACAGTGTTTGCTCATCAATTGATGACTTCCTCGTTATGACTCCCTTACTTTGTAACGTTTTTTTTCTCTTTTTCAAATTTTTTTTCTAAAACTTGTTAAATTGGTTGTTTTGCACTTTAATGGTTTTTGTTCTTCTTTCATGTCTTTTGTGAATATTTTGCTCACATTTTTACTTGTTGATTTTAAATGTTTTTCTTGTTCACGTTTGTCATTTCGATGGTATAATGCTTTATGGTTGATTGTGTATCGGTCTTTGCCGTTTTCAACCAAGTTTATCAACTGTTTGCTTTTCTATTTTTCTCATGTTCCTTTGAGATGTTGTGGTGATTTTAATTCAATAGTGTTGTTTGCAGGTTATAGAATGTCCGTCACGATGTGACCATGTCACATATTTTGGTGTGTCGTAATTAATATTTATATTCCGTGCCTTGGACGCTTTGCTGTAGTTGTGCCAGTTATATCTTGAGAAAAAAAACTTTTACCTTGACATTCGACACAGTGATCAACGTGTCATATTGACTTTCTGATAAATATGTTTCGTATCTACCTTAGTCTTCGGGGATGTCTTCATACCTTCACGAACATCAACGTCTCCAAGTGATGTCACCATCACACCATGCAGTACCTCCCTTCTTCAGCCATCGCCTTACCCTGCCTTGGCCTTCTTGGACCCTTCTTCACGTCAACTTTATACCCGTCTACGATTGCATTACACCTTTCATCTTCAATTAACGAAGCAACCCTGATGAAAGATCCCGCCTTCGCCTATTGTCTGAAATCTTCACAACCTTCGTTCCCACCTACACCCACTTGGACTGCTTGCCCCTACCCCAATTTGCCCACTTCATCCAGTTGCAGAGAACATCCCTCCTTGTATTCCCCGACCAAACATTCTACCACCTTCTCCCAAAGTTTTGGTCATTTCCCATGTTCCTCTATTACAGACGGGGGAGAGCAAAGACTGTCGCTAAACGAGGTTGGAGCTCTTCTCCTCAACTATTCTGTAATCTCCGTTCCCATTCCCTTGGTGTGCTCAACCTCAACGCACACTACCATCCCCCTCGCTTGCTGCACACTCCTGGTTGCCTCGTCATGTGGGACTACTTCTTTCAGACACTACGTATTTCGTCATAATCTACGGTCGAATCCTGGTTGCAGGGTCCGCTACACCACGGTTTCTCCATCAACGGAGGTTTGCATGGTGCGGTGACGTCACAATCTTCTTCTGGCGACACTCCACGTTCCTTCGTATATAGCAAGTCTACACGTCCGTCTACAATATTATTTACGCTCACTTACGCGTAAACGCCTTAAGGTGCTGCTTGGCTTGTGGGGACAGTCCTCATGTGTCCTCATTGTCAAGTGTCCTCATAGCCCTTTTGGTCGTTTCTCATCCTGGATCCATCGGTCTTCACTTCGTGTTCCTGCACTACCTTAAAATTTTTTTGTGGCACATAAACTTTCCAGTAATTTGCCGTCGGACTTATTTAATTGTGTTTTTCGGTGTTTTGTGCTTACTTGTCATTTGGTGCATGCAACTTTCTTTTGCAATTTTTATATTTTGTAAGTCTTACCTCATCTTCGCCACTTCGCCTCCTCAGATCGCTTTAGTATCGTCACTTTGTACCCTCTTTGCTTTATTTTGTTTTGTTTTTTTTTTTCATGCTCAATTTTTAAGGAGCGAGGACGCTCCTTCGCAGGCCGGCGGCAATTATAACCTTTGAGGGAAAGTTATACAGGGGACGAAGATGATGATAAGGGATGATTATAGAACTTGTAAGCTCGACATGGTTATTGTAGTGAGTCAGAGGGGCAGAAGTGTTAGTATTAGCTAGCACGTGCGATACATGTGCGATGGGTCAGCTGTGTTTGTCCGGCAAGAATGACTAACGGCCACGTTTAGTGCATGTACATGCAGCAGGTCTATGGTCGGCAACCATTGGTCTCTTGTATGTAAAGAGCGTGGTCAGTTCTGACCACGTGATAGGTACAAGTCTCAGAAATCTTGGGTGGGGCAATGACGTAGTAGTTAGGGCATCTCCTTATGTAGAGAGGTACGTCTTTTCGAAGTTATGCTATAAAAGCCGGAGGAACAAAGAAATCTTCCTCTTATCTCTAGTCTCCTGCTTCTGATAGACCTAGAACAACTTTGCTCCATCTGGTCTAGGTGTAGCCCTTAGAATGTTTTATTCATAATGTGTCTAAGAGCAGGAGAGAATTTGTAGTAGTTGTAGAATATATGTAGGGTAATAAGTGTAGGGTGTACAATGTTTAGAAATTGGTGTGAGAGCAGAATTAGATGGTAAGTAGTCAGTGAGTTAGTTAGTGAGTGAAGATTAATTCTTAGGGCAAGAATTAGTGGTTTCCCAAAGGAGGAAAGGAGAGTGGAAAAGAGAAGAAAATGAGGTAAGATGAAATGAGTTTATTTGAACATCTTATGTATTGTTAGTTAGAGTTTATGTGCATGAGAATTTTATGTTACTTGAATGATGTATACTAGTTAGATTATTAAAATTGGATAAATGAAGATAAGCTATGGTTTATTGTGATTTATTTGAGCGCATGGCAAACCCTTTGTGAACGGCAGTGAGATTGGTTTATTTTATATGTCTTATATATCATAACTTGGTTTGTCATGCCCTTTCCCCGTACAAGTTTAGAATTAAGTAGTTTAGATTAACTCTCACAAGATAACGCAAATATAGAGACGCGTTACATATTCCTAAACAAACTAATACGGCCGTCCACACACGAATCCATGATCAGGCCTTGAAAGGCTTTCAACAGGAGGATGCTCACAGCTGATTGGTGCCGCTTTTCTGTCAGAAGAATGTTTTTATTTGTTTTAATAAACAATTGACCGCGAACCTATTTTGCTTGACCACGCACTGCCAGCAAAGCTGTACACGCTTGTTGGTCGGGAATCTTCAGCCCGATGATTGGCGCACGTCTTTCAGCCCTTAAGGAACCGCGCTATTTCTCTGGTCATGTCCGGTGCCAGACTTTGGGGATTCGGCATAAGTAAGGAGAGAGGGCCAAAGCCACTAAAGACCCCTCCGGGACCCTTTCCTTGTCCAGGGATACACAACGTACAACAAAGGTCAAAACACAGAATATTGCACTGAGGTCAAAATCTGCATCGGTTTCTTCGCCACACAGAAGAGGAAGGTTTAACCATCGCAATAGCTTTATCGTCTGGCACACCAAATTAACCAGGTTCGAATCCGATGGTGGACAAGATATTATTATTATTATTATTATTATTATTATTATTATTATTATTATTATTATTATTATTATTATTATTATTATTATTATTATTATTATTATTATTATTATTAAAATAGAAGTGGCCAATTGTCTCATCGATCTTAGCTAGCAGCTCTGATGGTTCAGTGTTTGAATGAAGTCCCTACTCTTGTTCCCTGGAATGGTTTTGCCCGTCTGCCGTAGGTTAAACTTGAAGAAGAAAAAAAAGAGAAGAAGAAAAACCGAGGGAAAACATGATGGAAGAAAGCAAATCAATAAGTTGCTAATGCGTACGTGCCGGTCTTTGTGCAAATGTGAATACATAATTCACCAAATTGCTGTTCTGCGTGCCTGTGCTGCGGTCTGCTTTTGTAGAAAATCTGCTGTCTTTCTTTCTTTCTTTCTTTCTTTTTTCTGTTTGCTTTCTTTCTTTCTTTGTGTCTTTTTTTCTGTTGTCTTTCTTCCTGTCTTTTTTCTGTTTTCTTTCTTTCTGTATTTCTTTTTTTTCTTGTTTTCTTTTTTCCTTTTTCCTTTCTTTTTTTCTTTTTTTATTTTTTTCTTTCTTGATGTCTTTTTTTTCTTTCTTTTTTTTCTTTGTTTCTGTCCTTCTTTTTTATTAATTTTTATTTTTGTTTTCTACCTCCACGCTTTTTTCCCCTTTTCTTTCTTTTTTTCTATAAATGTTTTATTTTTTCTATTGTTTCTTTTTCTATTTCTATTATTCACTTTTTTTTTTATTTCTTTTTGTTTTCTTCCATTTTTCTTTCTTTCCTTTGTTCTTTCTTTTTCTATTTCTTTTTCTGTTCGCTCCTTGTTCTTTCGTTTATTTTTCTTTCCTTTTTTCTTTCATTTTCTTTCTTTTCTTCTTTTTTTTTACTTTCTTTCCTTTTTCTTTCTTTTTTGTTTTCTATTTTTTTTATCCTTTTAGTTTTTTTTGTTTCTGTCTTTTTTCTTTGTTTTTCATTCTTTTATTGTCCTGTATTTCTGTATGTTTTTATTTTTCTTTCATTCTTTCTTTCCTAATTTCTTTCTCTTCTTTTTTATCTATTTTGTGTAGTTGTATTGTTTTTTCTGTTGCTTTTTGTATTTCTTTCATTCTAGTTTTCTTTCTTTTTTACTTTCTTTGTTGTTGTCGTCACCGTTATTGCTGTAGTTGTTACTGTTGTTGTTGTTGTTGTTGTTGTTGTTGTTGTTGTTGTTGTTGTTGTTCTTCTTCTTCTTCTTCTTCTTCTTCTTCTTCTTCTTCTTCTTCTTCTTCTTCTTCTACTTCTACTTCTACTTCTACTTCTACTTCTACTTCTACTTCTTCTTCTTCTTCTTCTTCTTCTTCTTCTTCTTCGATCCCCCATTCCCACGCTCTCATTTTCTTTGTCCGCCCAGGTAGCTTTTGTACATTTCCCCCAATTAAGGTCCGTTGCCCCTGCATATGTGTGTGACTAGACCTTGGAGCAAGGTAAGTGGGTGGTAGAAGGGGGGGGGGAGTGAAGGGAGATAGAATAGACCTGGGGGAATACGGACTTTGGAGGAACATAGCTAAACTTGTGGCATCATAGACCTATAAACTAGGGAACAGTGGCCTGGGGGAACATAAGGCTGACCCCACAACTTTCTCTTTTTTCTTTCTTTTGCCTGCGTCCACCCCCTTCTTTATCATTCTGATCAATTTGTTTAGCTTTGCCGCTCTCTTCACCTTGGTGCCTGATGAAGAAGATTGCCCATTGCAAAAGGCCTTTCAGAGGTCAATGATGTTTTGTCTTTCATCAACGGAGGAGGTCGCGTAACGATGTCGGCTTTCCATTTCAATGACGGGACACATTGATGAAAAAAACAAAATCTCTTTTTTTTTCTTCACAATCTGTTTGCCTTCTTCACCTTTGCCGGTAGTCCACTTTCCTCCCTTCCATCCATTAATGGTATTGGAGGCGTTCTATTTAACATTTCAAAAATAACATTCCATTTTCCAGACTTTCCGTCTTCTGATAGCGACTTGACTGTTACACCAAATGTTTGAGTGCTGTTGATGTGTTTGTTGTGTATGTCAGAATGTAACATTTCAGCCTGTATGTTGGTTATAGATCGCTGCGCTTTGAGTCTGATTTAGGAATAAGGCGGGTATTATTATTATTATTATTATTATTATTATTATTATTATTATTATTATTATTATTATTATTATTATTATTATTATTATTATTATTATAAAATTTCCCCCGTGAAGTGCCGGGGGTTTCTGTATAAATAGTATCCCCACTTTCTGTAAATTTAGTACTTTAAATTCTCTCTGTCGCTGTCATTTTGATTTGTTTTTTCTCATTCCTATTCTGTTCGCTAGATCAGTCATCTAACCTTTTTCTTGACTCTCCCAAAACTGCTGATGTGGTATGTGGTCTGTTGGGTCAGCTTGGGGATATTGGACGCTTTCTGCCAAATAGTCACTAGGGCTTTCTATGTTATTATTATTATTTAGCAATGTAGGCATTTTATATGTATGTGTTTTGTTAATATTTTATAATGATGGTTATATTCTATTTTGTTTATGTAAACGAGGGTTCGATAAATTAAAGTACAGTCTCAGCGTTCCATGCATAGGATGATTTTATTGTAAAGTGACCGGCTATGGAATACGCTGGTTAAACGATCATCTGTGGTGCCCCAACGACCTTCGAGTTACGGGATAGGATAGGATAGGACAGGCTGGTGGAGTGCCTTCAGTGTTACCATTAGGAAGGAAGGAAGGAAGGAATAAGGAAGCTTAACGCTATTGGGTTAGCGTGAAGGACGAATGACCACTTCGGCACCCTGACAACAATGATCATCATCATCATATCAAGCAGTGTACGTCAATCTGGGTTGTTTCAGCAGATCTTTTATACGGATCATGGTTGAGTTTTCTTTCAACCAAGTCCTGATGATTAGGCTCTTTGCAGTCCACTGGACCCTGTAAGAATGACTATCAAACTATTATTATTATTATTATTATTATTATTATTATTATTATTATTATTATTATTATTATTATTATTATTATTATTATTATTATTATTATTATTATTATTATTATTATCAAGTGCAGAGAATACCAAACTGATGACCAACAACACCAATGGCATCAACATGGACATCAAAGTCCAAGGCCAATCCCTCATCACAGTGCGTAGCTTCAAATATTTAGGAGCCATTGCATCAGCAGGAACTCCTCTCCAGGATCGCACAGACAACTGCTGCGCTGGCAAAGTTGAAGCCCATTTGAAAAGGCAGAACCATCTTTCTACATTCCAAGGTAAGACTGCTGCGCTCTCCATCTTCCTATACGCTTGCGAAATATGGACCCTCGTAGCAGATCTAAATCGAAGAATACAGATCATGGAGATGAGGTGCAACAGAATACTTTTGGGCATTTCCTATGCCCAGCACATCACCAACGACGAAGTCCGACAGACCATCACACAAGCCATTGGACAACACGATGACCTGCTCACAGTGGTGAAACCACGGAAACTGCGATGGTATGGCCACGTCACCAGATCATCAGGCCTTGCAAAGACCATCCTTCAAGGCACAATGCAAGGAGGTAGAAGAAGAGGGAGACCGAAAAAGAGGTGGGAGGACAACATTCGAGAATGGACTGATTGACACTGAGTGAAACCATCAGGGTTGCTGATGACATGGAAAGATAGAGTACGCTGTTAAACGATCATCTGTGGTGACCCCTACGACCTCCGAGTTACGGGATAGGATCGAATAGAATAGGATTATTATTATTATTACTATTATTATTATTATTATTATTATTATTATTATTATTATTATTATTATTATTATTATTATTATTATTAAAGTCTTTTTCTCTCATTTCACCACTTCTATGCATTTCTGTTTCTTCCAACATTCATTCATTCTGGTGTTACGGAAAGCTAACATTATTTCATTCTTTTCATCCTCTTTGTTTCCTTCCATTCATTATCGCTGTCCTGTTTCTCTGTAATCTTCCTTCTTCTTTCTGTTCTCATTTCTTTCTTCTCTCTATTCCTTCGTTCTAAGCTTCCTCCTTTTTCCGTTCATTTTAAGTTTATTCTCTTGCAGATTTTCTTGTCTTTGGGTGTTTAAAAAAAAGTTTCTTCTTCCTCTTCCCCCGGTGGAAGTGTTCCTCTTTTTCGTAACGCGGAACGGTCTGTCTTACACTTAATGTATGTTTGTCTTTGTCTCTGTCTCTGTTTGGATGCACCTACCTGTCTGTATTGTCTTTCAAACTTTCCCTCCTCTCAGTCTCTCTTCTCAATCCTCCTCCTCATCTTCGTCTTTTTTCTCCTCCTTTTCCAACTTTCTTTTTCTTTCTTCCACCCTTCTCTCCCAATAATCTTTGAAAAGCTTCATTCGCTTTAGAACACGCCGATCCATCCACGTGGGCGTTCATAAGCTGACATTTTCAATCTCCGCGAGTCCATGTGCATATTACATGACATACCCAATTCAACCATTGAAAAAGCCTGTCTACAGATATCTCAAATTTGATTTTCCCAATTACCGACCAAAGGAATGTTCTCTACAAGATTGTCCAACCAAATTGCCTGCTCTTTATGTAAAGACCCCAGATCGATTTTGTTGGTTTTTGATATTTGATTCTTTAGTGTCCCTTTTTATCGGGAAATTCTGGGCCACCTACCCTGGGGAAAGCGTAGTCGTAGCCTTTGGCGCGCCCAAACTTAACCTACCTAATATTAGGTGTGTTTTTCAAATTTTGCTGGGGGAGCAAACCGGAGAGAACCCCCGAGACGTTGCCCGAGTCGAATGTCGGAGTCGGAGAAACATAACGCCCAGATGTTGGATAGATGCTTGGTTTATTTTTGGCAAACACGGGTTGACCCTACATTTCGCTTTGTTATTACTTTTGGCAAACACGGGTTGACCCTACATTTCGCATTGTTATTACTTTTGGCAAACACGGCTTGACCCTACATTTCGCATTGTTATTACTTTTGGCAAACACGGGTTGACCCTACATTTCGCATTGTAACAGTGATAATGGGGGCTTTTGTTGCTCAATCCTATCCTATCCTATCCTATTCTATCCTATCCTGTAACTCGAAAGTCGTTAGGGCACCACAGATAATCGTTTAACCAGCGTGTCACGACCCGTATGGGGTTGTGTGCTTGAACCCTCTTCACGCACCCGTTCTACCTAACTAACCACTACAAAACACAAGAAGTATATTTTATACTGATGATTTTATTACCCACTCTCATTCGTACAACATACAACTTTACACTCAAACCATATGACAACAACGATGATGACGCCGATGTTGATGATGATGATGATGATGATGATGATGATGATGATGATGATGATGATGATGATGATGATGATGATGATGATGACACATATGAGCTAACGAACAAGTGAGTGAATGAAGCACAATTAATGGATGAATCAACGAGTGAGAAGATGAAAGATGAAGTATAAAGAAAAGTGGTAATCAGTCAGTCGGTCCAATAGCCGGCGATCACTATCCACAGAAAGTCGTTAATACACTAAGTGTTTTGAAGGTTTGAAGAAATCTGACTTTGCTATTAAGTGATGACGCTGTGAACGCTTATACACCACGATGGTCGATGACTATTACAAGGTGAACGTAGACACTTAGACGTAGTTAAATGACGAGGGGAAAAGAAGCACGTTAGCTACAACGCCAACTGATGAAAGCGTAGCGACGACTTGAGTCCACCAGCGACGCTGATAACCCTGGGTGCTGCGCAATCAAGATGAGGGAGTTTGGGGTAGAAGGGCGATCGGATGCAACAGGGCTTAGTGATTGGGGACAGGGTTTGAGCAAGGGGATGTAGCCCTCTACGTCCAAAGTCAGCACGAAGAAAAGGGGGAGGAGGGGGTGGAGGTAACAGTGGTGGATGGCAGACGACCCACAGCAACGGCGTAATAACCAACAATGCAACCAGGGGTTCTGTTATTCCAAAGTAAGAATACCAGCAGGTAGAATACCAGCAGGTTCTGCAAATACACAAACACATGCTAAGCTTCTGTCCCACTAAATGAAGTTGTTCCAAGAATAATCTAGAGCTCACTAAGCACCGCCTCTGCCCACTCCACAATGTCAACAATACCATCATGATAATAAACTGACACCGATATACACAAAAAAACAATGATAACGACAGCATGATGACTGGAGATACATGAATGAAAATGAAAACTCTTTCAACGCACCACACCCACAGCTCTCAATGTTCCCATCCCCCCTTAACCCACCCTCGGAATAAACGGGAAGGGATAACTGAATAACGAAACAAAATAACTGAAATGCAAACACACCACGACCGCAACCACACAATGAGGCAGGATGCTGGCCAAGGAAAGAACAAAAATAATAGTATTTGACTCCTTACCAGCAACCAGTGGTGGTACCCGGGACGACAACATATCCAGCCAGGAGCACATAGTAACTATGGTCCAATGTGAGCAGATAAATGAATCTACATACACATTTCCAAAAAGTATCTCTAACTCACAAAGAGCGCAGACAACTTCTTTCTACGGATGACTATCATGAAGTGTACCAACCTACCCCAACTAACAACTCAATAAGAAGGGAAAATAAAGAATAATCAAAAAACAATCCCTAGCACGTGAAAAACCAAATCTGCAGTTTTCGAACCCTATATACACCCGGCAGTGTATATGAAAAATCACCTGCACACAGAGCATCCAAACACACATGCACAAGAAGCGTGACTCAGGCTAAGTTAACATCAACGATAACACGTGCAGTATAGGCTTACAAATTATTCCACGCAAACACTCTTTTTGCTTTTTGTGGCACATCCCCCCATCTAAGTTGAAACTATCAGTTTCAATATAAATCGCAGGAAATAGGATTCTGACCAAATTATTTCCCTTGTTTTCTTTGCGGCTAGGCGCATTACTTCTTGACGCAATCCCCGAGGGACGCACACCTGAGGGTGTTCACCCTTTTGATTCACGAAGACACGTTTCAAAATCCCCTTGGATTGTTTGAATGTAAACTTGTTCTTTCCTGTGGACGCCTGAATCTGGGCGGAGGCCATTCCACGCGCTCGTTCTAGCGTGGGATCGTTGTTCTGGAGATCCTTCAGCTCAGAGGGTGTCACATCCAGCCCACAGGGTTTCACCACGGGCACAGGCGGCTCAGGCTCTTGCTCCTTTCTGACTTGGCTACGAGTTTGCACCGCCGACAAAAGTTCTCGCTTAGCATACACAGGCACAGGCAACGTCTCTCCACCCAGAAAAGTTGCGGCGTTCCCTATGATGACGTCATGGCATGCGCTGTCCATAACCACAGCCTCCACTCGCCCACGGACAAAAGGCGAATCCAAACATACTAGAGCAATAGGGCACTGGACAGCATGCTCAGCATTGGCCAAAACAATACTTGTACTCCTTCCAGTCAAGTCTTCTTCTTTCACTAACCGAGCCGCTACGGCAATAACATCAGCACCGGTGTCCCTTAGACCGTTCACGACAACGCCGTTCACCTTCACCTGTACAACTGGTTGGAATATTTGCTTCTCACATTCCCGACAAAGAACTGGTGGTGTTGCGGCTTCTTTCCTCTGATCTCCTTGTGACATGGCACTCACACTTGACTTGCAATCTCTTTGCAGGTGTCCCTTTCTATGGCATTTATAACACGTTACCCCTTTTGAATTACTGGGATCTCTTTTCTCAATTTTGTCATTGTCCTTGGGAGAATCTATCCCCGCCGGAGGCGGCGCACTTGCTCTCTTATGGGCGTCTCTCTTCGCTTCCAGGTGGCGATGGGCAATAGATGCGGCTTCCTTGGCAGTAGAGGGCCATCGATCTCTGACGTACTGCTCCAGCTCGGGAGTCAATGTGCTCATCAACTGCTCCATCAGGAACACGTCAACAACGTCGTCAGCGTCATTAATATCTTTCTCTGCTACTTGGAACCAACGCTCAAGCAAAGTCCTCAACCTATCTAAGAACTGTTCAAAAGTCTCACTAGCTTCTTTCCTCGTTTCTCTAAACCTCCTCCTGTAATAACCAGGCGTGCGATGAAACCTCTCCAAAAGGGTTTTCTTCAACTTATCATAGTCGTCAGCATCAGCTGAGTTCAAACGAAGGTAAGAGTCGCGGGCAGCTCCTTCTAGCAACGGAGACAACCGTGCCGCCCACACATCACGCGACCACTTATTAGCAGTGGCAATCCTCTCAAAGTGTTGAAGGTAGGCATCGATGTCGTCTTTCTCGTTGAAAGAGGGGATTTCCACACGATACGACGACGCGGAGTTCGAGGTCGACCCGTTGATGGCCGACATGTCAGCTGCTGATCGATTCGCCATTACTTCAAACTGTTGTTGCCGCGAACGCCGCTCTTCTTCTCTTTCTTGTCGCTCTAGTTCACGTTCTTTTCGTTCTTGTTCACGTTCCTGTCTCTCTCGTTCTTCTCTTTCTGCTTGCATCCGACGAGACTCTTCTCTCTCTCGGCGCTTCCGCTCTTCCTTTTCCCTCCTTTCCAAGCGCTCAATTTCCCGCTCCCTACGATCGACTTCTTCTTTCTCGCGCCTTTCATTGTTCTCTTCCTCCGCGCGGACGTTGTCCATGACGAACCTCGCCAGATTCACATCTTTAAGACCCATCTCTATCCCGATGGCTTTATACTGGGTATACCACGCCGCCGTCTTGAAGGACGTTTCGGGGCTAGTGAAAGAACCAGAGAAGTCTGTCTTTGTTGATTTGATTGGCAAAGGCGTAGAAGTTAGAGTGGTGGCGGTGGTTAATGAGATGAATGGTGTCTGAGTGACAGTAGCGGATGTGACCGTGACACTACCCACCGTAGTGACGGCGATACCGGCACCTTCAGTTTTCTGTAATCCTTTACTCAACGCTTTTCCTGACCTCAATTCAGCCATGTTTCTCACCAAAGTCTAATAGCACTGACCCACCAACTCAGTGTCGAACGCACTGCGCAAACCACGAAGGTGAAACGCTGCTAGTCCACTAGCTTTCAATAATTAACCTTGATGCAATTAACAAAAGACTACAATAAACACAACCAAGGAAAAACTTATTGGGTTTCTACGGGTTGGAGAGCGGGAACTCCCTGAGAGACCTGGCTACAGTGGGCCCGACCGCAGCCACGGGTAAGACGCAAAACCTCACACTATCCCTCAGTGCACGACACATCCACACTGACAAAGCAGAGTACGCCCGGCTCCCACCCCTCCAGTGTAGACCCCCACTACTCACACACACCAACCCAAAACAAACTAACCTAAACTAAGCTACGTTCCCTCTACCTATATTTGATCCCACCTCTGCCACCAAATGTCACGACCCGTATGGGGTTGTGTGCTTGAACCCTCTTCACGCACCCGTTCTACCTAACTAACCACTACAAAACACAAGAAGTATATTTTATACTGATGATTTTATTACCCACTCTCATTCGTACAACATACAACTTTACACTCAAACCATATGACAACAACGATGATGACGCCGATGTTGATGATGATGATGATGATGATGATGATGATGATGATGATGATGATGATGATGATGATGATGATGATGATGATGATGATGATGACACATATGAGCTAACGAACAAGTGAGTGAATGAAGCACAATTAATGGATGAATCAACGAGTGAGAAGATGAAAGATGAAGTATAAAGAAAAGTGGTAATCAGTCAGTCGGTCCAATAGCCGGCGATCACTATCCACAGAAAGTCGTTAATACACTAAGTGTTTTGAAGGTTTGAAGAAATCTGACTTTGCTATTAAGTGATGACGCTGTGAACGCTTATACACCACGATGGTCGATGACTATTACAAGGTGAACGTAGACACTTAGACGTAGTTAAATGACGAGGGGAAAAGAAGCACGTTAGCTACAACGCCAACTGATGAAAGCGTAGCGACGACTTGAGTCCACCAGCGACGCTGATAACCCTGGGTGCTGCGCAATCAAGATGAGGGAGTTTGGGGTAGAAGGGCGATCGGATGCAACAGGGCTTAGTGATTGGGGACAGGGTTTGAGCAAGGGGATGTAGCCCTCTACGTCCAAAGTCAGCACGAAGAAAAGGGGGAGGAGGGGGTGGAGGTAACAGTGGTGGATGGCAGACGACCCACAGCA
>CM072519.1:8577837-8615337 GCA_036898135.1 Oncomelania hupensis | reverse complement strand
CCGTTTTACATTCACAGTGGGCGTTGCACCACTGAAAAAAAAAAAGCTGTCACAGCTGTACCGTTGAAACAAGGGAAATAACTCTGTCAAACCGAAACGGAAAATTCAGACTTCAGCGGTTGGTTTGAGCAAGGAAAGCCCACTTTACTATTGTATAATGTAATAACAATGCCAATTTTATGATAAACCCCTTTTGGCCAAAAGTAAACAATGCCTTGGAACTGGGGCGATCCTGCGAAGTGTTTCATGTGTGTGTTTACCATGTCGACCTTAGGTCAGATTTCCTTCTATAAACGAAGACCGTAATCATCTCGTATCTTGTATCTGTGTATTGTGTCACGAATTGGCTAGTTTAAACTCTGCCTATCGACTATTTAGCATTGTGTAGCCTTTGTAACAGTAGAGAGTTAGTATAGTACACAGCAGCAATTAAATTACAGCACATTGCGAGCCTGAGCCACACACACAGCGCAGTGACGTCAGCACTTGAGTTTTGAATCGGACCGTTGGAACCAATGGGAGAGCTTAGGCAAAGCGGTTGGAGCCAGTTTGACTAGGTCCAAACCCCGCACATTTTTGGTCAGTTGGGAGGAATACACCGAAGTGTTAACAGCTATAAAGCTGGCAGAGAAATCTCTACACACTTAGACCAGGAAGCAGGACTTAGAATCTCAGAATTCTATTTAGTCAACACGGGCCTGAACTTGTCAGACAGACGAGCAGGCGAGCTATCCCGAGCTACCCCGAGCTATCCTGGGCGCACCACTCCACAGAAACGACTAGTTGGCGGAGTATCCTCTACCGCACAAGACGGAAAGAGCGACCCGGAAAACTCCCTGTCAGACCCCACAGCGTGGCAAGGGAACCCAACTACACAACGACACAGGTGGACCAGAAGCTACCTCACAGAAGGACTTCGAACCCCCACTCATGAGTTAAGTGCATAACACGAAGGTGCACTTAAACTGATCATAACAGGACCACAGTAGTCCAACTCTTCAGAAACTGTAACACGGACCACAGTAGTCCAAATCTACATGAAATATTATAGCAAAGTGCCCGAGGAAGAAAAACAGCTGCCTAGACTATCAGCGATCGAACTATTAGCAGTAACTGAGACTTTTTAAGTTAGAGTAGTACTTAGAGAATCTTGTATAGAGTAGAAGAAATAAATGTGTGATTTTAACTGTTATCAAGTGGCTGGACTACATATGATTCATAGCCGTGTGAAAGCTAGTGTGACAGTATTCTTTTACCATATTTCTATCTATTTCTGTACCCCAACCTTAACACAGAACGAGCTAAACAAATAAATTTATTAAAGTAATTCATAGGGTGACTTACTAGCAGTTCCCACCGAATAAACGTGAGGGTCCATAATTCCATTGTGCAGAGCCCATAAACCCCACGTGACACTTTAATTGGCGAGCCTAGCCAGGATCAGTGTATAATAGGAATTGGGTATAACCGGACCTAAGTACAATAAAATTAGATAACAGTAGGAGTAGTAGAATAACTTAGAATAGTGGTAACAAGGACTGATCAGTTGGGTGCACTATTCTTTAGTTAAAAACTTTTTTGCTTCAATTATTTTTGTGCCTGTATGTTGCATTGTTCTTTTGCAGGTTTTGCTTAAATAACTGTTGTATGCCATTTGACTCTTGTTTTATTCTATTATTGATTACGAATTTGATTGTCTTTGCATTGTTGTTATTGACTTGCAATATTGCTAGTGTTTTGGTATTCCACGTGATTCAGAGGTTGTTCATAGACACGTTTGGCAATGTCGGACCCAGTGGCCTTGAGATTGCGCTTCAAGGAATTAGGGGAAGCTTTACACTTAGCAGGGGGAGACCTAATTGCGTATATCAATGCAGAGGTAGAGAAACAGGAGGCTAAGGCAGAGAGAGCAGCAGAAAGAGAGGCGAAGAAACTCGAAGCGGCAGAGAGAGCTGCAGAGAGAGAACAGAAAAAAGCAGAACTAGAAGCAGAGCAAAAGAAACTAGCATTAGAAGCAGAGCAAAAAAAACTAGCATTAGCAGCAGAGAAAGGGCAGAAAAAGAAAAAGACAGACAGCATGAGTTAGAGCTGAGGAGATTAGGATCAGGAGCTTCAAGTTCTTCCTCAACCCCTCCCCACTCAGATCAGCTAGATGTAGCATCCAACCCTGTACAAGGAATGTCATTTCCACTGGGAACATTCAATGAGAGAGAAGAAGGTCTAGATCTCTATCTGACTAGGTTTGAGCGTCTAGCAACTGAGTATAAACTAGATCCCACTCATTGGTCTTTTAAGCTTAGTCAAGGGCTTAGAGGAAAGGCTTATGACATCTACAGTAAGCTACCGACCGACAGAGTGACGGACTATCACAAAGTAAAAGAGGCACTCCTAACGGGATTCGAACTAACAGGAGAATGCTACCGGCAAAAGTTCCGCACCAATCGGAGAGTGAAAGGAGAGAGCTATGCGCAGTTCGCGGATCGGTTGTCCACAATGCTGGATAAGTGGATTAGCCAGTCAGCCACGGCTAAAACGTATGATGGACTGACAGAACTGTTAGTATGGGAACAGCTACGGGAAACCATGACCCCCGAGCTGAGGACATTCTCAGTAGAGCAGGGCGCGGAAAGACTGGAAGATCTGGTCAAGGTCGCAGATAGGTACGTGGCCGCCCACGGAGAAGCCAAGAGCTTCAGGCGAGACCTAAAGCCTAACGGGAAAGAGGCACAGAAACGAAGCCCTAACCGAGAAGAGCGCACCGCGAATAAGCCGAATAACCCCAGACCTGGGCAAAATAAAGGACCCAACACGGAATTCGGGAAAAGAGGTCCCGCAGAACAGAGACGGTATTGTTCGTTCTGCAACAGAAACAATCACTCCACCGCAGAATGTTTCAAGTTGGCCGCACAACGTAGGGAAGAGCGCGAAAGCCGGCCAGCGCACAGAGTTCTAACTCAAAGCAGCGGTAACAAGCCACACACAATCGGAGATCACCCATCGGTGACAGACACGGTCAAGGTCAACGGAAAAGAAGCGAACTTTCTGTATGACACAGGTCTATCCTACGACGCGATAGTTAGCGAATCTCTTGTATCGCGCGCGGACTTGACGGACAAGACAGTCGACTTACAAGGAGCAGACTTGACGAAACCGACGACTACTTGCCCAATAGCATGGATCGAAGTAGAGAGTAGGTACGTCACAGGACGAATCCAAGCAGCTGTTTTACAGAAACCCCTGTATGATCTAGTGCTAGGTTGTAGGTATGTGTTCTTAGGCACGCCCCCAAAAACTGTAGAGATAGCTGCAGTGCAAACCAGGGCCCAAGCTAAAACCCAACCACCCCAGCCCGAGTTCGCTCCGAATCCAGGACTCGAAGAGATCAAAACAGCACAGAAAGAAGACACCTCGATAGCGAAGTGCTTCCAGAAGCTACCCAAGGCGCTCACACCCCCGCACAAGGGAGACTTCTACATGGAAGAGGGAATTCTTCATCGACAAGGAGATGGAGATCACACCCAACTAGTACTACCAGCCACCCTTCGAGCCCAAGTACTAGAACTAGGCCACAGCATGCCACTCAGCGGACACATGGGAATTGGAGCCACAGTGCAGAGAATCAGCGCACACTACTATTGGCCAGGAATCACGGAGGATGTCAAGCGCTACGTGAAATCTTGCCACCAATGTCAACGATATTCCCCGCGACATCACACCGTACCAGTTACCTTAGGACCATCAGTAGTAGTCGGCGTGCCATTCCAGCAAGTCTCAGTAGACATAGTAGGACCACTGCCCATGACCAAGAAGCGGAACAGATTTCTACTCACACTCGTCGACGCATGTACGATGTGGTGCGAAGCAGTCCCGTTGCCAGCGATCGACACCAAGAAGATTGCAGATGCACTCATCGCCATCTTTACCAGAGTCGGATTCCCGGACAGCATTAGAACGGACAACGGATCTCAGTTCACCGGCCGCCTGATGCAAGACGTGTTCGAGTTGATACAAGTTCATCACATTCGCACACCACCATACCACCCAGCCAGCAACGGACAAGTAGAAAGACTGAATGGAACCCTTCTCACCATACTCAGGAAAGTCGCCGACGACAATCCAGAAGCGTGGGACACCTACGTGAATGCGGCACTGTTCGCATACCGAGAAACACCCCATGCAGCCACAGGCTACACCCCGTCAACATTGCTTTTCGGCAGACCTCTAGCAGGACCGCTAGAAGCCCTACGCAGAAGTTGGACGGAAGCCAAGATAGACGACACACCAAGAGGTGCCACCAAGTACGTCGCAGACCTGCAGGAAACCCTCAAAGCAACGTGGAAGAAAGCTGGTGAAGCACTGAAGAAGGCCAGAGCCCGTCAGGCGAAGTACTACAACCGCCACGCGAAGGACCGAGAACTGCAAGTCGGCGATCAAGTGCTACTCTTACTTCCAAGTGGAACCAACAAGCTGGACATCGCTTGGAGAGGACCGTACCGGGTGACTGCCAAGAAGTCCAAGACAGTCTACCAAGTAGAGGTGAACGGGAGAGCCCGATACCACCACATCAATCGCCTCAAGAAGTACACGGACCGACCAGCGACCCCCAGCACACACACATGGATGGCCATCGCCATCGCGGAAGAAGTTCATCCCCAACTACAACAGCATCGCCGTACCACTGACAAATGGAACCCGGAAAATCGCCCCGGACAAAGTCGTATGGACAGCCGAATGCGAGACAGCATTCCAAACACTCAAGGACAAAATGACATCGGCGCCAGTACTCCATCTACCCGATTTGACTCAGCCCTTCGTTCTTCGCACCGACGCAAGCGACTTAGGCCTCGGAGCAGTACTGCTACAGCGCGACCCCAAGAATGCAGAGACGCTATTCCCTGTCGCCTACGCCAGCAGAAAATTGAGACCCGCCGAGACCCACTACGCCACGTCGGAGAAAGAATGCCTTGGACTAGTCTGGGCCATACAGAAATTCCAACTCTACCTGTATGGGACCCACTTCACAGTTCAGGTGGACCACCAACCACTATCGTTCCTGGCAGCCTCCAAGTCTTTGAACTCTCGCCTGATGAGATGGGCACTCACCCTTCAGGCATACTCATTCCAAATCGAGTACCTCCCCGGCAAAGAGAACCACGGAGCCGACTACCTCAGTCGCCATCTCGTGGAGGACACAGCAGCTGTCGCCCACCCAACACAACTAAGGGCCACAGCACCAGAATTCGTCCCCGCCCAATAATACCCTGTCACTAGTGTCCATAGCTACCTGGCACAGCATTGCTGCTCAGGTAGAGCAACTTACTTAGTTTGTACATAGGACCCTAGGATAGTGCAGTGTTAAACTAGGCTCTGTAGTAGAAAAAGGTCGAATCCAGTAGTCATCGCCTTTTTTCAGTTGAGGGAGCCTGTCACGAATTGGCTAGTTTAAACTCTGCCTATCGACTATTTAGCATTGTGTAGCCTTTGTAACAGTAGAGAGTTAGTATAGTACACAGCAGCAATTAAATTACAGCACATTGCGAGCCTGAGCCACACACACAGCGCAGTGACGTCAGCACTTGAGTTTTGAATCGGACCGTTGGAACCAATGGGAGAGCTTAGGCAAAGCGGTTGGAGCCAGTTTGACTAGGTCCAAACCCCGCACATTTTTGGTCAGTTGGGAGGAATACACCGAAGTGTTAACAGCTATAAAGCTGGCAGAGAAATCTCTACACACTTAGACCAGGAAGCAGGACTTAGAATCTCAGAATTCTATTTAGTCAACACGGGCCTGAACTTGTCAGACAGACGAGCAGGCGAGCTATCCCGAGCTACCCCGAGCTATCCTGGGCGCACCACTCCACAGAAACGACTAGTTGGCGGAGTATCCTCTACCGCACAAGACGGAAAGAGCGACCCGGAAAACTCCCTGTCAGACCCCACAGCGTGGCAAGGGAACCCAACTACACAACGACACAGGTGGACCAGAAGCTACCTCACAGAAGGACTTCGAACCCCCACTCATGAGTTAAGTGCATAACACGAAGGTGCACTTAAACTGATCATAACAGGACCACAGTAGTCCAACTCTTCAGAAACTGTAACACGGACCACAGTAGTCCAAATCTACATGAAATATTATAGCAAAGTGCCCGAGGAAGAAAAACAGCTGCCTAGACTATCAGCGATCGAACTATTAGCAGTAACTGAGACTTTTTAAGTTAGAGTAGTACTTAGAGAATCTTGTATAGAGTAGAAGAAATAAATGTGTGATTTTAACTGTTATCAAGTGGCTGGACTACATATGATTCATAGCCGTGTGAAAGCTAGTGTGACAGTATTCTTTTACCATATTTCTATCTATTTCTGTACCCCAACCTTAACACAGAACGAGCTAAACAAATAAATTTATTAAAGTAATTCATAGGGTGACTTACTAGCAGTTCCCACCGAATAAACGTGAGGGTCCATAATTCCATTGTGCAGAGCCCATAAACCCCACGTGACATATTGCAACAATGAAATGCAATTCTATTTTGTGTTCACTACAACAGTTTTCCTATCAGTACTCCAAGCAGTTCTTTTCAAACTTCATACTAGAAAAGTTTACCCCTCCGAATGATCCATCCGTTGTAATTCTGTATACGCAAACGTTATTATACCAGTGACCTACAGACCTTACAATACTATTATACATTCGTTAACTATAAATGTTTTCTCTCAAAAAGGTATATGAAAGTGCCTTTGCTTTGCCAACATAAACGAAGGAGATTATCAAAACTTTTTATCCACTTTCCTCTTCAAAAGTAATCCAAACTTTTTTTTTCACATTCAATTAAATTCTAGATACATTTGCTCTTTACAGTCGTTCAATCATTATAAGTAGCTCTCTATAACCAAGTATGATATGATCTACAGACCTTACGTACGTAGTGAAGTTTAGTTTGCTCATGTGCTGACAGACATTGTTCGTCACATGTCCAGCTTTTTCACGAGGTAATGTTTGGGGCCTTTGCTATCACCTACATGACCTTCCTATTGTAACCATAATATCAGTGAGATTTTCCTTATAGTAATCCCAGCTCAGTCTTGGATGAAAATGAATCCGAATCTAAAAGCCTGGAATCTCTCCAACCGCATAAAGATACGAGGGTGAAAGGGGGAGAGGGGGCGGTTATCTTCTCTTTTAACAGCGACCCAGAGACCTGCAAAATACATACTTCATTCAAAGTAGTCAGCAGCAGTGTAAGATAGTAATCTCCCTTGTCTAGGGGAAGAAATCATGGTGTGTTTGGAATTCACGAAACGACACTTGACCCTGTTTCATTTCCATTATGGTGGAGAGTATCTGAGGATGTCTTGAGATGGGCATTAAGACCTTACCCTTGATGCTTTTGTCTGGGGGAAATTTGGAAGGACTTGGGTAGGTGGAGGGGTGAGGAGGCGGAAAGGATGTTGAATGGATGGAAAATAGTTGTTAAAATCTCAGTCTCGTTGCAGACAGACGCTCAGATACACACAGACAGACAGACATAGACACACCGACGCGCGCACGTGCTCAAGCCGGGCGCCGCGGGGGACTGTTCTCTCTCTCTCTCTCTCTCTCTCTCTCTCTCTCTCTCTCTCTCTCTCTCTCTCTGTGTCTGTCTGTCTGTGTGTCTATCTCTCTCTCTCTTTCTCTCTCTTTCTCTCTCTCTCTCTCTCTCTCTCTCTCTCTCTCTCTCTCTCTCTCTCTCTCTCTCTCTCTCTCTCTTCTCTCTGTATGTCGTCTCTCTCTCCCTCCCCTCTCTCTCTCTCTCTCTCTCTCTCTTTCTCTCTAAGCTGTAAGCTTAACATTATTGTCCTTGTAACATGTTGTAATTGTAAGAAACGTTAACAATCTTTAAAAAAATACAATTAAAAAACTATCTCTCCCTTCCTCCCTTCCTCCTACGCGTGCGAGCTCACGCATATCATACAAGGACGCGCAAACCAATATATAAGCTTAAAAGAGTGTTACGTTGAAACGCGAATGGTAGTATGTCTGAAACGCGCACGATAGATCTAATCGTTTCGTTTTGCAGAGTATTCAATAATGGAGTTTATTTACCTTTGATTTGAGTTTGCATTGTTGTTAGGAGAGGCTTTGTATAACGTTGATAATTTTCGTTAGTCGATATTGTTGGAGAATTCTCTAGATCTGCTTATTTACTGTCGATGGAAATTTCCCGATAAATGTCGAAGTATGAGAACGTTCCGGGAAGGAGAAGAAATATGTATGACGTAAGACAGTGATGACGAAGTTTAAAGCGATTGGTAAATTGCGTCAAACGAGATCGTTCCACCTTGTTCTGGACTAGAGAAAAAAAATATATATTCGATGCTCTGTGTGTTGTTGTGGATAGTTGTTGATAGTGAGTTGGAAAGTAAAAAGTTGAGAGTGAAAAGGCGATTGTATGCAGTTGTTGATGTGTGCTGAATAAAAGTGGAAAACTTCATTCGTCGACTCCGCGTCTTGTATGCTGATTGAGCAGGCTGCGTGGATAAACGAATCTGAGGACATCGAAGCCTGCGTCAGCGAAAGCGACTAGTGACAAGCATCAGCGCTACTGCAGAAAGCGTGCTGTTCTAGAACAGTCTAGAAAGGTACAGCACAGTCAAGAACTTTCCAGAAAAGAACTTTCCAGAAAAAGAACTTTCCAGAAAAGCATCAAGATGGCTGATTTCTGGCAGAAAGGGGTTGAACTAAATCTAAAAGGCAAGCAGCTGACGGAGTACGTCAAGTCTCAGGAGAGAATACGAGAAAGAGAATTGGAAGAGAAGCGTCTAGAAAAAGAAATAGAATTAGAACAGAAGCGTCTAGAATTAGAGGAGCAGCGACGCCGAGAAGAAAAGGAAGAACAGCGTCAACGGGAAGAAAAGGAAGAACAACGCAGGCGTGAAGAAAGAGAAATAGAGGAGCAACGTCGCCGTGAAGAAAGAGAGTTCGAGCTGAAGCGTCTTGAAGGTGAGCGTCAGTACCAGCTAGAGTTGGCGCGTATTCAAAACAATCAGCATGCGCCACAAGTCATCAGCGACAACAAGGCTCCAAAATTGCCAGCGTTCGTCGACGGGAAGGACCAGATCGACAGTTATCTGGCGAGATTTGAAAGGTTCGCCGAAAGCTCTAACTGGCAACCTCAAGACTGGGCGATTCGACTAAGTGCACTTCTGACGTGGCAAGCGCTCGACGTCTACACCAGATTGTCGAACAATGACGCCAAAAACTACGACGTCTTGAAAGAGGCCCTTTTGCATTGCTACAGCTTTACAGAGAAGGGCTACCGTAAACGCTTCCGTGAGTGCCGGCCTTTGTTAGACGAGACACCAAAGCAATTTATGGAGCGCCTGTCGTCATACTTACACAAGTGGGTGGAACTATCAGGCAAAGGGAAGTCTTACGATAGTCTCCATGACCTGATCGTGAAGGAGCAATTCCTCAATGCCTGTCACAAGGACCTGGCGACCCACTTAGAATTACAGAAGCTGCAGACGCTTAATGATGTGACCGAGGTTGCTGAAAGATACCTCCTCGCTCACGGAAAAACGCTGGGGCCGCCCAAGGCGACGAAGCCATTTCAGAAAACTGCAAACCATGGGAACCAGATCCAGGGGAGCCAGACGAGCCAGAGACAGATGGACTACACGCCACCTCCCAGGGAAGGGCATTCAAGAGGTTGTTTCACCTGCAACGCTACAGACCACAGAGCAGCTAACTGTCCTCAAAACAAAAGTAGCGGACAGCGGAGCACTACGGACAATGCAGCGGCGGGCAACCGGCAGAGGCGGTTCTCCAATCAACGGCAAACCAGTAGATCTGACCATCAGGTGTGCGGCGGCAGCGTCATTCTTCCGAGTGAGACCGAGCGCGCAGCTACTCCTGCGGACGTGCAAGAGTGCATAACCGATGGCCAACTTCTCCTTGCCAACGGGAAATCCATCCCCGTCGTCGCCAGCGCAGCGATGACCGTCCAGAACATGCCTGTTTCCAAGGGACGCGTCGGAAATCATGAAGTGACTGTTTTAAGAGACTCTGGCTGCAGTGGGGTCATCGTCAGAGAAGACATAATCGCTAAAGAACAGTTCACTGGCGATTCAAAATGGACACTTATGGCCGACAGCAAATGTGTGAAAGCGCCAGTTGCGAAAGTTCACGTCAGCACCCCTTTCTACATAGGCGAAGTAGAGGCGGTTTGCCTGAAAAAGCCGCTGTATAATTTAATGATCGGGAATATCGACGGCGCGAGACGACCCGACGACCCCGATCCAGAGTGGAGTCCTGCCTCAACTCAACACGTCGAAGTTGTGGAGGAGGATCCATTGCCATTTCCCGATGGAGACCTTACAGAGCTGCTACGGGGCAATGTGGCTACTCCGGCTCAGCCCTGCCGACCAGAGATCGTCGGTGCTGTTACTACCAGGGCCCAGGCCAAGAGAGACAAGACGACTACGCCACTGAAGGTCGCCGACAACTCCAAAGCTGCCATCGTGGACAGAGATAAACTGATCCAGCTCCAGGAAGCTGATAGCACTTTAAACAAGTACAGGAACCGCCAAGACCACGTGACCAAAGGCAGTGGTACGGTCTATTTCGAGGTGAAGGCCAAGATCCTGTACCGAATCTTCCAGCACCCGAGGGTCAACGGAGGGAAACCACTACGTCAAGTCTTGGTACCGTTACCTCTAAGGCGCCAAGTGATGGAAGTAGCACATGACTCCATCATGGGAGGTCACTAAGGCATCAAGAAGACGTCAGACAGAATCCAGGCGGTATTCTACTGGCCAGGACTTCATGCGGATGTAAGCCGTTTCTGCCGATCGTGTGACATTTGCCAGAAGACCATACCTCGAGGAAGGGTCCCGAAAGTACCTATGCAGAGGATGCCTTTGATCGACCGACCTTTCAAGAGGGTGGCCTTAGACTTAATTGGCGAAATAAGACCTCCGAGTGAAGAAGGTCATCGATGGGTACTGACTTTAGTGGACTATGCGACTCGGTCCCCAGAAGCAGTCCCTCTGAAGAAGATTGACACTGAGACTGTGGCAGAGGCACTGGTGGACATGTTCAGTAGACTTGGAGTGCCTGAAGAAATTCTGACAGACCTCGGGACGCAGTTCGTCTCCGACTGCATGGAGGAGGTCAACAGACTGCTGAGCATCCGGCATTTGACTACGACACCCTACCCCATCCAATGTGCAACGGGCTTGTCGAGAAGTTCAATGCTACGCTGAAGTCCACCCTGAAGAAACTATGCAGCGAGCAGCCCAGACAATGGCATCGCTATATCAACGCCTTACTTTTCGCCTACAGAGAAGTACCGCAGGAGTCCACCGGCTTTTCTCCGTTCGAGCTGCTGTATGGAAGAACAATCCGAGGGCCGATGCACATCCTGAAAGAACTGTGGACGAAAGAAGTAGAGACCCCAGAGGTGAAGAACAGCTACCAGTACGTGTTTGAGCTACGGGAGAAGCTGGAGCAGACTCTCGAGATAGCCAGAGAAAGCCTGAAGAAGTCCCAAGACTGTGGAAAGCACTACTACGATCGTAGGGCCGTGAGCAGGAGGTTCAAACCTGGCAACAAAGTGCTGGTGCTGCTACTTACTGATCATAATAAGTTGCTGATGCAGTGGAAAGGCCCGTACGAAGTGGAGACCGTGGTGGGAATCAACGACTACAAGGTGAAGGTCGGCCAACATTCCAAGATATACCACGCCAACCTCCTTAAGCTGTACGTGGAAAGGCCATCAGAGACTGTACACGCAGCAACAGCAGCTGAGATCGACGACAGCTTTGACAGCGAGGAACTGTTGGAACTGGGAGACTTCCATAGCAAAGAAGGCATCAATGATGTTAAGCTAGGACCACGCTTGACGGAAGGTCAAAAGATGGAGCTCAAGGACCTTATGGGTGAGTTTCCCCATAGCTTCAGCGATGTCCCAGGCTCTACGACTTTGGTCGAACATGAAGTCCACCTCACTTCAAATATTCCCGTTCGATCGAAACCCTTCCCGATCCCTTTCAAGGCCCGTGAATCCTTGAAGGAAGACATCGATGAGATGCTGAAGATGGGCATCATCAGGGAGTCCAGTTCCCCCTACGCGTCCCCTGTCGTGGTCGTGAAGAAGAAGGACGGGAGCAACCGAGTATGCATCGACTACAGGAAGGTTAATAAGATCACCGTCTTCGACCCTGAGCCGATGCCTACCGCAGCTGACCTCTTCCGCCAACTATCGGGGAGTAAAATCTTCTCAAAGATTGACCTCAGCAAGGGTTATTGGCAAGTCCCCGTGCGTCAACAGGACATACCTAAGACTGCTTTTATAACTCCTGATGGGACGTACAAGTGCCTAAGGATGCCCTTTGGCATGGTCAACAGCGGAGCTACCCTGAAGAGAGGAATGAGGAAGATGCTCAATGGGATGGACAACGTTGTGTGTTACTGGGACGACCTACTAGTCCACACTCGCACCTGGGAAGAGCATTTGCAGACCTTGAGGGAGCTGTTTCACCGTATCACAGAAGCCATCTTGACCGTGAGACCCAGTAAGTGCATTCTGGGAGCTGACCACGTCGATTTCGTCGGACGTTCGATGGAAGAAGGAGACAACGGAGGATGCATTGACTCCAGGAAAGCCCACGAGATCACTGTTTTTGACCCTGGGCCGATGACGACGGTAACGGACGAGGGCGTCGCTTCCTTACAGATGAAAAAAATATTGACTATGTGAATGAACTGAGCTCAATGACAGTGTTCAGAAAGTCCAGAATTAAGACTTTGTTTGTGCATTACGTTTCAACGTTGTTGAAAGAAATTGGGTAAATTTCTTCTTGAGTGGGGGGTTATGTTACGTTGAAACGCGAATGGTAGTATGTCTGAAACGCGCACGATAGATCTTAATCGTTTCGTTTTGCAAAGTATTCAATAATGGAGTTTATTTACCTTTGATTTGAGTTTGCATTGTTGGTAGGAGAGGCTTTGTATAACGTTGATAATTTTTGTTAGTCGATATTGTTGGAGAATTCTCTAGATCTGCTTATTTACTGTCGATGGAAATTTCCCGATAAATGTCGAAGAGAACGTTCCCGGAAGGAGAAGAAATATGTATGACGTAAAACAGTGATGACGAAGTTTAAAGCGATTGGTAAATTGCGTCAAACGAGATCGTTCCACCTTGTTCTGGACTAGAGAAAAAAAATTATATATTCGATGCTCTGTGTGTTGTTGTGGATAGTTGTTGATAGTGAGTTGGAAAGTAAAAAGTTGAGAGTGAAAAGGCGATTGTATGCAGTTGTTGATGTGTGCTGAATAAAAGTGGAAAACTTCATACGTCGACTCCGTGTCTTGTATGCTGATTGAGCAGGCTGCGTGGATAAACGAATCTGAGTTACACACCTATCAGGAATTCATGCATTGGGGCTGAATCAAATACTGATAGAAAAACACCAATATCAAACGGAGTGTAACAAAGAGTTCCAATATGTTTGCCTGAACTGTCTTCATCTTCAGCCTACACACAAACACACACACACACATACACACACACTACCTCCCCCCCTCCCCCCCACACACACGTTCTCTCTCTTACGCGCGCACACACACGCGCGCGCACACACACAAGAGTTAGACACCGTTTTTGGTCAGTCCAGACGAGCGTTCGTGACCCCATGGTAAAAATTTCCTTGCAGCAAGCCGTGATAATACAATGATGTCATAACTAACGAAGTCTTTCTTTCTTTGTCTCTCTGTCTCATCACTGTCTGTCTCGTTCTGTCTCCCTGTCTGTCTCTCTCACTCTCTTTCTCTCTCCCTGTTTCTCCCTCTCACTCTGTCTGTCCCCTCCCCCCGACAGCCGCCTTGAGAGGGGTTCCGGGAGTTTCTGTATAAATGGTATGCCCACTTTGTAGACATTTTGAGCTTTGAATCACCTCTGTTTCTGTCATTCTCATTTGAATTTTTTCGTTCTATGGGGATTTTTTCGTTCTATGGGGATAAATAAAGTTGTATTGAATTGAATTGAATTGAATTGAATTGAATTGTTCTTACTCGGTTCTATCAATCTACTATCTTCTTCGCTAGACCAGTCACCTACCCCTTTTCTTGAAAATTCTCCCAAAACTCCTCATTTGTGTACGAGGTCTGTTGGGTCAGCTTGGACTCTTTCTGCCAAAGGGTCATTATGGCTTATGGTATTAGTTTTTAGCAATGTAGGCATTTTCTAGAAATATGGATTTTAAATATTTTATAATGATGTTTATATTCTATTTTGTTCTTGTAAACGGGAATTCGATGAATTAGAGTAAAGCCTGAGCATCCCCTGCATGGGATGCTTTTATTGTAATGTGACTTGCTGGTGGAGCGCCTTCAGTGTTACCGTTGGAGTTGTGTGAGCAGATCTTTAATGCGGATCGGGGTGAGCACCCTTTCAACCAAGTTGTGATCCTGATTCGGCTCTTTACAGTCCTCTGGACTCTATAAACAATGACTAACTAATTAACTCTGTCTGTCTGTCTTTACTTGTCTGTATGTCTCTGACGGTCGGTTTGTCTCTCTTTGTCTCTCTGTAGCTTTCTATTTCTCTTAACCCTCTGTCTCCTTTTCTTGCTCTCTCTTGCTGATAGAAAAAAGGAAGGAAGATGTGTGTGTTTGTACGTGAGAGAGAGAGAGAGAGAGAGAGAGAGAGACGAGGAGGGTGGTGTTAATGTGTGCTAGTATATACCGTTGAGCTATCGAGCTTGCACTGTAGGCTAGGCCCCCAGCTTGAGCCAGGGTCGGGAATCGTTCTTGGCTTTTTCCGAACTGTAGGTCATTTGTCAAGGTTAATGCTAATAGAAGATGTACGCGAAGATCAGACAGAAGATGTTTCGCCGTTTATATTAGTATTCATTATGGGGGGTCCCTATCACTTTGTTTGTAGACAAAGGCCTATGTCAGATATTGTGTCATCCCTATTCATAACACATTAGGCTGGCGCAATAATGCAGCGGTTTGGGCACACGCTAGCCATGTTTCATGCCAAGCAACGTCGGGAAGGGTTAGTACTTGGATGGGTGACTCTGCGTGGATAGCAACCACCAAACGGCACAAAGAGATTGAAACACGCGAGTGACCAGCTGTGAATGGGTTCCTGGGTCTGTTTGGAACCGGGTAAACCGTAAAGCAGTGAGGGAGGGGAGGTAGGCACCGCCCTAATTAAGCTGGCCTAGAGAAAAAGGATGTCCTAAACACTTCCCTCCCCAACGACCGAAAGGTTACGGGGACACATTTACCTTTAAAAAAAACACATTGTAAAAGACAAATTATTATTAAAGGTCAATTCATAAATTCCTATCAACTACAAACCTATAAACGCTATTATGGTTTTCTCCCTCGGAACCAAGGAAAAAAACATATTAATATCTCCTTCTGTACTTTCAGCTAACAAAAAGAAGAAGAAGACGACGACGACGACGGTGATGATGATGATGATGATGGTGATGATGATGATGATGATGATGATGATGATGATGATGATGATGATGATGATGATGATGATGATGATGATGATGATGATGATGATGATGATGATGATGGAAAGAAGATTAAAAAGAAGATGCTGAACAAGATGAAGAAGATGAAACGTTTGTCATCTAGAATGAACGTAATACTGAACTGAAGTTTAACTAACAGAAGAAGAACAAGATGATCTCCCCTCTTCTTGGAGCCAGGTTTGTGAGTCAGGTTTGTGAGTGCGGTGTGATGCACATCGTCTTTCGTTTGCTCCATTACCATCGTCAGATCTCTAAAGAGCCATCTACCCTTTCGGAAGGATTAGAAGAAGAAAAACAAGAAGAACAAGAACAAGAAGAAGAAGAAGAAAGGAAATAAAAGAAAAGAAATATAAAGAAGTATAAGAAAGTATGAAAGAAGAATATGAATGAGAAGAGAAAAGAAGAAGAATACAACAAAGAGGGGAGGGAGGAAGAACATTTAGAAGAAGACGAAGAATATGGAACAGAAGAAGGAGAAGAAAAAGAAGAAGAAGAAGAAATATAATTTATTATGCTATCTACATATAACGTTATGATGATTATCCACAACACAGGCTTTAGACAAAGGTTAACTACTGTTCCGGGCTTTCCTAGTAACACAGTGACACACAAACTATCGGATTAACAAAGAAAATTGTTCACTGTACGGTTTCCTATCTCTAGTCTGAAAGTCTTTTGAAAATAATAGTATAACGTTCTAGTCTGCATCTCTCAGGGCGGAAAAGATTTATAAGAACGTTATATATATAACGTTACTATGCCATCGATGTCAATCAGGAATCGTAAATAAAAACAAAGAAAACAATTGAAGATGGTAAGCCTGAATAATTTGTAAGGAAACTGAATCGAAGATCGAAAAATTAATGTAATACGTTTTGGATAATAGAGGTTTCATTTCATCTTTAAGAATGTTAGATTATTGTGTTTTACTTTGGATTTTATTGTACGAATTTATTGAAACGGCATCCTGAAATGAATCCCCGTTAGACTGGTATTTTTTGGTCAATATGGCAGCTAGAAGAATCGATATGTAGTCCGACCTTACAGTCTAGTGTGTCGACAGATAAGCAAGCTACGCAACGATGTGTAGCAACTCATCTTGCCTCATTTTATGAGGGAACATCCTATTTCCTTCTAAACTGGAACGAAGGTCGGAAAGTATTTCTGTGAATGCAGAATTCCAACAACTATCTCTGCACAGTATTTATTTGTGAGACGAACTTACATGACTTAGGAACGAGATTTTTGAGGACACCGAGGGTTTTCTCCGGATACTCCGGTTTCTTCCCTTCCTTCAATAATGGTATTGGATGCAGTCAGTGTAAAATTTCAAAGAAAATAAACAAATGGGATTTTAATTCCGGCTTTTGTAATAGCGATCGCTTCAGATCGCCGCTCTTTGAGTTTGATAGAAGAAAAAGCGAAGATTGTGTCCTGTATTATTATTATTATTATTATTATTATTATTATTATTATTATTATTATTATTATTATTATTATTTGATTTTTTTATTTATTATTTATTTAATCGTTCTTATATAGCGTCATTTAATTCTTTATTTATTTATTTAATCGTTCTTATATATCGTTCGCTGGCCGATACAGGATCTAACTCAAGCCGCCCGAGACGTCCACCCGCAGCCTTTGGGCGCATGGTCTGACGCCCGTACAACTGAGCACAATCCTGGGCAGCCAGGGATGGGGGAGAAGGACCTAAGTGCATGCTGGGTGTGTTCTTGTCACCGGCACTCACCCGTCTAGGACATGAGCGTCAGGATCTTTAAAGTCCGTTATGATGGAATGTATGCGACACAGACTAGACCTCGGTTTATACTCTCATCCGAAGGAGTAGGAAACGGGACTAAAGTGTCTTTCCCAAGGACACAACACAATGCCCCGGCCTGGGCTCGAACCCGGGACCTTCAGATCCGCAAGGCAAAGCTCTACCATTAGGCCACCGTGCCCTTTGGACTCGAGCAATACACTATTTCAGCAGAGAGACCCAGCGTGTCTGATGATGACCCCCTATAAAAAGTGGAAACAGCCGTCACAGGCTTTGCTCTCAACCAACAGTGGTCCTCTTGATAGATATGGAGGAAAGTATTCCGCAAAGACTTTCCCCTTAGCTCGAAAGTGTACAGCAGTGTGATACTGTCAACTGTGACGTGGGATCTTCACTGGGACCATGGAGTGATGAGTTCTGTTAAGCTTGTTCGTCTTGATCTTCCACTGTACTGCTATTCACACTTTTCTGCTATCCTATGCACCAACGGGAATCCCCTCTATGAAAAATACTTCCGGTTTTTTTTTCTCCGCGTGTTTTAGTGAGTTATTTCCAAATATTCAAGAATAATAACATGTGTCACTGGCCACCTGTATCGTACCTTCACATATTTTTATTTTTTTTGCTGCAGTTTATTATCCCTTTCTATCGCCAGTGGCGCGCCTAAACCCTACCTACCTAACATTATTTGTGAATTTTTGAAAAATATTCGGAAAAACATAACTCCCAGATGCTGGCTCGAACCCACACCTGTCAGGCGCCATTGGTTTCTGGCTTGTGGACAAGGCAAGTTAGTCCCGCCTTAGCCCACTTGGCCACAACGCTAGCCTAACATAGTCAGTTACTTCGTGTTTTGTGAAGGTTGCGACGGCGAAGCTATGGAAAACTACAAGAGTTTTCAGGTCCTGTTTCACTTTCTGTCGATGATCGACGCACCTCCGAAGTCGCCACAAATACAGGCCTCTACGATTGTTTTTTGCATTCTTTCACTGAGCATGTACTTCCTCTACCGTTTTTATACTTATCCCACTCGTTTTCTGGCTCTAACAATCGTCGTTTTCGGCAATTTGCCATATTTAAAAGTCACGCATCAAGCTTTGATAAAAGTAAAACAAGCCAAACCGGAACTTGGTTTCATATAACCTCGTTTTAATTTATAATGGCGATACCCACGAGTTTTTATGAGAGGTGCCGGAAAGTTGTGAATACTTCAGGCATGGGTTGACGCCAACTTGTCACAACCACCCCACCTCCCACTCCCACCTTCACTCCTACCCTCCCCCTCCCTCACCCTCTTTGTGCCCTCTTTCCCATCTCCCCTTTCCTCTTCATCTCCAACCACCCACTCGCATTCAGTGTAGCTACCGGGAATCCCAAAGTACAGCATATTCTTCCATCTGTCGATGTTGGCTGCTAACATCAAAGAAGAAGAAGGAATTTGAGGGTGGAGGGGGATGAGATAGTAAGGCGAATTGGGGAAGGCAAGGACAGGGGCCAAGAGGTAGGGGCGGAATGTAAACTTGAAAATATTAAATTACATATTTTGGTAATGTTGTCTGGAGTTTGACGTTAAATTGTCTGTACGTTTGACGTGGACTTTCGCTTGTAATACCGTTTTAAGCTCACAGCAAACGTTACATGTCACATTGACCCAGAGCTAGCTCTCCTTTGCACAAATCGAAGGTACAGACTGTTGCTCAGGGTTTGTGATTCCTCAGTGGAAAGGGGACAGGGAGTAGTAGTAACAGTAGTAGTAGTGGTAGTAGTACTTGCAGCTGCAACAGTATCAGTAATAATAATGATGATGATGATGATGATGATGCTGCTGCTGCTGCTACTACTACTACTACTACTACTACTACTACTACTACTACTACTACTACTACTACTACTACTACTACTACTACTAATAATAATAATAATGACATGTATATAGCGCTCAAACCAGTCTCGCGATCTGCTCTCGGCATACAGGCAGACACACAAGAAGTAGTAGTTGTAGCAGTAGTAGTAGTAGTAGTAGAAGTAGCAGGAGCAAGAATAGTAGAAGCATCCGCAGCATCTGCAGTAGTAGTAGTTTCAGCAGTAGTTATAGTAATAGTATTTTAACCTAGTAGTATAGTATAGTAT
Organism: Oncomelania hupensis; assembly: GCA_036898135.1. Lineage (NCBI taxonomy): Eukaryota > Metazoa > Mollusca > Gastropoda > Littorinimorpha > Pomatiopsidae > Oncomelania > Oncomelania hupensis. The sequence goes on along the minus strand of CM072519.1, from coordinate 8,595,881 downwards.
AGTATAGTATAGTATAGTATAGTATAGTATAGTATAGTATAGTATAGTATTACATTACATTACATTACATTACATTACATGATTATTGCTTTAGGTCCAGCGGACTCCTTCCAGCCAAACCAGGACCGGACAACCCCTGATACGCATAAAAGATCTGCTGAAACAACCCTAGTGGTAAAACTGAAAGCTCTCCACCAGCTAGTCACTTTACAATAAAGACATCCCACGCAGGGGACGCTGAGGCTGTACTCTAATTTATCGAACCCCCGTTTACAAAAACAAAATAGAATACAAACATCATTATAAATTATCAACAAAACACATACATATAACATGCCTACATTGCTAAATAATAACATCATAGGAAACCCTCGTGACCACCTGGCAGAAAGCGTCCAATATTACCAAGCTGATCCAACAGACCTCATACACAAATAAGGAGTCTTGTCCCGGAAGAGTTTTCAAGAAAAAAGGTAGATGACTGGTCTAGCGAAGAAGAAGATAGTATAGCAGATTGATAGAACAGAGCAGGAATGAGAAAGAGCAAATGAGAAAGACAGCGACAGTGGGAATTTAAAGCACTAAATTTCCAGAAAGTGGGGATACTATTTATACTGAAACCCCCGGCACCCCAACGGGGGTATAGTATAGTATAGTATAGTATAGTATAGTATAGTATAGTATAGTATAGTATAGTATAGTATAGTATAGTATAGTATAGTATAGTATAGTATAGTATAGTATAGTATAGTATAGTGTAGTAGGAGTAGTAGTTAATGTAGTCACCACCGTTATAGCTCAATCAAAATGTATGATCACTCAGACCTTGGCCACTGTCGTCAGATTACTGTTGCCTACATGATGATGATACTATTTCTAGATGAGTGATTTGATGTCTGTCTGATGGTGGTTGTAAGTTTGGCCCGACGACGTTTTATGAGACTGCGAACATAGGAGCAAGTCCCGGGAGTTTGGACCGCCATGGGTGTTTAAAATGTCCATTAGTTACTGTTAGAGGTTTTTCTAACCCAAGAGTACTCAACACTGTCCACAACACTCGTTACTATAATTTTTAAATCGTTCTTCATAGCGCTTTTCCTGCTCAAGAGCTGCTCAAGGCGCTGGACGATACAGGATCTAACTCAAGTCTCCCGAGGCTCCCACTCGCTGACTTAGGTGCCTCACCTGACGCCCAGACTACTGAGCACAATCTAGGCGGCCGGGGTTGAAGAGTCTTTCATGTCCGTGCGATGTAATGCGTGCGTGCACAGACTAGACCTCGGTTTATACTCTCATTCCACAAAAGATATGTAATGCATTGACATTTTGCCTTCATCATAATGACACTTTATAGTTTTTTGCTTGGGGAAAAAATCCTTATATTGCGCGCTTACATAGTGTCAGACCTATCAACAATTCAACCTTGTTAACTTTGAGTATATTTAAAGTTAATATTAGACCTATGTCTCCGCCCGCCACCCCTGTCCCAGCACGCACCGCCCCTCCCTCCCTCTCCCTCTTTATCTCCCCCCCTCTCTCTCTATCTCTCTCTCTCTCTCTCTCTCTCTCTCTCTCTCTCTCTCTCCCTCTCTCTCTCTCGCGGTTTGTGCAGTGTGGATATCAAGAGTAGGTTACCTTTCTTAGATCAGGCTGCCAACGTTCTTTTTTTATTTTTAAAAAAATTAACTGTTTCGGATTTGAACATGTGGCAGCCAAACGGTTTGGAATTGGAATTTACCATTTCATTGAACAAAGGAGATGTAGGCATCTATCAAATAGCATCACTATCGGAGGAACGGGTCGCGAGTTATTCATATGCAAAGTGGGGCTAACGTACTCACTGGTGCACTCCTCGTGTTATTATAAGAAGGTTATTAAAGGCTGTATAAACTGTGATATACCTACCGTCCCGTCTATATCTCTCTCTGTGTATCTCTCTCTGTCTCTGTCTCTGTCTCTGTCTCTCTCTCTCCCTCTCCCTCCCTCTCTCTCTCTCTCTCTCTCTCTCTCTCTCTCTCTCTCTCGACTCCGACCTTATAAGCGTGTTTTTCTGTAATGAAAATGACTTCTTTTGGCTGTCCTTGTACTTCCAACCAGACGTCGTTACGTGGCCCCAAAAGAGATGGAGTTTGTGGGGAATGCTCTGTCGTCTTTCTCATAGTCTGCGTCATCTTACCCATATTTGGTCATCATGTGGTAATGGAATGGTTCTTGTATGTGTCGTTCTTGGCACTGGAAGACTGAAGGACATACTCTATAGTTTGGAATTGCGCTTTGTAAAATCCATGATTAAAGTATGATGTACAGGTGGTCGAAAGGTCCCCCCTATTGAAGATGACTGACAACGATGGTAAATATTACTGCGTGTACATCCAACAACACGTATTGTAATCCTGACAGTAGTACACTTCAATTGCAGGTCTTTGGTTCTATCTCACGGTCTGGAAATTTAGTGCTTTAAATTCCCACTGTCGCTGTCTTTCTCATTTGCTCTTTCTCATTCCTGCTCTGTTCTATCGATCTGCTATACTATCTTCTTCTTCGCTAGACCAGTCACCTACCTTTTTTCTTGAAAACTCTTCCGAGACAAGACTTATTTGTACGTGAGGTCTGTTGGATCAGCTTGGGAATATTGGACGCTTTCTGCCAGGTGGTCACTATGGCTTCCTATGATGTTATTATTTAGCAATGTAGACATTTTATATGTATTTAAACTGTATGTGTTTTGTTGATAATTAATAATGATGTTTGTATTCCATTTTGTTTTTGTAAACGGGGGTTCGATAAATTAGAATATAGCCTCAAAATACCCTGCGTGGGATGTCTTTATTGGTTTAAACAATGGTTTATTCAGTTAAATTTCGGATCTGACAAATACATACATACAGTAACAGGAATACACAAAAGGCAAAGCTTAAGTGAGTGCATACCTGGATGAGTTACAATAATCTGTGTCAGTTTAGGCGGAATAATTACATCATTGAGATACAAAATACATTGCCATCAACACAAGAACAATAGCAATGATAAGGAAAACATAATCATAAGCAACATACAAGTGAATTAAAAAAGATATACACAAATGTAATAACAAATAAAAACAAAACAATTAGAAAAAGATAATGAAATAATAACAAAATAATAGCGAGAGATTCACTAGGAAACAGTTGCAGCAAGGAATTTGCTGAAGGTAGGTAGGTACCACGGAAGAAACCTATCCTATCCTATCCTGTCCCGTAACCCGAAGGTCGTAGGGGCACCACAGATGATCGTTTAACCAACATACTCCATCTTTCTCTGTCCTGAGCAGCCCTGATGGCTTCGCTCAGTGTCAAACCAGTCCATTCTCGAATGTTGTCCTCCCACCTCTTTTTCGGTCTCCCTCTTCTTCTACCTCCTAGCACTGTGCCTTGCAGAATAGTCTTTGAAAGGCCTGATGATCTGGTGACGTGGCCATACCATCGGAGTTTCCGTTTCTTCACCACTGTTAGCAGGTCATCGTGTTGTCCAATGGCTTGTGTGATGGTCTGTCGGACTTCGTCGTTGGTGATGTGTTGGGTATAGGAAATGCCCAGAAGTCTTCTGTAGCACCTCATCTCCATGCTTTGTATTCTTCGTTGGAGATCTGCTGTGAGGGTCCATGCTTCGCAAGCATATAGGAAGATGGAGATGACAAGGGAGCGAAGCAGTCTTACTTTGGAATGTAAACTAATGGTCCTGTCTTTCCAAATGGGCTTCAACCTTGTCAGGGCAGCAGTTGTTTGTGCGATCCTGGAGAGGACTTCCTGTCGGGACCCATTGTCTGATACAATGGCTCCTAAATATTTGAAGCTATGCACTGTGTTGAGGGATTGGCCTTGGACTTTGATGTCCGTGTTGATGCCATTGGTGTTGTTTGTCATCATTTTGGTCTTCTCTGCACTTATTTCCATTCCATAGGCTCTGGAGGTGGTGTCAAGCCTCTGTACCAGCTGTTCAAGTTCTTGTTCCTCTCCAGCCAATCCATCAATGTCATCTGCAAAACGAAGATTGGAGATTGCTCTACCCCCTATGCTGACTGTGCCTTCATGGTCTGCAAGAGCATCTGACATGATGCGCTCTAGGAAGATGTTGAAGAGTGTTGGAGAGAGTAAGCATCCTTGACGCACACCGATTGTTGTTCTGAACCAGTTCCCGATGGCGCTGTTGTGGAGGACTGCACTGGTAGCCTTGTCATACAGGCTTTTGATGACTTCAATAATTTTAGGGCTGATGTTGTACACTTTCATTGTTGCCCATAGAGCTGCATGCCAGACTCGGTCAAACGCCTTCTTGGAGTCTATGAACACATGATATAGATGTTGTTGGTGCTGTAGGTATTTCTCACAGATTATTCTGAGGTTGAAAATATGCTCAGTGGTACTTCGCCCTGCCCTGAATCCTGCTTGTTCTTCAGCTATGATCTTGGGGTTTCAACCTGTTGAGTATTATTTTCAGGAGGACCTTGCTGGGATGGCTGATGAGGCTGATGGTCCGGTAATTTTCACACTCCTGAAGGTTACCTTTTTTGGGAAGAGTGATGACAAGCGACTGGGTCCATGGTATAGGCCACTCCCCACTCTGCCAGATCTTGTTACAGATAATGGTAGGGCATCAATCATCGCTTCTCCTCCTGCTTGTAGCAGTTCCGCGGGTATGTTGTCCACTCCCGCTGACTTCCCTTTCTTTAGCGATTGCACTGCTGCCTCAACTTCTTCCCGGAGAATTGGGAGGATTTCTTCTTCTTCTCTGTTCTCAGGACATGCTAGAACTGATGGGTCTCCATTTGGTGTATGGTTGTAAAGGTCAGAGCAGTACTCTGTCCATCTGTCCAAGACTTCTTGTTCTTCCGTAAGGCATATGCCAGACTTGCTTTGGATCGTGGAGACTTTGGGCTGTTTGACACTTTTCAGCCGCTTCACTGTCTGGTAGGCCTTCTTGCTGTTGTTCTTGTTCAGACTGTTCTCTATTTCCTGGCATTGATCTTCTATCCAGTTCTCCTTTGCTGTGCGCATGCCTTTTCGGATGTCATTGTTGATTTTTCGGTAGAGTGTATGTGTATCAGTTTATAGTCCCCTCTCTTCCCGATTAGGATTTTCAGAGAGAAGACTTACGTGATGTAATGTTATGTTATATCAGTTTATAGTCCCCTCTCTTCCCGATAAGGATTTTCAGAGAGGAGACTCTGATAACCTTTTCGGTAGACATCAGCTCCTTGTGAGGTGTTCTTTTTCTTTTTCATCTCTCTTCGTTTATCACACAGATCCAAAAGTTCAGGTGTGATCCACGGCTTCTTCTTTGGTCGGTGCTTGCCAAGGATCTCAGTGGCGGCATCTGTCACAGCTGAGTTGAAGGTGGTGGTCATGGTGTTGACATCTACTTCACCAGCCCCCAAAATGAGCAGTGGTGCAAATTTCCCTCCAATTGTGGCCTGAAATAGTTCTGCCACCTCCGGGTCTTGCAGTTTGTCCAGGTCGAACTTCAGTCTAGTGCACTTTGCTGTATTTACTCTCTTCAAGTGGAGCCGGAAAGACATCATCACAAGATCGTGGTCACTTCCGATGTCTGCTCCTGGAAAAGTGCGTGTCCTGCCAATGTTGATGCTTGATCTGAAACGTTTCTTGACCATGATGTAGTCTATTTGGTTGTGATGCACTCCGCCAGGACTGTGCCATGTCCATCGTCTGGAGTTTTTGTGGAGACCAAGCGTGTTTGCCAGTACCAGATTGTTGTATCTGGCAAACTCCAAGAGTCTCAGACCCCTGTCATTTGTCTCGTTGTTGCAGTGGGGTCCACATGTGTCTCCCCAGTTGTGGTGCGCATCTTGGCCAACCTTGGCATTCCAGTCGCCTTGCACTATGACTATGTCCTTCTTCGGCACTTGGTCAAGGACCGCCTGTAGATTTTCATAAAAATCCTCCACTTCGCTGTCGTCATAGTCTGATGTTGGGGCATAGGCCTGGATGATGGTGATGTTGAAAGGGGCTGCTCTCAGGCGGATGGTAATGAGTCTACTGGAGACTGGGCGGCAACCCATGACAGTGGCTAGAATGTTCTTATGGACCAAGAATCCAACGCCGTGTTCGTGCCTGTCATCTCTACCGCTGAAATAGAGCTTGTGTCCTTTGTCGGTCGTTGTTTCACCTAGGCCTTTCCAGCGCAGTTCGCTGATGCCTAGAACGTTCACGAAAGAAACAAAAAAACAAAAAACCCAACAACAACTATCTTTAATATACCAGACAAAAATGCAAGTTAACTAGTTACTATTAGTGAAAACGGCCTGACAGTCGCAAAAATTCGTGAACAACAGCCACTATAATACTATTCTCCTGCACGGACAAACATTCGTTGCCATGAAGTAATATTATAACATTTTGAGATTCAAGATTCAGAGTATGTATTGTGTGTTCTTGCATTAATAAATAGTGGACAGGAGAGAAGAAAGTGTTCTGATGTCTCGGCTGGATAATTACATTTACTTTATTGTAAAGTGACGTGCTGGTGGAGAGCTTTGAGTTTTACCACTAGGGTGGTTTCAGCAGATTTTTTATGCGGATCAGGGGTTGTCCGGTCCTGATTTGGCTCAGAAGAGTCCGCTGGACCTAAAGCAACAATCATGTAATGTAATGTAATGTAATGTTTTTGGAGCTCTATCTACCTTCCAACACACACACGAACACATGCGCACGAACGCACACACAAACATACGCACGCTCACACACACAAACGCACCCAATATCACACCCATCAACACACACACACCCATACCACACACACACATGCGCATTCGCGCGCATCGACGTCAGGATAGTGTACTCTGTGGAAATATATCTCAACATTGGAGCGATTGGAAAGTTTCAAGTCTGTCCTACAATACCTATTTGTTGGGTTTATGGACAAGATAAAAAAAAAGAAAGAAATGAAACACCTGAGCAAGACATAAAAGAGAGGACAGGAACAGATCCTAAATAGCGCACTTATACCTCAAAAAGCTACTCAAGACGCTGGCCAAAATCAAGGGAACGAACTCACCCAAGACGGCAACTTGCTTTACCAAAGGTCCTGTTAATCGCCACGGACAACTGAGCCACCCTAACTGTGTGCATTTGAGTTTGTCACCTGCTCTTTTTGCACAGGTGATCGGGTTCTGTAATGTAGCGTTGCGGCGACACGAGAAGGGAGAAATGAACCACCGATTAAAATGGTACTACAGAAATTCGACTATAGCGAGAGGGAAAAAACAATTCAAGTCACGCGTCAAGATGCGAAAAGCCATCTTGGGCATCACTCGGAAATTAATTTAACTAAATGAAATGAAATGGATTTAATTAAACTAAACGTAAATTAAATAAATAATAGCATCTAATAATGTAGGCCTATATAGTTATTTTACAGATCTGCCTTTCATGAATAGGGTGGATTGGATACAACCATTTGTGAAACAGATGGAGTTTGTTGACTTACTGAATAATGCCAGGCTGAAACATAGTTCTAGGTTTGAGGGAGCCCAGACCTGATGGAACACAGGGCTGGGCTCTTTTGAAGTTAATGCCTGGCCAAGGTCAAACACTCCGTATTTAACACAATCTACCTGCACGCTATCAGCTCTTTTATTCGGAATTGTAGACCACCGAACCATAGAAATTGTAACGCAGGTTTTCTGTTGGACACAATGTCACGCTGTAATTGACACCGAAAACGCACGTTGGCTTAATCCAAGAATGAGACTGGTTGATAATGACCGGTGTGAATGGTCCAGACATTATTTTTCCCTGGTACTCCGGACTCCTCACTCCCTTCAGTAATTATATTAAATGCAGCCTGTCTCGAATTTCTATACTAAAATTCGATTTTTTTAACGACTTCTGATAGCAACTGTCTTGCTCTTACATCAGTTTGAGTGATTGATGTGTTTGTTGTGTATGTGAGAGAGTGGGACACATGTGAGCGTGTATGTTGGTACAGATCGCCTCGCTTTGAGCCTGATTAGAGGAATAACGCCTATATTGCATCCACCATCATCATCATTATAATAATTAATAATAATAATAATAATAATAATAATAATAATAATAATAATAATAATAATAATAATAATTATTATTATTATTATTATTATTATTATTATTATTATTATTATTATTATTATTATTATTATTATTAGTGCACAGCGTTCAGATTGCAGAAATTGCTCCGTCCTTGTTGTTGCTGCTGTTGTCGTCGTCGTCGTTGTCTCCTCCTCTTCCTTCTTTTTCTACTTCTACTTCTACTTCTTCTTCTTCTTCTTCTTCTTCTTCTTTTTCTTCTTCTACTTCTTCTTCATCTGCTTCCATTTATAGCGAGATATGTAAAATGTGATTTGTAAAATATTGATATGTAAAATGTGGCAGGTTTAAATGATTCTATACATGTATTATGTTTGCATATGTGCCTTAATTAAAAAAGGACTAATTGTAACAATACACTGTAAACATGAATTATTGTTCTTGTAACATGTTGTAATTGTAATAAACGTTGAAAGTCTAAAGTCTTCTCTGAGCAGATGGCGATCTCGTGTGCTGAATGGTTTTCTCTGTCCAAATGGCCAGAGCAATTAGTTGGTCTTTGAACAGGAAAGTGCGCTATACAACAATTCATTCTAGTGCTAGCAACCTTGCCAACAACGCCGTAGTTCAGTGGTAAAGCGTTGGCCTGGAACACAGCTGACCCAGGTTCCAAACCCCTAGAGGGCAGGACGACAGTGGCCATTTTTTTCTACTATTTAACTTAACTTTCGAGTCATCTTGTTGGTCCAAAACAACAAAACCAATTACTAATTAACGCTAAGATTTTAGTCAACTATACATTGACCAACGACCTCCTAGCTATTGGATAGGATAGGATTGATTTATTTATTTATGTATATAATTATTTATTTATTTATTTTTGTTTAATATTGAACTCATACGTCAAAGCATCTTATATTTTGTCTTATAGGGTCCTAACTCAAAGGTTTTGTTTACCTTTGACGAAAAGGGGTTTACCATAACACTGGCATTGTTATTACATTAATCAATGATGAAGGGGAGGGGGGGAGGGGGCTTTCCTGGCTTAAACCAACCGCTGAAGTTTGAATTTTCCGTGCCTGGGTTGACAGGGAGTAGTTTCCCCTGTTTAACGGTACGCCAATGCCATAGCCGTGGGACGCTTGCCTCTGTTTCTGAGTGGTCCTGATTCGGCTCTTGGCAGTCCGCTGGACCCTATAAACACTACATATCTATCTCTAATTCTGAACGAACCGCGTGGCTTCAAGAGTGAGTCTTAGGTGTCTGGGTTAAGGTAAGGTCTTTTTATTTATCAACCTAAAACGAAAAATCTTACGAGCAATTGTTTTTACGGGTTGTATCTCTTACAGGCTTTGGTAGATGTTACTTGTAGCTCAAGAGAGATGATTAGCGGTTGCTATAAATAGGGACGAAACCTTCGGGAAGTATTCATAAAAAAATTTTTTTTTATACTTTCAAAAGGATTATTTCGTTGTTGTTGTTGTAAGCTTTTTTTCTGTTCAGTAGGGCAACCCTCACTGTGAATATTAAAAGGATCTGTCGACTGGTGTGGTGAAAGTGAGCTCCTTTAATGGTTAAGAAACCTATCATCAATTTTCTTCTTCACGCAATTGGCTCTAGACGTGTTAATGATAGCGACGCTGGAAGCGCATTGGCACGCCAGACGATTCTACTAGAAATGACCCAAGACGCGGATAAATAGCCCAGGGTTTGGTGGTCTGACAATCATGTTGGTTCTACTACGGAATAAAGTAGTTTTGGCCACAAAATCCACTCACCTATTCACACCGCAGGCGCTGTTCCCCACATCCTTGCCTTGACTCTCTGCTTACGGCTTCTCGCTTTGATTCTTCTTCTTCTTCTTCTTCTTCTTCTTCTTCTTCTTCTTCTTCTTCTTCTTCTTCTTCTTCTTCTTCTTCGGCGGCGTCGTCGACGGTGGTGGCGTTTTCAACTTCCTTTTGTTTTCCTAAAGTCCTTCTTCTTCTTCTTCTTCTTCTTGTCCATTCCTTCTGTTTTTTATGATAAAATTATTATACTTCTTTTTCACCCCACCTCACCTCTCTCTCCTTTTGTATTTATTATTTATTTATTTATTTATTTATTTATTTATTTATTTATTTATTATTATTATTATTATTATTATTATTATTATTATTATTATTATTATTATTATTATTATTATTATTATTGAGGATTTTTATAGCGCACATATCTCACAGTATTTGGCAACTCAAGGCGCTGGCCGACATAGGATCTAACTCAAGCCGCCCAAGGCGCCAACTTGCAGCCTTTGGGCGCATCGTAATAACGCTTAAGACAACTGAGCACAATCCTGGGCAGCCAGGGATGGGGGAGAAGGACCTAGGTGCATGCTGGGTGTGTTCTTGTCACCGGCACTCACCCGTTTAGGACATGAGCGTCAGGATCTTTAAAGTCCGTTATGATGGAATGTATGCGACACAGACTAGACCTCGGTATATACTCTCGTCCTTCTTCTTTCTTTTTTTCCCTCTCTCCCCACCGCGCCTGCCTCTTCGGTGACCATGAGAAAATCAATTTGTCATTAAAAGAATTTCCCCGCGCCGTACTTTCCAAGACAAATTGGAAGGGACTTTCCTCTAAGCAACACCACAGTCTAGTGATGAAGGCGCTGAGCTGAGGTCATGGGGAATTGACTAAGGGGGGAGTTTGCTACGGCCTGGGTGGCGCAGAAGGGGAGGGGTGAGGCCCGGCCCTACAGATAACAGATGATAGATTAGTTTGCTTGTTTACAATATTTGATTCATTGAATAAAATTCGTTTAATTAAACCAACTTATTTGGTTTTTGTAACGTGACACGTAGATATAAATATAAAGCACCTGGAATATATCTATGGGAAAACAATAAAATCTTTAAAATAGAAGCAATGAAGAAGTTCTTGAGATGTACAATTTTAAAAAAAAGAAAAAGAAAAACGGCGGATTTAACAAAGAAAAAGAAAAAAATACGCTCGGCCTGCCACCTGAGGTTTAAAAAAATCCTCCTGTTGGCAATTCCAATAATCATACACTTATGACTGAGTCCAAATTAAGGTTTCGATACAATGTTAGAAATGTATCATAGTTGTTGGAATTGATGTAACGTTTTAATAAATTTGAGAAGCGTATTACAGTTGCTGGAAATGCTTAGCTTTGATACAAAGAAGCCTGTATTAGTGTTGATAAAAAGAGGTTATAAAAACGAAAACGTAATTAATGCCGAGCTTATCCAAGGAGGCGGAAGATAAATGAATTGTTGAGATAGATGATTAAAAGCGGTGGTGGAAGTGTCAGAAATTGTTTTGGGTTTTGTGAAATTAAAACAATAAACAGGAAATGAGAAGTAAAACAAGAAATATGATTGTTGATTATGGGAGTGGGTTATAAAGGAAATTTGTGAAGCATAAATATAAATGAAAACATTGATTGGTTTGATTATTCAGAAATATGGAGCTATTTGTATAATACATTGTTAAATATTAACAGATGTGATAAGGTAGGTAGTGAGGAAATGTAAGAGTGTCATTCAATAAATAAGGTGACTTTTTCGGTATAAGGACTTCTAATGCAGATAGAAGCTTACTTTTCTTTTCTTTTTCAACGTATAAGCTCAAAGTCCTTGCAATGTCATCCACTGTCACCCTTCTGTCCGACTGAATTAGGTCATTGACTGATTCGATCACCTCAGGAGACCTCACTTCTGTAGGCCTCCCAGGCCAGTCTTCATCCTCAACACTGCTCCGTCCTTCTTTAAACAATTTAGCCCACTTGTAGACATTTTTTCGGCTGAAACATGTGGCACCATACACAGTTGACATTCTCCTATGAATTTCAACTGGTTTGCACTCTTCAGCAACCAAAAACTTGATAACTGACCACTGTTCAATCCTGGAGCATGCTTCTTGGTCGGCCATCTTTGTTAATCACTAAAACTCTCAAAGTGTTTTTTCAATCTGCAAAAGAAATTACATCCATGTGAAAAAGAAGTAAAACACAAAAAAAATTTTAAAAGTAAGCTTCCATCTTAGAAATCCTTATACCGAAAAATTCACCTTATTTATTGAATGATCCTCGTATTAGTGTGGGAAAGTAATTTTTAATCAAAGTTAGAGGGAAGACGTGGAGTATGGTTAATGTAGTTCTGTTTCACCTTTAACATCGCGTAGCCAGTTAGGTGGTGAAAGAAACTCCACAGACTGGTGTACATTACATTACATTACATTACATAATTGTTGCTTTAGGTCCAGCGGACTGTTCCGAGCCAGATCAGGACCGGACAACCCCCAATCCGCATAAAAGATCTGCTGAAACAACCCTAGTGGGAAAACTGAATGCCATCCACCAGCCAGTCACTTTACAATAAAGACATCCCACGCAGGGGACGCTGAGGCTGCAATCTAAGTTATCGAACCCCCGTTTACAAAAACAAAATAGAATACAAACATCATTATAAATTATCAACAAAACATATACATATAAAATGCCTACATTGCTAAATAATAACATCATAGGAATCCCTAGTGACCACCTGGCTGAAAGCGTCCAATATTCCCAAGCTGATCCAACAGACCTCATACACAAACAAGGAGTCTTGTCCCGGAAGAGTTTTCAATAAAAAAAAAGGTAGGTGACTGGTCTAGCGAAGAAGAAGATAGTATAGCAGATTGATAGAACAGAGCAGGACTGAGAAAGAGCAAATGAGAAAGACAGCGACAGTGGGAATTTAAAGCACTAAATTTGCAGAAAGTGGGGATACTATTTATACTGAAACCCCCGGCACCCCAACGAGGATACAGAATGGTGTAAGGAGGATAGAAGATAGTGAGACGGTTTTGGAAAGTTCCTTGAAATTAATATTAAAAAGAGAAAGAACACATGCCCATATAGATATTTTATAAATTATAATTGCACAGCTCTCTGTTTTCTTTGTTCTCTGACTCCGCATTAGGTAATGGAATTGTACTAGAAAGGTAGGATGAAGATTTTGTATTTTGATAACTTGATGAATGCTTTCCAATAAATAAATAGTTAGAAAAACAAAATGAAAAAGTTGCCGTTATCTTAATCGGCGTGCGATGTTTTATTAAGATCGCACTTCCAGAGGTGTGTGCCTTAACTGACGTGCTACGGGTAAGGAACTCCAACGCCGTTACCATTCTGCATTGGGGCACTGGATTCAGCCCTTTGTCACTGGATAACTCACATACGGCTACACTCTAAACCTCATAAAATGCATCTTCACAAAAAGTCTTTGCATCTTATCTTTCAACTGCGTGATTGTTTTACATAGTGATAATCCTTTCGTGTTGAAACAATTGAATTTGCTTCTGGTCGCGTGTAAGAGAGTGGCTCGTAGCGAAAGGCATTGTGCAAGTCCTATCATCTCTCGAGTTTTGCTTTTGGGAATATCCGACATTCTTATACTGTAAACTTTATAGTTTAAAGATAAACTTCTGATTCCCCAGAGAGGCGTTAACAATATTTTTTTAAAGCATGGTATTCCACTCTGTGTTCAACTTTAATGCGGAGAGAATTGTCTTTGTGAATAATGTTATTGTGCTTTGTCGTTGTCACAGGCGGACTCTTTAGTTCTGTGGCCCCTGCTCGCGGCAATCCCCCCTGCTTGCCTCTGACCACGCGATCCACGCCCCGCCCCTCCGTGTAGTCCCACGTGACCCGGGACTGGACCTTGGAGAAGTTAAGAGATAGCTTCGTCAGTCCACTTCTGCAAGCCCAAGACAACACATCGCCTGCTGAGACACGTCTGCCTCCACGTTGCGACCTCTGAGCTCAGCCATACCCTTGTGTTCAACCCGTTCTTTGGTCAAGGTAAGAGTGGTGATTTATTCCATATCATTTAGCTACCCATCACCCGTCGATTTCCCCACATGTTCGTATGTCTTGTAGATATTTACGTCCGTGTCTGTGTATCGTTGTGATGACTTGCTTGTGATATACCATTTTGCTTTATGTACCCATTATCTGTAGTTTGATTGTGGTACATGAACATGCCATGCTTATATTTATACATGTATATCCCCCTATCTACATTCCTGTATAAATTCCCCCATGCCATGATTGCCCTGTTGTTTAGACTACAGTACCCAGATAATCACCCTTGCATATAATTGCCATTGCCCTGTATTTACACCCTTTTGCTTCACCCCTGATCCGAATGTGTAAATATCCACCCCTGTTGTTAGTAACCCCTCTTAGGCGCCGAAACTCTCATACATTATCGGCCGCCGTTAAATTCTCCCAACCCCTAGTAGCCATTGTTGATATAGATGGACAATTGGAAAGTACTGGTCATTCCTGACCAGGGCTTCCAAATTCAAATCTGACTGGCATGCGTGCTGAACGGCGCGGCATCCAGAGTGTGGGTGCCCCTCTGACGCAGAGAACTAATCATTTGCAGAACGGGTTCTTATACGGGCCTCTGCGTGACTCACCTCGCTGCGTGCCACCCATATACTCTGGCTGCCACTGAGAAGCGAGAAGGAAACCCAGCCCCACCCTGCCACGTGCAGATGACCAGTTCAACCCACGCCACGAGATTGCACAACGACCCGACCCAGTGACCTAGATTGGTCAACCCACGCCACGCCATCGCCAGCTGACCATTGCACAACAACCATCCAGTCTCCAGCGGCTACAACAGCCGACCAAACTGCAGTTAAGTGTGTCCTCTGCGCACACCACAACTCTGCAGCAATCTGGTTGCCCACGCTTAGTCAACCAGCTGTCTCGTGCCACATGATGAAAGCAGTCCATATTCGCCCCTATTGACTTTCTCTAGTTAAACCAGAATAACTCCTGACTACTCTGTACTTCTTTAGGCCAGTACTCGTGACCCAGTGTAACTTACCCCCACAACGGCTGACCTACATCCATATAATAAATTGTTGATATTGTATTATAACTACCCTGCTTCCCTTGTTTAAGTTCTCCACTATTTTATTCTGTATACCTCTCGTCTGTCCTTATAACTCTCCAGCACTCCTTAGCACTCCCAAGCATTACCCCCCTGAATGTCATCGCACATCGGCCTATCACAAGGGAGGAGATACAGCGCGGGGGAGTAATTGCTTACCCACATCCCCACACCCCCCTATATTCGTGACAGTCGTTCACCATGTCACCCACTCGCAGAACAAAAATCAAATAGCTGTATGCATCCCTTCAAACTTCTCTGCCAATCAAAACCGAGTAACGGGCACAACCGTTCGGGAAATCGTACAGCAACATATTGGAAACATTTCCCAAGGGCGATTTTGCATTGTGGCCATGTCGCCTTTATTTGTCCAATTAAGATCGTGAACACGACAACAACAAAAAATTCAGACAGGATTTAGGGCGCACGCTGACGGTATTTCGCTAAAACGACGTTGAACCCAGTTACCAACTTGGATGAGAATGTCCAGTTCCTCCTATTCATTCTTGTTCTTGTCCTCTTGTTGTTTTTAAAGTTGTTGTTTCTTTTGTTGTTCTTCTTCTTCTTGGGGTGTTGGATAGCGCAGTGGTTGGAGCACTCGCTACTGTGTCGCAAGTTAAGCATCGTCCAGTGCGGTTAGCACTTGGATGGGTGACCGCAAAACGTGAAGCGACAAATAACAACGCCCCCAGTTGACTCAACTACCCCTTGGGGTCATGAGCAATCTTGCCACTGTAGATTGTTCTAACCTATAAAGGGAACAGTGAAAGCCCCAGTTGAAAACCTTTCTTGCCTTTATAGGCATGACTAATTCACTGCGGCAACAGTTCCCCCCCCCCCCCCCCCCCCCCGTTGGAGTGCCGGGGGTTTCAGTATAAATAGTATCCCCACTTTATGGAAATTTAGTGCTTTAAATTCCCACTGTCGCTGTCTTCCTCATTTACTCTTTCTTATTCCTGCTCTGTCCTTCACTCTGCTATACTATCTTCTTCTTCGCTAGATCAATGACCTACCTTTTTTCTTGAAAACTCTTCCTGGACAAGACTCCTTGTTTGTGTATGAGGTCTGTTGGATCAGCTTGGGAGTGTTGGACGCTTTCTGCCGGGTGGTCACTAGGGCTTCCTATGATTGTATTAGTTAGCACTATAGGCATTTTATATGTATGTGTTTTGTTGATGATTTATAATGATGTTTGTATTCTATTTTGTTTTTGTAACCGGGGGTTCGCGTAGTTGAGGTAAACCCTCAGCCGTCCCCTTGCGTGGGATGTCTTTATTGTAAAGTGACTGGCCGGTGGAGGGCATTCAATTTTCCCACTGGGGTTGTTTCAGCAGATCTTTTATGCGGATCGGGGGTTGTCCGGTCCTGATTTGGCTCGGAAGAGTCCGCTGGACCTAAAGCAACAATAAATCAATCAATCAATCAATCAAGTTGACTCAACTGTGACTGAGTACCTACTCTCTTCAGGGTGGGGAAGGTAAAGCAGCGAGGGAGAGAGATGAGCATCACCCTCATTACGCTGGCCCAAGATAAGTGTGATCTCCAACATCACGCTCCCCTACGGCCACAAGTCTATGGGACTACCTTTACCTATTTTTTTTCTTCTTGTTCTTCTTGTTCTGGTTCTTGTTCTCCTCCTCCTCTTTCTCCTTCTTCTTTTCCTTGTTGTTGTTGTTGTTGTTGTTGTTGTTGTTGTTGTTATGTTGTTGTTGTTGTTGTTGTTGTTGTTGTTCTTCTTCTTCTTCTCCTTCTTCTTCTTTTTCTTCTTCTTCCTCTTCTTCTCCTTCTTCTTCTTCGTCGAGTCGTTATGATATTGTGAAGACCTCGCCGCCGTGGAATTGTTATTTATTTTTGTATTCATTTATTTACTCATTCTTGTATATTGCTTTTCCAGCTCAAGCGCTGCTCAAGGTCAGAACATGCTCCATGCATCGAGTCTGTGGAACAAAAGTCTATAATCTGGAACTCTATGCCTCTGCAACAAGGGGTCAGTGCACAGATGCAACCCCTGGCAGTCTTGCTATTTTGGTTCCTTTGTGGATCATGTAATCGTACTCATGATACAGCTGGCTCATCATTGCTATCATCGATCTTGCAGTTGTGGTGTGCCCGTCTGCACAGTGTCTTACCTTTGTGAGTTGTTACAGACAGGCTTCATCCCACAGTTCTGTTTCGTTTATCGCTAAAGCCTGAGGCCAACTTTCATCATTATCATCATCATCATCATCATCATCATCATCATCATCATCATCATCATCATCATCATCATCATCATCATCATCATCATCATCATAAACATCATCATCAGCAGCAGCAGCATCAACAGCATCAGCAGCAAATTGAATGAAGGAAAGTTGAAATGTAAGGAAAGAAGGGGTCGGGACCAAAATCAACACTGAACCACCATAGCAATACTAAGATGAAGATTGAAAATGTCCACTGTTACCTCGCACATCGCGGGATTGTGTCATCAGTGTGAAGAAGAAGAATTAGCAGTAGCAGTGGCATTAGTGGTAACAGCAGCCACAGTAGAAGTAGCAGCAGTAGCAATAAGACTAGCAGCAGAAGCAGGTGCGGTACATTGCATCTTCATCACCAGCAGCGGTAGCAGCAGCAGCAGCAAGCATCATCGTCGCCGTCTCAGCATTATTATGGTCGTCATCATCATCAGAAGCAGCAGCATTATTAGTAGAAATTACAGCAGTAGCAGTAGTAGTAGCAGAACTAGCAGCAGGAGAAGTTCAAGACAGCATCGTTATCTTCATCAATATCAGCAGCAGCATCGTCATCATCCTGACCTTCATCACCAGCAGCAGCAACGGTACTATCAGCATCAACATCTTCGTCATCATCAGAGTCATCTTCTTAGTAATTTGACCCATTGCCGTAGTTCAGTGGTAGAGCGATTGCCTGGCGACCCGATGGGTCAGGTTCGAATCCCGTGGTGGGCACGTGAACAGTGGCCACTTTGACTGTCCCTCTTAGCAATCTGATTGCTGTGGTAGTTTAGTGTTGATTAAGGTCCATT
>CM072519.1:8537837-8575337 GCA_036898135.1 Oncomelania hupensis | reverse complement strand
GAAACGATCAACAGGGAAGTATCAAGGAGGGTACAGGTAGGTTACATGGGGGGTACGGAAGGTATCAAGGGGGTATGGGGAGGTATCAAGTGGGTTCGGGAGGTATCAAGAGGGTATGGTGAGGCATCATGGGGGGAGGGAGACGGGGGTCAGAGGGGGGTGGGTATGGTGAGGTATCAAGGGGGATATGGGGAGGTATCATCGTCCAAATGAAACTCGCTCACAACAGTTGTCTCTCTGTCTACATTTTAAACAGCAACCTGTGTACCCTGGCTTGCCAGGGTACAAAAACCACTAGTACTTCTATAAATTTCTGTTGCATTACATTGTAATGCTCTAACCAATACAGTCTATAGGCCGCCTGCTTCTGTATCTGAACACATTGCGTAATTGTGTCGTTCCGAGGCTTACGGCCGTCTCTTTGCTAGTCTCTGCCGCTATTTGAAGAAAAAAAAACAGTCAGACCTCGTTGTCCGACATAGTGATCCCCTTTCCACACTGACTGTTTGGGGCTTTTCTCGCATTGTCGCTACCTCAATGAGTTTCGGCTGCACTGTCCGTGTGTCTGCTGTGAACAGCGACCGCCTTACTCCGTCTCGTAAATTAGTTCTTAACATTTATTTGGACAGAACCAGTAATTGTGATGTATAACTAACTGTTCATCTGCGCTGTTGGGGTGCCGGGGGGTTTCAGAATAAATAGTATCCCCACTTTCTGGAAATTTAGTGCTTTAAATTCCCACTGTCGCTATCTTTCTCATTTGCTCTTTCTCATTCCTGCTCTGTTCTATCAATCTGCTATACTATCTTCTTTTTTTTTTATTTATCAATCATTTATTAGAGTCTCCTCTCTGAAAATCCTTACGGGAAGAGAGGGGACTATAAACTGATAAACAACAATACTATCTTCTTCTTCGCTAGACCAGTCACCTACCTTTTTTCTTAAAAAATCTTCCGGGACAAGACTCCTTATTTGTGTATGAGGTCTGTTGGATCAGCTTGGGAATATTGGATGCTTTCTGCCAGGTGGTCACTATGGCTTCCTATGATGTTATTATTTAGCAATGTAGGCATTTTATATGTATGTGTTTTGTTGATAATTTACAATGATGTTTGTATTCTATTTTGTTTTTGTAAACGGGGGTTCGATAAATTAGAGTACAACATCAGCGTCCCCTGCGTGGAATGTCTTTATTGTAAAGTGACTGGCTGGTGGAGAGCTTTCAGTTTTACCACTAGGGTTGTTTCAGCAGATCTTTTATGCGGATCAGGGGTTGTCCGGTCCTGATTTGGCTCGGAAGAGTCCGCTGGACCTAAAGCAATAATCATGTAATGTAATGTTATCCTATATGGCTCTTAATACTTTTCAGGGCCAAGAACATCAACATCATCTTCATTGTCGTTCATTCATTCGCCGAGACTAAATTATCATGTGTACTAACCAAGTACTATTATTTTTTAGTGTTTAGGCCTGTGTTAATACCTTGACTTCGGATGAGAGTATAAACTGAGGTCTAGTCTGTGCACGAACGCATTCCATAGCTTGGACTTTAAAGATTCTGACGCTCATGTCCCAGACGGGTGAGTGTCGGCTACAGAAATACACTCAGCACGCACCCCACCCCAGGATCGCCCGTCTAGACGTCAGACTATGCGCCCAAATGTTGCAAGTAGGCGCCTCGGGCGGTTTGAGTTAGATCCTGTACCGGCCAGCGCTTTGACCGGCTCTTGAACTGGAAAAGCTCTGTATACAAACGATGAAATAAATAAATGTTTTTTTTTTTGCATATGGTAAAAGACTAGGCCTAATGAGTCGTGTTTCCCTTTTTCAGGTCACCGAGGGTTTTCTCCGGGTACTACGGTTTCCTCCCTCCCTTCAATAATGGTATTGGAAAGCATATATAGAGCTTCTTCTTCTTCTTCTTCTTCTTCTTCTTCTTCTTCTTCTTCTTAATGTGTTTGCTCGAGACTCCTAATCTGACCTTCCTCGTAACTACCTTCTCCATCCACTAAGCCCTCCTCCTTCTTCGTCTTTAATCGAGAACTTTTCAAGTAGGTCCGTAATCTCGAAAACGCAAACGTAACAGTAGCAACCTTGTTATTTCCGCAGTCCCAAATTTCGTAACCAATCGGCGCGCTGTGAGGTAAAAGCCAGATCGTTGACAAGGGAGACAAGCAGACAAACCAAAGGTGTCTGGCGCGGGTTACGGGCCTTTGCCAGAGATTTGATTAGATTCCGGTTATTCGTCACTTCCGCCCACTGAAGCGCGCGCGCATGTACGCGGAAACGCGCAAACTAGCAAAAGAGCCGCTAAAACGTGTTTCGGAGTAGTAGGGGCACGTTTTTCTTTTGGAAATAAGGTTATATGCAGGGAACACTTTGACTGGTATAAGATGCTCTTGTGAGTTGCGTTAGTCTTGCCGGCGTTTCGTTGGAAGGGAAGGCTATCTGACTAGCTTGTTGCGCAAAGAGCTTGTTAGCTGCTTGTTTCTTTAGAAGTCGGATGCGTTTCTTCTACACTCGGCCACCAGGCGTGAATAGCCGGGAGTCCTAATAAAGGTTGTCGACAAATTATCGCAAACTATTGCTGACGTAGCGTCTGGAGCGGAGGGGATTGGGTTCAAGCAAGCCTACATCACTGGTCTAGGCTAACTGGGTACCAGAACTACGCTAAGCCTGTCCAAATCCAAATTAATACAGAATTTGTCGTCATTGAATCCACGCAATTATGCAGTGGACAGAACCCTCATATCATACAGTTTTACCGTAAAACATGAGGACTCTAGCCAATAAAAATATTAATTAAAAGGGTGTATGCCATAATGGCATTAAAGGTATGTGGGGGTGGGGGAGGAGAAACGTGTGTGTGTATGCGTGTGTGTGTGTGTTATTTATTTTATTTATTCTTTTGGCCCGAGAGGAAGGGGGGTCGGGAGGGGGGTAGGAGGAGGGATCCGTGTTTCTAAGACCCCTCCCCCAGCCCATAATCCGCCCCTGAGAAGTATAGATGATGGTGGTGGAGGAGCCCTGTGGGTTCAGGCACTGAATAGAATAGAACCAACGTTTCCCGGCGGGTCGTAAGAGGTGACTAGCAAGGGTCATGTCAGCACGGCACCACTGGGCGAAATTCTTCTACACAGAAGTCACCGGCCAGGGCGGAGGAATCAAACGTTTCTATACTTTCAACGACCACGTGCTCGGGGCCAAGGCGAGCTACACTGTACTCGTGGATTTTGGCTGTGGCTAACAGACTAAAGAGGATTGGGCCCCGCCAGGTTGTAACAAGAGCCGAGATTCAAACACAGCACAGTTATAGCTTTAGCCTTGTTTAGTCAGTGTAAACTTAGAAGGTTACTGTTAGTCTGAAGCAGACGACAGAAGTGGCTCTATGGTACACATTTCTTATGCTGACGATCGCCCAGTAGGCAATGACATCATCACAGCTTACGGTAGAGCGCTTCGATTTTACAGCCAATCAGAATACAGCTAGAGTAGGTAGAACCAGTTCTGCCTGGCTAGGCCAAGGCTAGGTAGAAGGTCAGTCTACGTTCAAACGCCGAGCAGTACACAGTTACGCTCTGATAGAAACTCTCTCCACTGATAGACTAAAGCAGGACTTGTTGAAAATATTCGATTCAATCAAGTTAGCCACGGCCTGACATTGTCAAAGAGGTAAATGAACATACTTTTGTTTCATTGTGATGTATTTATATTATTGTTGAATTATGTTTTTGAAATTTGCTATGCTTAGAATTGAATTGTTAGTCCAACGTGGCCTGACCACGTGGCGAACACGACCGCGTTCGACGCCATGTTGTATTCGGTACGGAACCACTGTTGTTTAACCTATATCAGGGGCGGATCAGTTAGTTTTTGGGGGAGGGTTTCCAAAATTCTATTAAAGGGACTTACTCGGTAAATGTTAATGATGGTCAAGAAACGCTTCAGATTAAGCATCAACATTTGCAGGACACGCACTTTTCCAGGAGCAGACATCGGAAGTGACCACAATCTTGTGATATGTCTTTCCGGCTTCACTTGAAGAGAGTAATCACAGCAAAGTGCACTAGACTGAAGTTCGACGTGGACAAACTGCAAGACCCGGAGGTGACAGAAATATTTCAGGCCACAATTGGAGGGAAATTTGCACCACTGCTCATTTTGGGAGCTGGTGAAGTAGATGTCAACACCATGACCACCACCTTCAACTTAGCCACGGAGATCCTTGGAAAGCACCGGTCAAAAAAGAAACTGTGGATCACACCTGAACTTTTGGACCTGTGTGATAAACGAAGAGAGATGAAAAAGAAAAGGAACACCTGACAGGGAGCTGATGCCTACCGAAAAATCAACAATGGCATCCGAAAAGGCATGCGCACAGCAAAGGAGAACTGGATAGAAGCTCAATGCCAGGAAATAGAGAACAGTCTGAACAAGAACAACAGCAAGAAGGCTTACCAGACTGTGAAGCCGCTGACAAGTGTTAAACAGTCCAAGGTCTACACGATCCAAAGCAAGTGGCTTATGCCTTACAGAAGAACAAGAAGTCTTGGACAGATGGACAGAGTACTGCTCTGACCTTTACAACCACAAACCAAACGGAGACCCATCAGTTCTAGCATGTCCAGAGAACAGAGAAGAAGAAGAAAACCTCCCAATTCTCCGAGAAGAAGTTGAGGCAGCAGTGCAATCGCTGAAGAAGGGGAAGTCAGCGGGAGTGGACAACATACCCGCGGAACTGCTTTAAGCAGGAGGAGAAGCGATGATCGACGCACTCACCATTATGTGTAACAAGGTGTGGCAGAGTGGGGAGTGGCCTAAACCATGGACCCAGTCGCTTGTCATCACACTTCCCAAAAAAGGTAACCTTCAGGAACCTGAAAATAATACTCAACAGGTTAAAACCCCAAGCTGAACAAATCATAGCCGAAGAGCAAGCAGGATTTAGGGCAGGGCGAAGTACCACTGAACAGATTTTCAACCTCAGAATAATCTGTGAGAAATACCTACAGCACCAACAACATCTATATCATGTGTTCGTAGACATCAAAAAGGCGTTTGACCGAGTCTGGCATGCAGCTCTGTGGGCAACCACGAGAGTGTACAACTGTTACACTCAGTTTGATCTTGGTGTTTTTCTATCAGTATCCGATTCAGCCCCAATGCTGAATTCCTGATAAGGTGTAACTCAGATTCGTTTATCCACGCAACCCGTCCAAACAGCATACAAGTCACAAAGTCGACGTATGAAGTTTTCCACTTTTATTCAGCACACACCAACAACTGCATACAATTCTCAACTCAACTCAACAACTTTCACAGCAACTTTCCAGCTTCACTATCAACAACTTTACTATCTATCAACAGCAACTCGGCACACGATTAAATAACCTCCCTCTCTTCTCGAACAATTTGGTACACGGTAGAAATGAAGCACTGCCACCAATCGAACTAAAGATCGTCATCACTGGCTTACGTCATACACATTTCCTCTACTTCCGGGAACATTCACGACCTTCGATATCCATCGGGAAATTTCTATCGACAGTAATAAACATGCAGATCCCGAAAATTCTCCAACAATATCGACCAACGAAAATTATCGACGTTATACAAAACCTCTCCTAACAACAATGCAAACTCAAATCAAAGGTAAATAAACTCCATTATTGAATACTTTGCAAAACGAAACGATTAGATCTATCGTGCGCGCTTTCGACATACTTTCGTACGCGTTTCAACGTAACATAACCCCCCACTCAAGAAGAAATTTACCTAATTTCTTTCAACAACGTTGAAACGTAATGCACAAACAAAGTTCAGAATTAAAACTTATTTCAGACTGTCTGAATACTGCCAATGTTCACAGTTCATTCACACAGAATCAAAGTTTCTCATCTGCAAGTCTTTCTGGATACTGTCAATGTTCACAGTTCATTCACACAGAGTCAATGTTTCTCATCTGCAAATCTTTCTGGATACTGTCAATGTTCACAGATCATTTACCCAGTCAACGTCTTTCATTTTCAAGTCTGTCATTACCAATATTCTTAGTTCATCCACACAGTCAATATTCTTTCATCTGCAAGGAAACGACGCCCTCGTCAGTTGCGGTTGTCATCGGCCCAGGGTCAAAGACGATGATCCTCGTGGGCTTTCCTGGAGTCAGTGCATCCTCCGTTGTCCTCCTCCTCTGTCGGACATCCGACGCAGCCGACGTTGCCAGCTCCCAGAACGCATTCGCTGGGTCTCACGGTCAGGTTGGCTTCTGCAGGACGGTGGAACAGCTCCCTCAAGGTCTGCAGATGCTCCTTCCAGGTCTGGGTGTGGACTTCATGTTCGACCAAAGTCGTAGAGCCTGGGACATCATTGAAGTTATGGGGAAACTCGCCCATAAGGTCCTTGAGCTCAATCGTTTGACCTTCCGTCAAGCTTGGTCCTAGCTTAACATCATCGATGCCTTCTTTGCTGTGGAAGTCTCCCAGTTCCAACAGTTCTTCGCTGTCAAAGCTGTCGTCGGTCACAGCTGCTGTTGCTGCATGTACAGTCTCTGGCGGCCTCTCCACGTACAGCTTAAGGAGGTTGGCGTGGTATATTTTGGAATGCTGGCCGACCTTCACCTTATAGTCGTTGATCCCCACCACGGTCTCCACTTCGTACGGGCCTCTCCACTGCATCAGCAACTTATTATGATCGGTAGGTAGCAGCACCAGCACTTTGTTGCCAGGTTTGAACTTCCTGTTCACAGCCCTACGATCATAGTAGTGCTTTCCACAGTCCTGGGATTTCTTCAGGTTTTCTCTGGCTATCTCGAGAGTCTGCTCCAGCTTCTCTCGTACCTCAAACACGTACTGGTAACTGTTCTTCACCTCTGGGGTGTCTACTTCTTTCGTCCACAGTTCTTTTAGGATGTGCATCGGCCCTCGGATGGTTCTTCCGTACAGCAGCTCGAACGGAGAAAAGCCGGTGGACTCCTGCGGTACTTCTCTGTAGGCGAAAAGTAAGGCGTTGATATAGCGATGCCATTGTCTGGGCTGCTCGCTGCACAGTTTCTTCAGGGTGGACTTCAGCGTAGCATTGAACTTTTCGACAAGCCCGTTGCACATTGGATGGTAGGGTGTCGTAGTCAAATGCCGGATGCTAAGCAGTCTGTTGACCTCCTTCATGCAGTCAGAGACGAACTGCGTCCCGAGGTCTGTCAGAATTTCTTCAGGCACTCCAAGTCTGCTGAACATGTCCACTAGTGCCTCTGCTACAGTTTCAGTGTCAATCTTCTTCAGTGGCACTGCTTCTGGGTACCGAGTCGCATAGTCCATTAAAGTCAGTACCCACCGATGACCTTCTTCACTCGGAGGTCTTATTTCGCCGATTAAGTCTAAGGCCACCCGCTTGAAAGGTCGGTCGATCAAAGGCATCCTCTGCATAGGTACTTTCGGGACCCTTCCTCGAGGTATGGTCTTCTGGCAAATGTCACATGATCGGCAGAAACGGCTGACGTCCGCATGAAGCCCTGGCCAGTAGAACACCGCCTGGATTCTATCCGACGTCTTCTTGATACCCAGGTGACCTCCCATGATTGAGTCATGCGCTACTTCCATCACCTGGCGCCTTAGGGGTAACGGTACCAATACTTGACGTAGTGGTTTCCCTCCGTTGACCCTCGGGTGCTGGAAGATTCGATACAGGATCTTGGCCTTCACCTCAAAGTAGACCGTACCACTGCCTTTCGTCACGTGGTCTTGGCGGTTCCTGTACTTGTTTAAAGTACTATCAGCTTCCTGGAGCTGGATCAGCTTATCTCTGTCCACGATGGCAGCTTTGGAGTTGTCGGCGACCTTCAGTGGCGTAGACATCTTGTCTCTCTTGGCCTGGGCCCTGGTAGTAACAGCACCGACGATCTCTGGTCGGCAGGGCTGAGCCGGAGTAGCCACATTGTCCCGTAGCAGCTCTGAAAGGTCTCCATCGGGAAATGGCAATGGATCCTCCTCCACAACTTCGACGCGTTGGGTTGAGGCAGGACTCCATTCTGGATCGGGGTCGTCGGGTCGTCTCGCGCCGTCGATATTCCCGATCATCAAATCATACAGCGGCTTCTTCAGGCAAACCGCCTCGACTTCGCCTATGTAGAAAGGGGTGTTGACATGAATTTTTGCAACTGGCGCTTTCACACATTTGCTGTCGGCCATGAGTGTCCATTTAGAATCGCCAGTGAATTGTTCTTTAGCGATTAGGTCTTCTCTGACGATGACCCCACTGCAGCCAGAGTCTCTTAGAACAGTCACTTCATGATTTCCGACGCGTCCCTTTGAAACAGGCATGTTCTGTACGGTCACAGCTGCGCTGGCGACGACGGGGATGGATTTTCCGTTGGCAAGGCGAAGTTGGCCATCGGTCATGCACTCTTGCACGTCGGCAGGAGTAGCTGTGCGCTTGGTCTCACTCGGAAGAATGATGCTCCCGCCGCACACTTGATGGTCAGATCTACTGTTTTGCCGTTGATTGGAGAAACGTTTCTGTCGGTTGCCCACCGCTGCATTGTCCGTACTGCCCCGCTGTCCGCTACTCTTGTTTTGAGGACAATTAGCCGCCCTGTGGTCTGTAGCGTTGCAGGTGAAACAGCCTCTTGAATGCCCTTCCCTGGGAGGGAGGCGTGGAGTCCGTCTGTCTCTGGCTCGTCTGGCTCCCTTGGATCTGGTTCCCATGGTTTGCAGTCTTCTGAAAATGTTTCGTCGCGCTGGGTGGCCCCAACGTTTTCTCATGAGCGATGAGATATCTTTCAGCAGCCTCAGCAACGTCTTTTAGCGTCTGCAACTTTTGTATTTCCAAGTGGATCGCGAGGTCCTTAGGGCAGGCGTTGAGTAATTGTTCCCTCACGATCAGCTCATGGAGACTCTCGTAAGTCTTCCCTTTGCCTGATAATTCCACCCACTTGTGTAGATATGATGACAGGCGCTCCACAAATTGCTTTGGTGTCTCGTCTGACAAAGGCCGGCATTCACGAAAGCGTTTACGGTAGCCCTTTTCTGTAAAGTTGTAGCACTGCAATAGGGCCGCTTTCAAAACGTCGTAGTCTTTGGCGTCATTATTCGACAGTCTACTGTAGACATCGAGCGCCTTCCCCGTCAGTAGTGCGCTGAGTATGATCGCTTTCGAACCTCGCCAGATAGCTGTCGATCTGGTCCTTTTCGTCGACGAACACTGGCAATTTTGGAGCCTTGAAGTCACTGATAACTTGTGGCGCATGCTGCTGTTGCTGGATGCGCGCCAACTCTAGTTGGTGCTGACGCTCAGCTTCTCTTTCTTGCCGCTGCTCTTCTCTTTCTTCCCGGCGACGTTGCTCTTCTCTCTCTTGACGCCGCTGTTCAATGTCTAGACGCTTCTGTTCTAATTCTCTTTCTTCACGGCGACGCTGCTCTTCTAATTCTCGTTCTTCACGCCGTCGCTGTTCTCTTTCTTCACGCAATATTCTCTCCTGGCATTTGACGTACTCCGTCAGCTGTTTGCCTTTTAAATTTAGTTCAACCCCTTTCTGCCAGAAGTCAGCCATCTTGATGCTTCTGGAAAGTTCTTTTCTAGAAAGTTCTTTTCTGTAAAGTTCTTTTTCTGGAAAGTTCTTTTCTGGAAAGTTTTTTTCTGGAAAGTTCTTTTTCTAGAAAGTTCTTGACTGTAGAGTTCTTTTTTTCTGGAAAGTTCTTGACTGTGCTGTACCTTTATAGACTGTTCTAGAACAGCACACTTTCTGCAGTAGCGCTAATGCTTGTCACTAGTCGCCTTCGTTGACGCAGGCCCCGCTGTCCTCGTCGTATGCGACGCTGCACCAAGCTGGTGTTGATGTACACGCTCCTGTGCTGAAGTAGACACGACGTCCGCTCGCCGCTCTCTGTAACACTGGCGATGTAGCTCCGAGACTGTCCCTCGACGTAGTCTTACGGCAGCCACGTAGTCCCGATCTGTTGTTCGCTCACGAAGCAACTCTTCAGCGACTACACGCCCTTGCAGTCAACCCGAATCTATCGGATGTAGTCCCAGTATGTTGGCCCCTCTCGACGCAACTCGTTGGCGGCTACCCTCGATGACTGCTTCTCGTAACGTTGACTCGCTTGTTGTAGCAGTTGAACCCTTGGCTATGGCGTGAATCGCGGCTTGACCCCCAAAATGTTACACTCAGTTTGATGTTGGTGTTTTTCTATCAGTATCCGATTCAGCCCCAATGCTGAATTCCTGATAAGGTGTAACTCAGATTCGTTTATCCACGCAATTCCTCCAAACAGCATACAAGTCACAAAGTCGACGTATGAAGTTTTCCACTTTTATTCAGCACACACCAACAACTGCATACAATTCTCAACTCAACTCAACAACTTTCACAGCAACTTTCCAGCTTCACTATCAACAACTTTACTATCTATCAACAGCAACTCGGCACACGATTAAATAACCTCCCTTTCTTCTCTAACAATTTGGTACACGGTAGAAATGACGCACTGCCACCAATCGAACTAAAGATCGTCATCACTGGCTTACGTCATACACATTTCCTCTACTTCCGGGAACATTCACGACCTTCGATATCCATCGGGAAATTTCTATCGACAGTAATAAACATGCAGATCCCGAAAATTCTCCAACAATATCGACCAACGAAAATTATCGACGTTATACAAAACCTCTCCTAACAACAATGCAAACTCAAATCAAAGGTAAATAAACTCCATTATTGAATACTTTGCAAAACGAAACGATTAGATCTATCGTGCGCGCTTCCGACATACTTTCGTACGCGTTCAAACGTAACAAGAGAGAGAGAGAGAGAGAGAGAGAGAGAGAGTAGAGAGAGAGAGAAACATTCCTACCACATGCGCTTGTACTGAACAACAATCTGTGTGCGTCAGG
The DNA here is from genome assembly GCA_036898135.1 of Oncomelania hupensis. NCBI lineage: Eukaryota > Metazoa > Mollusca > Gastropoda > Littorinimorpha > Pomatiopsidae > Oncomelania > Oncomelania hupensis. Next base: position 8,564,444 of record CM072519.1, on the reverse strand, counting down.
GATGCCTACTCTCTCCAACACTCTTCAACATCTTCCTAGAGCGCATCATGTCAGATGCCCTTGCAGACCACGAAGGCACAGTCAGCATAGGGGGAAGAGCAATCTCCAACCTTCGTTTTGCGGATGACATTGATGGATTGGCTGGAGAGGAACAAGAACTTGAACGGCTGGTACAGAGGCCTGACACCACATCCAGAGCCTATTGAATGGAAATAAGTGCAGAGAAGACAAAAATGATGACCAACAACACCCATGGCATCAACACGGACATCAAAGTCCAAGGCCAATCCCTCAACACAATGCATAGCTTCAAATATTTAGGAGCCATTGTATCATACAATGGGTCCCGACAGGAAGTCCTCTCCAGGATCGCACAAACAACTGCTGCCCTGGCGAGGTTGAAGCCAATTAGGAGCATCAGTCTACATTCCAAGGTAAGGCAGCTGCGCTCCCTTGTCATCTCCATCTTCCTATATGCTTGCGAAACATGGACCCTCACAGCAGATCTCCAACGAAGAATACAAAGCATGGAGATGAGGTGCTACAGAAGACTTCTGGGCATTTCCTATACCCAGAACATCACCAACGACGAAGTCCGACAGACCATCACACAAGCCATTGGACAACACGATGACCTGCTCTCAGTGGTGAAAAAACGGAAACTCCGATGGTATGGCCACGTCACCAGATCATCAGGTCTTGCAAAGACCATCCTGCAAGGCACAGTGCAAGGAGGTGAAAAAGAGGGAGACCGAAAAAGAGGTGGGATGACAACATTCGAGACTGGACTGGTTTGACACTGAGCGAAACAATCAGGGTTGCTGAGGACAGAGAAAGATGGAGTACGTTGGTTAAACGATCATCTTTAATTGTAAGATTAAATTATCAAAATAATAATTACCTCCTTTGCTCCCAAAATATGTACTGAGCTTTGCCACACCTTTCCAATCTGAGGGCTTCAACGACGGCGTTCGCGGCATTTTGAAGCGCTGGCGCGAGTCGGAATAAGCAAGCAAAGGGACGGAACTTTGACTATTTGTCTTTTTGCTAAAACGTCAACGTAAGCCAGGGTTGCCCACACTATGACTTTTTCAGCAAGCGAGGTACTTTTAAAATGACCAAGCCAAAATGATCTACCTACCACCAAAATGCAAAACATATATATAGTCATATAATAGGCTGACGTCAATTTTTTTTTTACTGCTACGCGATCTACTCAGTCACACTGCCTTCGCGATGGACCGGTCGATCGCGATTGACGTATTGGGCACTCCTGTCGTAATCCATTATATTATCCATTAGGAATATCGTTTTCTTTCTTTTCATTTCTTCCGCTCGTGGCGCCCCCCCCCCCCCCCCCCCCCCCCCTTAAAAAAAAAAAAAAATAAATAAATAAATAAATAAATAAATAAATAAATAGAATGTCGCCGAAGACGGGAAATATCAGCTTTGCTCTTTGTGGAGCACGAAAGACGGTGTTCGTCTGGAGATTGTTTAGAATGATTGCAATGATTGAACTTTTTTAGGGAGAAGATTGCGAGGGCTTGCATATTGTGGGAGAGATCAAATACTCGTATAAAAATGTTTTTTCAAAAAAAAAAAAAAAAAAAAAAAAAATATATATATATATATATATATATATATATATATATATATAAATATATATATATATATATATATATATATATATTCATTTATTTATTTATTTATTTATTTATTTATTTATTTTATGTTTATGTTTGTTTTTTTTTAATTTTAATTTTTATAATTTTATTTTAGACATACATATATATGGGATATGGAGGTTACAGTTTCCAAGTGATTGATCTGTTTCCTTTAAAAAAAATTTCTCTCTCTCTCTTTCTCCCTTTCTCTCTCTCCTTCTTTTTTTTCCCTTTTTTTTTGGGCTGGGGGGGGGGGGGGTCCGGAAACCCCGGAAACCCCCCCCTCGTCCGCCCCTGTTTAATATGTAAGCATGCAGACCAGTGGCTGTATCACAGAATGTGAATAAAAGTAATTCTTTCTCTATGTGCATAGTTAGCCATGATTTATATTTATATATATATAGGAAATTAGAGTGGAGATTCCAGTGGACCACGGACTTAGCAGAATGTTCGTCGCTTATATATAAAGATGTGGAGCTAATCACTGAGGGCTACTTCGGCCTTCAGTGAGACGCTCGGCACACACCTACAGTGTATTATACAGGGTTGTGCAGAATTTCGTCTCCTATTTTACAGACGAGCAGGCATTGTATCGTGAGTCCAACTAGGCGAGAGACAAGAACAAGTCGTCGCTGAACGTTGGTCTACAGAGGCCTCTCACGCACTGTGCTAAGAGAACCCACTCGTCTAGCCACAAGGCGAAGACTCCACAACAACTCTGCTTATCAAGGAAGCACCCATGACACAGTTCGTCGAAAAAACAGATAAGTGCAGATTGAAACCGTGCACCAAATCTGTATCACAGGACCACAGTAGTCCACTCTTTGAGAACTCTGACCATTAGGGCAGAAAGTATCCAGTGCCCGATGAAGATAAAGTAGCTGCCTAGAACTCTCAAGAGCGAACCATTCGCATTGACATTTGAACTTTTAAGTTAGTTTCGTACATCGAAGTTAGTTTAAGTTAGTTTCGTACATCGAAGATCGTGTATAGAGTAGAGGAAATAAATGTGTGATATTTACTGTTATGAAGTGGCTGGACTTCCTATGTTTTATAGCCGTTTTATAGTATGTCATCATCACTGACCTCATGTTTTTTTTGTTGTTGTTTTTTTTTGGTTGTTGGTTTTTCATCACTGAAGAAGGGCGTAGCCCGAAAGTCTTTGAGTTTATATTTTTCTTGGTGTTTTTTGTGTATTTTGTTTCTGATTTCTGATTTCTGATTTCTATATATGTTTAATAGCCGTGTGAGAGCTAGTGTGACAGTGATCTTTTACCATTTTTCTTATCTCTGTACCCCCAGCCTAAACACAGACCGAGCTAAACAAATAAATGTATTAAGTGAAGTCGCATTCCATTATGCAGAGCCCAGCAACAATAGACCCACCGTCACACAGGTCTTTTTTTCCCAAGATGTAGTGATGTAGTGATGAAAAGAACCACTTGGGATGACACATGTGGACCCCACTGCAACAACGAGACAAATGACAGAGGACTGAGACCCTTGGAGTTTGCCAGATACAACAATCTGATACTGGCAAACACGCTTGGTCTCCACAAAAAATCCAGACGATGGACCTGACACAGTCCCAGCGGGAAGCATCACAACCAGATTGACTACATCATGGTCAAGAAACGCTTCAGATTAAGCGTCAACATTGGCAGGACACGCACTTTTCGGGAGGACACATCGGAAGTGACCATGATCTCGTGATGATGTCTTTCCGGCTCTATTTGAAGAGGGTGAACACAGCAAAGTGCGCTAGACTGAAGTTCGACCTGGACAAACTACAAGACCCGGAGGTGGCAGAAATATTCCAAGCAACAATTGGAGGGACATTTGCACCATTCCTTATTTTGGGGGCTGGTGAAGCAGATGTCAACACAATGACCCCCACCTTCAACTCAGCTGTAACAGATGCTGTCACTGAGATCCTTGGCAAGCCCAAAGAGTAAACCGTGAATCACACAATAAAGAGAGATGAAAAAGAAAAAGAACACTTCACAGGGAGCTGACGTTTACCGAAAAATCAACAATGACATCCGAAAAAGTATGCGAACAGCAAAGGAGACCAGGATAACATATCAATGTCAGGAAATAGAGAACAGTCTCAACAAGAACAACAGCAAGAAGGTCTACCAGACTGTGAAGCGGTTGACAAGTGTTAAGCAGCCCAAGGTCTCCACGATCCAAAGCAAATCTGGCATATGCCTTACAGAAGAACAAGAAGTCTTGGATAGATGAACAGAGTACTGCAAACTTACAACCACACACCTTACATAATTGTTGCTTTAGGTCCAGCGGACTCTTTCGAGGCAAATCAGGACCGGACAACCCCCAATCCGCATAAAAGATCTGCTGAAACAACCCTAGTGGGAAAACTGAATGCCCTCCACCAGCCAGTCACTTTACAATAAAGACATCCCACGCAGGGGACGGCTGAGGCTTCACCCCAACTTATCGAACCCCCGTTTACAAAAACAAAATAGAATACAAACATCATTATAAATTATCAACAAAACACATACAAATAAAATGCCTACATTGCAAAATAATAACATTATAGGAAGCCCTAGTGACCACCTGGCAGAAAGCGTCCAATATTCCCAAGCTGATCCAACAGACCTCATACACAAACAAGGAGTCTTGTCCCGGAAGAATTTTCAAGAAAAAAGGTAGGAGACTGGTCTAGCGAAGAAGACGATAGTATAGCAGATTGATAGAACAGAGCAGGAATGAGAAAGAGCAAATGAGAAAGACAGCGACAGTGGGAATTTAAAGCACTAAATTTCCAGAAAGTGGGGATACTATTTATACTGAAACCCCCGGCACCCCAACGGGGGTAATCCACACACCAAACGGAGACCCATCAGTTCTAGCATGTCCCGAGAACTGAGAAGAAGAGGAAATCCTCTCAATTCTCCGAGAAGACGTTGAGACAGCAATGAAATCGCTGAAGAAGTGAAAGTCAGCGAGAGTGGACAACATACCCACATAATTGCTTCAAGCAGGAGGAGAAGCGATGATTGACGCCATCACCATTATCTTTAAAAAAAAAAAAAGATTGGCAGAGTGGGAAATGGCCTACACCATGGACCCAGCCGCTTGTCATCACTCTTCCCCAAAAAGGTAACCTTCAGGAATGTGAAAAAATTACCGCACCATCAGCTTCATAAGCCATACCAGCAAGGTCCTCCTGAGAATAATACTCAACAGGTTGAAACCCCAAGCTGAACAAATCATAGCTGAAGAACAAACAGGATTCAGGGCAGGGCGAAGTACCAGTGAAAGGATTTTCAACCTCAGAATAATCTGTGAGAAATACCTACAGCACCAACAACATCTATACCATGTCTTTGTAGACTTCAAGAAAGCGTTTGACCGAATCTGGCATACAGCTCTGTGGGCAACTATGAAAGTGTACAATATAAACCCTAACATTATTGAAGTCACCACAAGGCTACCTGTGCAGTCCTCCACAACAGCGCCATCGGGAACTGGTTCAGATCAACAATCGGCATGCGCCAAGGATGCCTTCTCTCTCCAACACTCTTTAACATCGTCCTACGCATCATGTCAGATGCCCTTGCAGAACAGGAAGGCACAGTCAGCAGTGGTGGGGGTGGGGGGTGGGGGGGTAGAGCAATCTCCAACCTCCGTTTTACGGATGACCTTTATGGATTGGCATCAACACGGACATCAAAGTCCAAGGCCAATCCCTCAACAAAGTGCATAGCTTCAAATATTTAGGAGCCTTTGTTTCAGACAATGGGGTCCCGACAGAACGTTCTCTCCAGGATCGCACAAACAACAACTGCCAAGGTTGAAGCCCTTTTGGATAGACAGATCAGTCTACATTCCAAGATAAGGCTGCTGCCCCCACCCCCCTCTTTGTCATCTCCATCTTCCTATATGCTTGCGAAACATGGACCCTAACAGCAGATATACAACGAAGAATACAAAGTATGGAGATTAGGTTTTACAGAAGACTTCTGGGCATTTTCTTTACCCAGCACATCACCAACGACGAAGTCCGACAGACTATCACACAAGCAATTGGACAACACGATGACATGCTCACAGTGGAAACTACGATGGTATAGCCACGTCACCAGATCATCAGGCCTTGCAAGGACCATCCTGCAAGGTACGATGCAAGGAGGCAGAAGAAGAGTGAAAGAAAAAAGGTGGGAGGACAACATTCGAGAATGGACTGGCTTGATACTGAGCGAAGCCAAGAGGGTTGCTGAGTACAGAGAAAGATGCACGCAGGTTAAACGATCATGTGTGGTGCCCTAATGACTTTCCAGTTACAGGATAGGATAGGAGAGGTGGAGGAGGTATATATGATGGTGGTGGAGGAGGTATAGAGGATGATGGTGGTGGAGGAGGTAGTTTGCGTGGGGGAACGTTATTGGAGACACGGTGCTTTAGAACAAACCTGCCTGTTTGTTTCCACAAGTTCAAAAAGAAATATATCAGCTCAGTTTATTCTTAGATCCTATCCTATCCTATCCTGTCACGTAACCCGGAGGTCGTAGGGGCACCACAGATGATCGTTTAAACAGCATACTCCATCTTTCTCTGTCCTCAGCAGCCCTGATGGCGTCGTTCTTATTCTTAGATGGGGCCGGTTATTACTTTGATGGGACTGCCGAATAACGCGCAAGATGCACCCCAGTCAAATCCCGTCATGATCAAGTAATCATTTGGAATGACAGCCAACGAACACGAGTATGCAAAATAAATAGCTAAAATTATTACGGCCTACTAGCGCCAAAACCTGATAATTACAAATATCATGAAATAATTACAAATATCATCTGATAATTATAATTATCAAGGGATACTTACAATAAACCTTGAAAAATTATAAATATCTTCGCGTGATTATGGTTAATTTTCTGTTTGGCGCTAACAATCCGCCTGGAAATGTTACATAATAATTACAATTTTCACTTCATAATTACAATTTTTATTTGATCATGCTTAAATCTAAGGCGGCTTACTAGCGCAGAAACATGCATTTACAGGTATCAGTAATAATAGTAATTCACAGGTGTTCTGTGTAATTCACATTATGACGGCCTACTAGCGCCAAAACCTGATAACTACAAATATCATGTGATAATTACAAATGTCAACGACATATTTACAATTAACACGTAAAAGTTGTAATTATCAAGTGAAAATTAAAATTTTCGGTTTTGGACCATTTCCAGACGGATTGCTAGAATTAAAAATGAAAATTAAACATGATCACGCGAAGATATTGTAATTTTTCAATGACATCGCTTGATAATTGTAAGTTTTTTTTAATGATATTTGTAATCATCTCATGATATTTGTAATTATCAGTTTTGGAACTAGGAAGGCGTGGCAAAAACTGATAAGTATTAATTAACACTGTGAATTAACAGAATCTCTGTAAATTACACAGAGCAGAATGTTAATTTCAATTATGTTGTGATAATGGTAATTCTCGCTTTTGGTGCTAGTAGGCCGTCGTATTAAATATATGGCAACGTAGACTTGAAAAAAAAACAACAACAACTCAGGTAGCATAAACGCTTACAGAAATAGTTTCGTCTTCAACTTATTATGACGTCATCAATCGCTCATGACGTCATACATTTTCATGTCGTCAATCTTTTTATGACGTTTGTGTTTGTTATTGAGGGCTGACCGTAAATGGTGTTACTTTGTGCGCTTCACGCGCACATTCACGTTTTGTTAGCTAAAAAAATAGCCTATGGGAGAAAACTGTTGAAACTATTGTTTTATAATAGCTTGATGATTAGCTTCCCATGTGTCACTGACTTCAGCCGTTTGCTGTCATCAATCATGATGTCTCGTACGCATGTTTGAAAAGAAAACAAAATTATAACTTCAAACTCGTCCTCTCAATTGCGGTGAGTAGCATTTTGTTATGTTATGATATTTTGATGACCGAATTGTTGAATGCATTTCTTTATTATGCTAACTAAAATATGTTTTTTTTACTTTTATCAAAATTCTGAAATTCCCCTTGAACTTTTTCGATTTTACTATGGTCACCTCTCTGTGCTCGTGAAGCGCACATGGTAACGAACGGGGCCAGTGTTTGCTTTTTAACAAGTGCGCTTCAGGCGCACATGATACTGAAAGAGAACATTGTTTTTTTTGGTGAAAAATGTATATTATGTAAAAAATAATTATTTATAGAATATACATGTTATATGTTAAGCATTCTTGTTACCTTTTAATTATAAATTCATACTCGTGTTTGTCTGTAGCTAAATAATTATTTTTATATTCAAATAAGTAATTGACCAATGGTTTATATATTTTAATTTTATTTTTTATCTCAGCACCTTTTGTAGTTTGTATTTTTATTGTATTTCAGAAACGCTCAAAGGAACTTAACAGTTCATGATGTGTTAAATAGACTTGAAGAAGAGTTTGTTTTTTTAAGGCTGACATCTATTTGACTCCTCCAGGAGATGGGCAGCTGTCTGATGAAGATAGAGGTAATATGAGGAAGAAGGAGGAGAGATAAGCAATTTGAATCACCGACAGCTACTTGCCGAAGGCGAAGGGAGGATTCTCGCTGCTGATGGCAATGGGTGCAGAATTGGTGGACCAGAAAATGAGGACTCGGATACCAATAACGACGGTAGAGAAAAAGCAGGAGGAGAAGAAGAACAGTGATTCACAAGAAGGACCGTCTGTAGCACCGTCAACTTCAGTGAGAGAGGCTGGTGCAAACTGACCCAAGCAGCAACGCCAACAGCGGCCTAGATGTCAGTGGAGAAAAGAGGACCTCCTGGAGAACTTTCCAGAGCAATGGCCAAACTTCCAGCCACCACCGTTTCTGCAGCAAAACCATGGCCCTGTTGCGTTTTTCGAGCTGTTTTTCGATGATGAGGTGATAGATTACCTTGTTGAGCAAACTAACTTGTATGCTTCACGGGACAAAGGTGATCACAGCTTCAATTCCACTCGGAAGGAGTTCCGGACATTTCTGGCCATATTGTTCTGTCTGGGTACAACCAGTTTCCTCGCCGCCACCTGTACTGGTCTCGAAGTTCAGACTGCCATAATGCTGCCATCTCCTTTGCCATGAGCAGAAATTGCTTCTACAGCATGATGCAAAATCTGCACCTTACTGATAATGCCAACCTTGACCCCAATGACAAGCTAACAAAGATCCAAAATTTCTACTGCATGCTCAATGAAAAGTGTCTCCTCTATTTCCCAGCTGGGAGAGAGCTGGCAGTAGATGAAAGTATGATTCCCTATTTTGGTCATCACTCTTCTAAACAGTTCATCAAAGGAAAGCCCATAAGGTTTGGCTTCAAACTATGGGCATTGGCCGACCCGCTGTGTTATGTTGTCCGGTTCGAGCCTTATGCTAGTGCTCGAGCAAACGGCACCTATGGACCACTCGGCCTGGGTGGAACTGTAGTAAAGGACCTTCTATCAGATCTGCCAAAGCGCCCATATCATGTCGTCTTCGACAACTACTTCAATAATTTATTATCACAAAGAAAGCATCAAGGAAAGTAAAAAAGTAGCCATGTCAAAGCACTATCCTTTAATTGTCCATGCCCCCGTTCAGTACCATGTGCGCGTCAGGCGCACACAGGGGAAACCACTCTAAGACATATTTTTCTCCCAAAATTTGATCATATTTGTTAATTTCAATGTATTTGCAAAAGAAATTTTAAAGATTTGTTAAAAAATTAACCCAAAAATTTTTTTGGTATTATATGGGTTAATAATAATAATAATAATAATAATAATAATAATAATAATAATAATAATAATAATAATCTTCACGACTTATTCCTAAATCAGCCTCAAAACGCGGCGATCTGTAACCAACATATGTTACGGACACTCCTTCTACGTACCCCAAAAAGCATACATATATATTCATCACTCCAAGTCGCTATTAAAAAACGGAAACAAAGGTAAAAAAAAAAAAGAGGTAAAGGTAGTCCCATAGCCTTGTGGCCGTAGGGGAGCGTGATGTTGGAGATCACACTTATCTTGGGCCAGCGTAATGAGGGTGATGCCCATCTCTCTCCCTCGCTGCTTTACCTTCCCCACCCTTAAGAGAGTAGGTACTCAGTCGCAGTTGAGTCAACTGGGGGCGTTGTTATTTGTCGCTTCACGTTTTGCGGTCACCTGTCCAAGTGCTAACCGCACTAGACGATGCTTAACTTGCGACACAGTAGCGAGTGCTCCAACCACTGCGCTATCCGACACCCCAGAAACAAAACCGAATTTTATTTGGAAATTTTAGACAGACTGCCTCCAATATCATTATTGAAGGGAGGGAGGAAACCGAAGTACCCGAAGAAAACTTTCGGTGACCTGAAAAGTCTGGGAGCTAAGTCACATAAGTTCGTCCCCTGCAGGGTTCGAACCCGCGATCTTTGGAATAGGAAACCAGCTTACTATCCACTGAGCTACCAGGCCAGCCCTTATTCCATTCACCTCCTCCTCCTTATCCTCCTTCTCTCCTCCCAACCCCCCCCCCCCCCCCCCCCCTCTCCTCTCTGCTCCTCTTTTCTAAGCGCAACAAACGCCGCCAAGTAACGATTTACTGTGATGAAGAACAATCCTTTGAATACCTAGCTGGATCGCCTCCTCATTCTCCTCCTGGTCATGCTCCTTCTCACTCCTCCGAATCTCTCTCCTCTTTGCCAACTTCGCAAACACCGTGGCGGCTACTGTCAAGAAACAAACCTAAACCTTCTTCTAACAGCCTGATCTTGTCTTTCATCTGACTCATCTTTTTTTTCTTTTTCAACGTTTTATCTTTATCTTTATCTTCATCGCCCATTGCTCTTCGTCTTCGATCCTCTCCCCCTCCCCCCTCCCCTCTCCCGAATCGCACCAACTAACCCCTCTCCCCTCTCCCAAAACTTTCCACCCTCACTCCCCATACTGATTACTGCAGATGATGAGAACAATCGATTGGACAGCCTGGCTTCCAGTGCAACGGAGAAATTAATTTACATTCTCACAGAGGGGGCGCCATCATAAAGGAGAGGGAGCGCACTTCCACACACACCCACACACACACACACACCCACACCCACACACACACACACACACCTACACACACACACACACACACATACACACACACCTACAAACACAAACGCACACACACATACACACACAAGCAAAAAAAACGTAATAACTATCTAGAGTTGTTCGTACACCAACCCTGATGAAAGGAGAATAGGGAAGGAGTGATGAGAATGTATAAGATGGACAGAGAGAGAGAGAGAGAGAGAGAGAGAGAGAGAGAGAGAGAGGGGGAGGTTGGGGTAATCGTAAACAAGAAGGAGGGTCCCCACCCTCCACCCCCCATTCACACCACCACCACCCCCCACCTCCCCCCACTCCATATGCTAACAACTTTGAGTTCATTCCTGTTCATTCACCATCCCAGAAAAAAAAAGAGAGTGAGGAACGGAAAAGTGGTAACGTTTGGAGGATGGGAGGTGTGAGAATAGAGGTGTGAAGGGCGAACATGGGGATGGGGCCGGAGGTGGGGGTAAGGGGTGGGTTTTAAGGGGGCCAGATATAAGAAGGAGCGCCCCCCAAATATTAACAACCTGGATTGTTGTTGTCGTTCATTCAGCAGACCACAAGAATTGAGAGTAGGGGAAGGAAAAGAAAATAACGAGAGAGAGAGAGAGAGAGAGAGAGAGAGAGAGAGAGAGAGAGAGAGAGAGAGAGAGAGAGAGAGAGAGCAAAAGACAGACTTCAGACAATTTAATGCTTGGGGATCATAGAGAAGGATTCAACCAGCCAGAAGTTCGAAGCTTGTTTTAATTGATATGGTGTGCGCTTTCCTATGTTCTGATTTGACCTTTTTATGCATGTGTGTGTGTGCGTGTGTGTGTGCATATGTGTGTGAGCGGGCGCGCATTTCTGTGCATGTGTACTTATAGGTGTGTGCTCGCGCATAAGAGAGTGAATTTGCATAAAAGACTGATTTATAAAACAACAAACAACGAAAAATCAAACAACAGACCCTGCCCTAAGCACGTTAGTGATGACGCATCGATTTTGCAAGTGCACAGATATTGATGACGCATAGATTTTGCTAGATCACAGACCTTGATTACGCAGATCGCAAAAACCCCTTTAAGAGGTACGGTGACAAAAAGCCTGGAATTTACAACCAGCCGATTGACCAAATCCTAGCTGTAGAGAACGAACAGACTACAACGGGAGGACGACCGCTTTGCGCTTTCTTGTATCAATCATCATCATCATCACTGGGCGTATAGCCTTTTGTTGTATAGATGGTTAAAATCACGTGTTTTGAAATAAAAACTCTTGAAACTCTTGAAACTCTTAATCATTGTTTGAAAGATACGACAAGAGGGAGGAGGGTAAATATTTAGGCTTATTTATCCTGTCGGAGCAAGAAGAAAAAAAAAGGTGATGATGAAGATGATGATGATCATAGTGGTGATGATGATGTGCAAGATAGCAATAATAATAATAATACTATTGGAGGCTATATTCCTTATTCCTAAAATAACCTCAAAGAGCGGCAATCTGTAACCAATATACGCGTTCACATGTTACCGACACTCCAACATACACAACAAACAATCGTCGCTCCAACATAAAAGCACGTCGCTATTAGAGGACGGAAAGTGAGAACGAATTTATTTTTGAAATGTTAGACTGAAGAAGAAGAAGAAGAAGAAGAAGAAGATGATGATGATGATGATGATGATGATGATGATGATGATGATGATGATGATGATGAGGAGGAGGAGGAGGAGGAGGAGGAGGAGGAGAAATAATTCTCAGTTTGTTTCTGTTGGCCCGAAGAATTAAAAGAAAAAGAAGGAGAAGAAGAAGGCGGATGCAAAAAAGCAGAAGTCGTAGAAGAAGGAGGATGAGAATTAGAAGAACACAAAAGAGGAGGAGGAGGAGGAGAAGAAGAAGAGTGCAAGAGATGGTGCGGATGGAGAGGGAGTGGAGGTAGAAGGCGAGAGGGGGGGAGGGGAGAGAGAGTGGTGTTTGTGGAGGGATCATGAAATAGGAATCAGTCACGTTTTGTTTTTGATCTTCTGGCCGGCGGTGCATATTGCATCCCAAAGTAGTCTACCCTGTTTTTTGGTCTGCGTGGTCAAGAAGACTTCGGCTTGTTTCCCATCCCTTTGGCCTGATATATTGCAATAAGTTCCTATTTTCGGACTGCGGAGGAAATCGTAGGACATGGTACGAAACAGCAGACGGCAAAGTTTGTAACAGTTGCCCTCATGAATTGGGTGTTTAGGGAAGGGTTGAAAAGGATTTTGGTGTGTTTTAGTTGTGAGTATGTGTGTGTATGTGTGTGTGTGTGGAAGCATGTTTGTTGAAATAAGAGCAATTAAAGTTTGTTGTTATGGAATAAATTGCCACAGAATAGTCCATACTGTTAAGTTAATCATTCATTCTTCCGTATTTCATATCCGAGAAAAAGACAATTGTTTACTTGGTGTCCACTATGCCAGTGTGAATGTTGTGTGTGGTTTGTGTGCGTGATTGTGAGTTCATTTTCATCATGCGCCTGTTGGTTTCTGTCACAGTCGGACTTCTAGCCCCGGCTCTGCTCGCGGCACTTTCCCTCTACTCGCCCGCTGACCAAGCGACCCAAGCCCCGCCCCTCGGGATAATCCCACGTGACCCTGGGTCTGGACCCTGGAACAGTTAGACCTAGGCTCGTCAGTCTAATTCCGCAAGCCCGAGAGAACGCACTGCCTGCCGAGACACGTCTACACCCACGTTGCGACCGCTGAGCTCCGCCAATATTCTTGTGTTTCAACCCGTTCCTTGGTCAAGGTAAGAGCGGTGACTTATTTCATATCATTTAGCTTCCCCATCACCCGTCGATTTCCCCACATGTTCGTATGTCTTGTAGATATTTACGTCCATGTCTGTGGTTTGTCTTGATGTATTGCTTGTGATATACTATTTTGCTTCATGTATCCATTATCTGTAGTCTGATTGTTGCACATGCCATGCTTGTATTTATACATGTATATCCCCCTGTCTAGATTCTTGTATAGATCCCCCATGCCATGTTGCCCTGTTACTTAGACTAAAGTACCCCAGTTAATCCCCCTTGCATCTAATAGCCATTGTCCTGTATTTATCCCTTTTGCTTCTCCCCTGATCCTATTGTGTAAATATCCACCCCTGCTGTCCATAACCCCATCTTAGGCGCCGAAACTCTTGTACGTTATCGGCCGCTGTTAAATTCCACCAAACCCTGATAGCCATTGTTGATATTGTTGGACAGTTGGGAATGCACCGGTCAGTCTTGACCGGCGCTTCCAAATTCAAAATCTGACTGGCATGCGTGCTGAATGGCGCGGCATCCAGAGTATGGATGCCCCTCTGATACTGAGCCAATACTCCATTGCAGAACGGGTCCTTATACCGGGCTACTGCGAGACTCAGACCCGCTGCGTGCAACCCATATCCTCCGGTTGTCACTGTGAAGCGTGAAAGAAGATACAGCCCAACCGGCAAGTACCGATGACCGGTTGTACCACAAGCCACCTATTACTCAACAACTCGCCCCAGTGACCTAGACTGGACAACTGACGCCACGCTGGACCATTGCGCAACCGCCATCCAGTCACCTGAGGCTACAACCGCCTACGTTCCTACCAGTTAAGTGTGCACTCTGCGCACACCACAATTCTGCAGATATCTGGCTACCCATGCATAATCAACCAGATACCCAGTTGCCACATGATGATAGCCGTCCATAATCGCCCCTGTTGACTTTAAATATTTAAACCAGAACTTCTCCCAGATACTCAGTACGTTAACAGACTATCACTCGTGACTCAGTCGTAAGCCTACCCACTTCGTCTGACCTACATCAATATAATAAATTGTCTAATATTGTAATATACCACCCGACTTCCCTTGTTCAACTTTCCATTAGTTTAGTCTGTACTCTTCTCGTCTGTCCTTATAACTTTCTATAATTCTCTAGCACTCTCAGCGTTATTCCCCTGAACGTCACCGCAAGTCGGCCTAGGACAAGGGAGGCAACACAGCGCGGGGGAATAATTGCTAACCCTCATCCCCCCAACCCCCTATATTCGTGACATTAATTTTGGCGACCCCGACGAGACAAAAGACTTAGGTTTCTAGCCCCTGCCCAGTCCACCCCTAGCTTTCCACCCCAGCCCGAGTAGAGATAGGACCTAGCCCCCTAGTCTAGTAGTGTATAGCCTAGCCCCATAGGTCCCCTACTTGCACTCCAGAATTGTGGTGGCACACAGAGGTTTTTTCCTTGCTTTCATTTTCTATGTTTTGATTGATTGCTTGTTGTCTTTGTGTCCGTGTTGTGCTGCATTCGCCCCGTGTCATTTCACCTTAGCTCCATTCCAGCCCGCCCCTTGTTTGCTGTCAGTGTACCCCCCTGTGAGCGCCCCTTCATCACGGTTAGGACCTTTGAGAGAAGTCGCTTCTCTTACCATGGCCGACCGGGGAGAACTAGCCCTCAAGTACAAGGGTATTGGCGAGAGCTTAGGGCTCGCCGGCACTGAGTTAAAGGACTATGTCCTCACCAACGTGGAGGCGGACATAGCGGAGGAGAAGTTGAAGAGAGAGGAGAGGGCTAAGGAACGGGAGGCGAAGAGGGAGGAGGAGAAAGAGAGGAGAGCCGAAGAAGAGAGAGCCGCAGCACGGAAGCGAGAGGAGGAGAAAGAGCGGATCGCCGAAGAGGAGAGAGCCGCCGCACGGAAGAGAGAGGAGGAAGAGAGAGCAGCAACACGGAAGCGAGAGGAGGAGAAAGAGAGGATCGCCGAAGAGGAGAGAGCCGCCGCACGGAACAGAGAGGAGGCGAAGGAGAGGATCGCCGAAGAGGAGAGAGCCGCCGCTCGGAAGAGAGAGGAGGACGAGAGAGCCGCAGCGCGCGAAGAGAAGGCGAAGGACAAGGAGAT
Organism: Oncomelania hupensis; assembly: GCA_036898135.1. Classification (NCBI taxonomy): domain Eukaryota; kingdom Metazoa; phylum Mollusca; class Gastropoda; order Littorinimorpha; family Pomatiopsidae; genus Oncomelania; species Oncomelania hupensis. The sequence continues at coordinate 8,548,807 of CM072519.1, read as the reverse complement.
CGAGAGGCGCCGACAACTGCTCCAGATCGAGCGCGAGCGCCGTGACTTAGGCCTTGGATCGCCCGCGGGCGACGATTTCGCCCTCAGCACCTCCAGTTCTACCGGCAGCTCCGGAGCACCTTCAGTCATCCCGGGGATCCCGGGGATGAGCTTCACCTTGGATCCCTTCGTCGAGCGCGACGAATCCATAGAAGTCTACCTCGCCCGATTCGAGCGAGTCGCGGGAGAAAACCAGCTCGACCAGCAATACTGGTACAGGAAACTGAGCCACGGCCTAAAAGGAAAAGCGTACGAGATCCTCGCCAAGACTCCGACAGCCGAGGAGGGCGACTACCCAGCCCTAAAGAAAGCGCTGCTCCACGGATTCGAACTTTCCGGCGAGCACTACCGGAAGAGCTTCCGTAACTCCCGGAGAGAGAAGGGAGAGAAATTCACCCAGTTCACCGACCGGCTAGCCACTATGAGGGACAAGTGGATCGAGCAGACGGAGGAGCCCAAAACTTACGATGGGCTGCTCGAACTGATGCTGGCCGAGCAACTGAAAGGAACCATGCCGGGGGAACTTCGGACCTTCGCCGCCGAACAGGGAGCCGCCCGCTTGGAGGACCTCATCATCGTCGCGGACCGCTACCTGACCGCCCACCCCGACGACCGACAGCCTCACCGGGAAGCCCTAGCACCCTCGTCACCCGAAACCCGCCAGCAACCTCGCCGACCCGTCCCGCCAGCGAACAACCGTCCACCCCCGCCTAAAGGACGCCCAAACACCGGAACAGAGCCTGGGAAGCGGAGCGGAGAGCTCTACTGCGGCTACTGCCAGCGCCGAGGACACACCCGGGAAAAGTGTTTTCGCCGCCTCAGCGACCAGCGTCGCAAACAAGGAAACGTGTTGGCCCTGCGCCAAGTCACTCCCGACGGGAACCCGGTGACCCCCGTCGCCACTCCCACCGATCGCCCGGCCGTCACAGAGCAGGTGACAGTGAACGACCACCCCGCACACTGCCTCTACGACACCGGCCTAACATTCGATGCCGTCGTCCGCCGCTCGCTGATCAGGGACAGCGATCTGACCGGCGAACAGATCACCCTGAAGCTGGCCGACGCGTCACAGCCAAGCACCACGCTACCTATCGCCCGGATCAACGTCGCCAGCCGCTACGTCACGGGATCCATCCAAGCCGCCGTGATGGACCAGCCTCTCTACGACCTGATCCTTGGATGTCGTTACGTCTTCCTAGGAATGCCGCCCCAGCCTGTGGAGTCGATGGCCGCCGTCCAGACGCGCGCCCAAACGAAGCTAGCCGCGACCACACCACCGATACCCAACCAGATGCCGGAGCAAATCCGGAAGGCCCAGGAAGAAGACGCCACCCTGCGCAAATGCTACGGGAAGCTACCCGCCGCGCGCACTCCACCCAAGACCGGGGACTTTTACGTCGAGGACGGACTTTTGTACCGCCAGAAGGCTGACCACTCTCAGCTGGTCGTACCCGCGACCCTTCGCCCCCAAGTCCTGGAACTTGGCCACAGCATGCCCCTAAGTGGTCACATGGGGATAGGAGCCACCGCCCTGCGTATCAGCGCGCAGTACCACTGGCCCGGGATGACCGAAGACGTAAAACGGTACGTCAAATCCTGCCGCCAGTGCCAACGTTTCTCGCCCCGCCATCATACCGTACCAGTAACCATCAGCCCCACCGTCGTCGTAGGAACGCCTTTCCAACGAGTAGCCGTCGACATAGTTGGGCCCCTACCGCGAACCAAGAAGCGGAACCAGTATCTGCTCACCCTAGTCGACGCATGCTCCATGTGGTGTGAGGCCGTTCCCCTGCCGAAGATTGACGCCGCCCGAGTCGCCGACGCGCTCGTCGCCATCTTCACGCGAGTCGGATTCCCGGAAAGCATCCTGACCGACAACGGGTCACAGTTCACGGGAAGACTGATGCAGGAGGTCTTCCATCTACTACGCATCCGGCACATCCGCACTCCACCCTACCACCCCGCCAGCAACGGACAGGTCGAGCGCCTGAATGGGACGCTCATCTCCATCATACGGAAGATCGCCGACGACCAACCCACCGCGTGGGACAGCTACGTCGCGTCAGCGCTCTTCGCGTACCGAGAGACTCCACACACCTCAACCGGCTACACCCCGTCCACGTTGCTCTTTGGGAGACCCCTCTCCGGACCCCTAGCTGCCTTGCGACGCAGCTGGACAGACGCCAAGCTCGACGAAACACCGGTCGACGCCACCAAGTATGTAACCAAACTCCAGGAGACCCTTAAGGCCACGTGGAAAGCCGCCTCCGCCAACCTGAAGAAGGCGAGAGAGAGACAGGCCCGATATCACAACCGCCGCGCCCGAGACCGAGAACTTCAAGTAGGAGACCAGGTCCTGCTACTACTCCCCAGCGGCACAACCAAGCTCGATATCGCCTGGCAAGGACCCTACAAGGTGCTGGAGAAACTCTCCAGAACCACCTACCGCATCGAGGTAGACGGCAAACCCAGGACCCACCATATCAACTTACTCAAGCGGTACCTGGAACAGCCCGCAGTCGCCCCGGATACCCACTCACTGCTTACGGTCGCGCTGGCCGTCGAGGTGGATGGGACAGAGACCGGCGTCGCAGAATATCCGCTACAAGGGAAGGAATCCTTCCGGGACGTATCTCTCGACCCATCGCTCCCCGCCAGCCAGCAACGCCAACTACGCTCCATCACAGCCGACTACAAGGAGGTACTAACCGACGTACCCGGGAGAACGGACCTCGAAGAAGTTCACCTAACTCTGACGGACACCACACCCGTCCGCCAGAAACCATACCCCGTCCCGCTATCCCCGCAGCAGGTAGTGAGGAAGGAAGTTGAGGCTCTGCTACAAGCCGGAGTCATCGCTCCATCTCGTTCCCCCTACAGCGCCGGCATAGTACTCTCCCGTAAGCCCAGTGGAGAGCACCGCCTCTGCATCGATTTCCGACAGCTCAACCTCGTGACGCAGTTCGTACCCGGACCCATGTCCGACCCAACGGACCTGTTCGCGAAGCTGCAGTCCGCGAGATACTTCTCCCGAGTGGACTTGAGCAAAGGATTCTATCAGATCCCGGTGCTCCCATCTTCCCGACAGTACCTGGCCTTCAGTACCATGGACGGCCATTATGAATTCAACGTCCTGCCGTTTGGCCTTCACAATGCGCCGAGCATTTTCAGCACCATGATGCGGAAACTACTGGACCCCCTCCACTGCTCGTCCCTGCATTCCTTCATGGACGACATCCTCGTCGCCACGGAAACCTGGGAGGAGCACCTGCGAGTGGTACGCCAATTATTACGCCGCCTCAGAGAAGCTGGTCTCACCGCTCGACCGACCAAGTGCCAGTTCGGCTACCAGGATCTCGAGTTCCTAGGCCACACCATCAGCCATGGACAGCTCCGACCGCTGGAGAAGACCATCCAGCGCCTTCGAGACGCGCCCCGCCCCAAGACTAAGAAGGACGTCCAATTCTTCCTGGGACTGAGCGGGTTCTATCAGAAATTTGTGCCAGGGTACAATGGAATCGCCGCACCACTCTCGAGCCTGACCCGGAAGTCAGCACCGGACCGAGTTCCTTGGACCCCGCAGTGCGAAGCTGCCTTCCAGGAACTAAAGCAGAAGCTGACGTCGCAGCCAGTTTTGCGACTCCCCAACCACGCGCAACCCTTCGTCCTGCGTACGGACGCCAGCGACGTAGGCCTCGGAGCCGTACTTCTACAACGAGACTCCGCGGACACTACTACGCTCTTCCCCGTCGCCTACGCCAGCAGAAAGCTGAAACCAGCGGAACAGAATTATGCCACGTCGGAGAAGGAGTGCCTTGCACTCGTCTGGGCCGTGCAGAAGTTTCAACTGTATCTATACGGCACTCACTTCACCGTACAAGTCGACCACCAGCCGCTATCCTTCCTAGCGACTTCGAAATCCCTCAACGCCCGGCTGATGAGATGGGCACTGCTGCTCCAGGCGTATTCGTTCCAGCTTGAGCACATCCCAGGGAGGGACAATCACGGAGCGGACTTCCTCAGCCGCCATCCCGCATCCGACTCCACCGAGTCCCCACTGAGGGCCGACGCCCAAGAGTTCGTTCCTGCCGCCACCCACTAACCGTCGCCGGAACCCGGCAGCTCCGCGGACCCCAGCCTTGGGCATCCGCCGCCGACCACCCCGAACCTGTACAGCCCCAGCAGCTCCCGAACCACCTCCACCATCATCCCGCACCGCAGCAGACCCCGGAGCTATCGGCCGATTCTACGTCGAGGCCGAGGACCTCGCCTTTTCCTTGGGGGGGCCTCTGTCACAGTCGGACTTCTAGCCCCGGCTCTGCTCGCGGCACTTTCCCTCTACTCGCCCGCTGACCAAGCGACCCAAGCCCCGCCCCTCGGGATAATCCCACGTGACCCTGGGTCTGGACCCTGGAACAGTTAGACCTAGGCTCGTCAGTCTAATTCCGCAAGCCCGAGAGAACGCACTGCCTGCCGAGACACGTCTACACCCACGTTGCGACCGCTGAGCTCCGCCAATATTCTTGTGTTTCAACCCGTTCCTTGGTCAAGGTAAGAGTGGTGACTTATTTCATATCATTTAGCTTCCCCATCACCCGTCGATTTCCCCACCTGTTCGTATGTCTTGTAGATATTTACGTCCATGTCTGTGGTTTGTCTTGATGTATTGCTTGTGATATACTATTTTGCTTCATGTATCCATTATCTGTAGTCTGATTGTTGCACATGCCATGCTTGTATTTATACATGTATATCCCCCTGTCTAGATTCTTGTATAGATCCCCCATGCCATGTTGCCCTGTTACTTAGACTAAAGTACCCCAGTTAATCCCCCTTGCATCTAATAGCCATTGTCCTGTATTTATCCCTTTTGCTTCTCCCCTGATCCTATTGTGTAAATATCCACCCCTGCTGTCCATAACCCCATCTTAGGCGCCGAAACTCTTGTACGTTATCGGCCGCTGTTAAATTCCACCAAACCCTGATAGCCATTGTTGATATTGTTGGACAGTTGGGAATGCACCGGTCAGTCTTGACCGGCGCTTCCAAATTCAAAATCTGACTGGCATGCGTGCTGAATGGCGCGGCATCCAGAGTATGGATGCCCCTCTGATACTGAGCCAATACTCCATTGCAGAACGGGTCCTTATACCGGGCTACTGCGAGACTCAGACCCGCTGCGTGCAACCCATATCCTCCGGTTGTCACTGTGAAGCTGAAAGAAGATACAGCCCAACCGGCAAGTACCGATGACCGGTTGTACCACAAGCCACCTATTACTCAACAACTCGCCCCAGTGACCTAGACTGGACAACTGACGCCACGCTGGACCATTGCGCAACAGCCATCCAGTCACCTGAGGCTACAACCGCCTACGTTCCTACCAGTTAAGTGTGCACTCTGCGCACACCACAATTCTGCAGATATCTGGCTACCCACGCATAATCAACCAGATACCCAGTTGCCACATGATGATAGCCGTCCATAATCGCCCCTGTTGACTTTAAATATTTAAACCAGAACTTCTCCCAGATACTCAGTACGTTAACAGACTATCACTCGTGACTCAGTCGTAAGCCTACCCACTACGTCTGACCTACATCAATATAATAAATTGTCTAATATTGTAATATACCACCCGACTTCCCTTGTTCAACTTTCCATTAGTTTAGTCTGTACTCTTCTCGTCTGTCCTTATAACTTTCTATAATTCTCTAGCACTCTCAGCGTTATTCCCCTGAACGTCACCGCAAGTCGGCCTAGGACAAGAGAGGCGACACAGCGCGGGGGAATAATTGCTAACCCTCATCCCCCCAACCCCCTATATTCGTGACAGTTTCTATGTTGTATCTCATTACAATCAAAAGACGATGCTTTGTCGAAAATTCTGAATACATTTTCCAATTGTGCATTCTACTATATATCTATGTGTTCGTGCGTATGCATGTGAGGGTTGTATAACTATACACATTACATTCTATCCTATATGCACAGAAACACACACATGTTAGAAATCATTTGATCTCTTGAAGGAAAATTCCTTTTGTCGGTTCTTCATCTGCAATAAGCCATGAACAACACATTAATCAACGAAATATGTAAACCTATACTCCTAGGTACAAGCCTTATCAATACAATCCCCTGTGTTATAAGACACCTTCTTCATCTGCTTCTAAGGTAGAGAGTAGCTAGAAAATAGAGGTTTGCTTTACAACGAGACAGGAACCAGTACGGTGACGAGAGCGAAATGAGCGATGGGGATTATCTTGTCAAAGTATAAATGTAGCATCAAAGTGACATCACTGCAAAAACATCGACCATTTATATAGCATCCCGTCCTAAGAAGTACAGAACAGCCTGCTAGAATGTGGAAGTTTGTCCAGCAGTCGTTTCCTTCGTCCTTTCTTCCGCGTTTAACGAAACCTCGTTTATAATTGATAATGTAATGCTGACAGAGGAAGAATTCCTGTAGTACCGTATTGGACTTGTTCTTGAAGTAATGAGTTCAGCTCGATTATTCGCCGTAGAGAGTTCCTGAAGTTACTGAGTGCTAATCTCTCCGTCGTCGTCATCGTCATCGTCGTCGTCATCACCGTCATCATCATCATCATCATCATCATCATCATCATCATCATCATCATCATCATCATCATCATCATCGTCGTCGTCGTCGTCATCACCATCGTCGTCGTTATCTTTTCATCATTATCAACATCATCATCATCATCATCATCATCATCATCATCATCATCATCATCATCGTCATCATCATCATCATCTTTTCATCATCAGTATCATCATCATCTTCTTCTTCTCATTCTTAATCATCATCATCATCATCATCATCATCATCATCATCATCATCATCATCATCACCTTTTCTTTATTATCATAATCATCTATTTCTTCTTTTTCTTCATCTTTATCATCATCATCATCATCAATCATCCTTATCATCATCATCATCATCGTCATATTTTCATCATCATCATCATCATCATCATCATCATCATCATCATCATCATCATCATCATCATCATCATCATCATCATCATCATCATAATTTCTTCTTCTTCTTCTTCTTCTTCTTCTTCTTCTTCTTCTTCTTCTTCTTCTTCTTCTTCTTCTTCTTCTTCTTCTTTATTTTCATTATCATTATCATTATCATCATCGTCATCATCATCATCACATTTTTTTAATCATCGTCATCATCTTCTTCTTCTTTTTCATCATCGTCATCATAATGTCATCATCATCATTATCATCATCGTCATCATCATCATTATCATCATCGTCATCATCATCATCTTCCTTTTCTGCATCTTCATCATCATCATCAATCATCATCATCATCATCATCATCATCTTCATCTTCTTTTTTTTCTTCTCTTCAAGTGTCGCCATACATCACTCTAAAAAACGACATCAACCCTTCGCACAGAATTTAGACTTGTTTAGCCCGTACTGTGTCTGAGGGTCCTTGTTTTACATTTTTAGTGCAGAGAAAATCCCTCACGGTAATAATTGCATGGCCTCTCACGATTGTGGTCAACCAGGACGAAAGGGTGAGAAAGACTAAGTATAATAAAAACAACAACAACAACAACAACAACTACTACTACTACTACTACTACTACTACTACTACTACTACTACTACTACTACTACTACTACTACTACTACTACTGTATGTTATATTCGCGCTTTTCCCCAAATCACCAATCAGGTTCAAAACGCGGCGACCTATAACCAATATACAGGCTCACATGTTACAGATATTCTACATAAACAACACACATTCATCACTTAAACGTGTGGAGTGAAGGCAAGTCGACAGTAGAATATAAAAAGGAAATGGAATTTTTATTTGGGGACTTGTAATCAGGCTGATTGCGTCTAACACTATTATTGAATGGAGGGAGGAAAGCGGAGTACCCAGAGAAAACCCTCGGTGAACTGAATAGTCTCGGACCTAGGTCACGTAAGTCTGCCCTTAGCGGACAAATTCTCTAATATCACGTATTATGAGAATAGACGTTCAATGAAATTTTTTAAAAATGAAATAAATCAGGACAAAAACATTCTTGTTCTTCGCTCATGCGCCACCGCTCTTTAAGGTGTTCGCCTAACCTTTGGGGAGAGGCGTATGGAACCTCTCTTTTTTAAGGCCAGCTTAATGAGGATGGCGGTTCCTATTTCCCCTCCCTCGCTGCACGCTTTACCTTCCCCGGCTGTAAACAGATCCAACGAACCCATTAACAGCTGAGTGCAGTGGGGCGATGGGTGCGCTGGTTTCATTGTTGTTTGTGTCGTTTGGTAGTTAAGACGCTTTCCAAGTATGGTCACCCATCCAAGTAATAACCCCGCCCGGCGTTGTTTAACGTGAAACATGGCTAGCGCGTGCCCTGACCAATACACTATCGCTTCACCTCCCTTTAAGCTGTCGAATAACCAGAAAGCGAACCTGCAAACTTCCATCCTACAACTATTCCGTAGGTAGTAAAAGCAGAAATGATCGTACCCTTATAACCTAGCACTGGGAAGTCCACGAGGATCAGTCTCATTAGGATGGGTTGAAAAAATGGTGAGTCTGTGTGAAAAATAATTGGCATTGTTTAAAGTGTGTTTGAGGTCTTTTTTTTTCTTCGCACTTTTACGGTGCTCTGTGGTGTGTGGCGCACTCTTTGTGATCGATCAGAGGTTGCATCCAGGTAAATAATAGTTCCATTCACACTACAGTACAGTAGATCGCATAATCCTGGAAGAGTTTATTACACTAATTTTACTGACGTGAAATATGAACTTAAAGGATATAAGCAATAAAACAACAGGCCTAAAACACTTTGAAAAGTATTATTATTGTTGTTGTTATTATTATTAATGTAAAAAAATATATATTTATCCTTGCGAGCGTATGTGCTTTAAATTTGGTGCTAGCGCTTAGAGCAAGTGTTTTGCGCAAAAAAATTATTATTATTATTATTATTATTATTATTATTATTATTATTATTATTATTATTTAAAAAGACGTATTCCAAGGAGCAGAGCGAGTTTACAACTAGCGAGCGTTGTGGCCAAGTGGGCTAAGGCGGGACTAACTTGCCATGTCCACAAGCCAGAAACCAATGGCGCCTGACAGGTGTGGGATCGATCCAGCATCTGGCGTTATGTTTCTCCGAATATTATTTACTTTCGACTCGGGCAACGTCTCGGGGGTTTTCTCCGGGTACTCCGGTTTGCTCCCCAAGGAAAAATTTCAAAAATCACAAAATAATGTTAGGTAGGTTGGGTCTGGGCGCGCCACAGGCTGCGACTACGCCTTCCTCAGGGGAGGCGGCCCAGAGTTTCCCGATAAAAAGGGATAATAAACTGCAACCAAAAAAAAAAAAAAAAAAAAAAAGCGAGTTCTGTCATGCACTGCTTTATAACAGGTCAATATTCATCTCATAGAGTGCAAGTGTATGAGTCTCCTCTCTGAAAATCCTTAACGGGAAGAGAGGGGACTATAAACTGATTTAAAAAAAAAAAAAAAAAAAAATCTCATAGAGTGAAGTAGGAATTTTTGATTTGTTTTCTTCTTCGTATTTGGTTGTAAGGGTCAAACTCATCGTAAGTTTTGTAACAAGTCCGTGTGGTCCACTTCGCGCTGCTGGCTATCAGTATCAAGTACCGGAGGGTGTGCAAAGAGAAAGAAATAGAATTATGGAGTCTTGAAAAGGAAATGACTGGAAAGAAATGGGTTGTTGTATTTGTTATCTTTTATTTAATCACTTTTATAGAACGCTTTTCCAGCTCAAGAGCCGCTCAAGGCGCTGGCCAATGCAGGATTTAACTCAAACCGTCCGAGGCGCCCACCTGCTGCCTTTGGGCGCACTGTCTGACGCCGAGACGACTGAGCACAATCTTGGGGATGGTGAGAAGGGACCTAGTGCGTGCTGGGTGTAATTGTGTAACCGGCACTCACCTGTCTAGGACATGAGTGTCAGGATCTTTAAAGTCCATGCGAAGGAATGCGTGCGTGCAACAGACTGTACCTCGGTTTATACTCTCATCCGATGGCACGTGGTGTCAAGACAGTGGCGCATGGCGCGGCAAGTTGGCGTCTCTGGTAGCTGTAGTCCGAGGTTGTTCCATCAGCAGTTTGGTAACCATTTATTAGGATACTAGTGGTTTTTGTACCCTGGCAAGCCAGGGTACACAGGTTGCTGTTTAAAATGTAGACAGAGAGACAACTGTTGTCTGCGAGTTTCATTTGGACGATGATACCTCCCCATATCCCCCTCGATACCTCACCATACCCCCCCCTGATATCTCCCCGCCCCCCCCCCCCATGATGCCTCACCAAACCCCCTTGATACCTCCCCGAACCCACTTGATACCTCTCTATACCCCCTTGATAACTTCCGTACCCCACCCCCCCCCCTTGTAACCTACCTGTACCCTCCTTGAAACTTTCCCGTTGATCGTTTCTGATATATACCCGTATCCCCGTTATGCCTACCCATGCCCCTTTAAACCTACGCGTAGCCCCCTTTTACCTACACGTACCACCCCATCCCAATCCTTGGTAATAATAATAATAATAATAATAATAAGAAGAAGAAGAAGAAGAAGAAGAAGAAGAAGAAGAAGAATAACAATAATAACAATAATAATAATAATATTGAATAGAGAATAATAAAAATAGAAATCATAAAAAACACCAAGGTTTTAAAATAAAATTTGATATAAGATATAATAATAATAATAATAATAATAATAATAATAATAATAATAATAATAATAATAATAATAATAATAATAATTATTATTATTATTATTATTATTATTATTATTATTATTATTATTATTATTATTAGTTTATACATAATAATAATAATAATAATAATAATAATAATAATAATAATAATAATAATAATAATAATAATAATA
>CM072519.1:8512837-8532837 GCA_036898135.1 Oncomelania hupensis | reverse complement strand
AAGTTTTGCCTCTATGTGTGACTTCACAAACACCTCCTTATCCCCGCAAACCTCGCAAGTGCACCGTAGGAGGTTTGTACCTCTACAGGTATTAAACTGTGCTGTGGTGAGGGAAGTATTGAATGCTCAAATCATTATGCCTACCGTCAGTCGAGTAGCCTATCGTCAATTGAGTTGTCACAAACCAGGCACAACAGGGATTGACTAATACACAATGTTCTGCTATGGTTTTGTATTACCGTGTTTGTTTTAGATTCCCTCAATTTCCCAGGATCTGTTGAGAGCTGAAGGTCTGCACTATTCACACTTTTCTGCTATCCTATGCACCAACGGGAATCCCCTCAATGAAACATACTTCCGGTTTCTTTCTCCGCGTGTTTTAGTGAGTTATTTCCAAATATTCAAGAATAATAACATGTGTCACTGGCCACCAGTATCGTACCCTCACATATTTTTTTTTTGCTGCAGTTTATTATCCCTTTCTATCGCCAGTGGCGCGCCTAAACCCTACCTACCTAACATTATTTGTGAATTTTTGAAAAATATTCGGAAAAACATAACGCCCAGATGCTGGCTCGAACCCACACCTGTCAGGCGGCATTGGTTTCTGGCTTGTGGATAAGGCAAGTTAGTCCCGCCTTAGCCCACTTGGCCACAACGCTCGCCTAACATAGTCAACTACTTCGTGTTTTGTGAAGGTTGCGACGGCGAAGCTATGGAAAACTACAAGAGTCTTCAGGTCCTGTTTCACTTTCTGTCGATGATCGACGCACCTCCGAAGTCGCCACAAATACAGGCCTCTACGATTGTTTTTTGCATCCTTTCACTGAGCATGTACTTCCTCCACCGTTTTTATACTTTTCCCACTCGTTTTCTGGCTCTAACAATCGTCGTTTTCGGCAATTTGCCATATTTAAAAGTCACGCATCACGCTTTGATAAAAGCAAAACAAGCTAGACCAAAACTTGGTTTCATTCTAACCTCGTTTTAATTTATAATGGCGATACCCACGAGTTTTTATGAGAGGTGCCGGAAAGTTGTGAATAGGCCTAAATACAGTACTTAATGTGTCTCTGATTTTCTTAACTTAAACGCGTAGTATTTTCTGACTGACTGCATTTTGAGAATTAAGTGCATTTGTTAGGTGATTTTTAACATTTTATTTTATCCTTTTTATATTGTGCGCTTTTTCAGAACAAGGCGCTGGCCGATACTTGTTTGGTTTTATTATAAATGTAATCTTGTTATTTATAGTGCACTTTTTCAGTTCAAGAGCTGCTCAAGGCGCTAGCCGATTTAAGATCTAACTCAAGCCTTTTTAGGCGCCAACTTGATGCCTTAGGCGTATCGTCTAACGCCCAACTAACTGAGCACAAGCCTGGGACAATATGCTGTGGGACAAAATGCTGTGGGGCAGTATGCTGTAAGACAATATGCTGGAAGTCCAGTAAATGCCTGTGAGCATACCAGCTCAATGCCTATGTGAGCTGCACTGTTTAGTGCCTCCACATTTTGCGTGCGAAAGGAAAGGAAATGAAGCATCGGCGAAGCTATTTATAGCTAGCCTGGCTGACCTAACCTCAAAACTAAAAAGCTTTGGTTGAGTCGCTGTGTGAGAATGTTATTGGGATTTAATAAGCTGGATTGTTGGTGTTAACCTGTGTATTGTTACTATTGACTTGATGTTAAGATTTTGCATTTTAAAGTTTATGAGTATCTAAGGTCTAAACCATCTCTTCGATATAGACTGCATCTAAAGCTAATTGTGTATATTTTATGAGGACAAAGCAATAAATGTATCTCAGTTTATAAATGCTGAAGGAATGACATTGCACGGCCGTTGTCCGAAGGGCTGTCTGAGCTTGCTGCAACCGAGCAAAATCGTATACCCAAGAATCGTTCAATAAGTGTGCTTATTTTTGTGACTCTTTCCTAATCCACGCCTCCTACTTCAGTTTACATACACCTACTCAAATTTCGCTTCCTTTCTAAAGATGTAAAACTGCATTACTTCCGGTAGGACACCCCAACACGCCAAGCGTCACTTCCGATAAAAAGACTTATGGGTTGTTATACACATTTCAAATTACGTCCCTCGAGCCACAGCAAAGTCACTTCCGGTGAAAGGTTGTCAGTTTGTATACGCATGCGCTATGACACGTCCATTTCCTTTCACATTTGCGCCAATTTCGTTTGTCACTGTTGATGATCTAAGCTAATGTTTAGGGACACGAGTTATTTATCTTGATTCGCTGGCTCCAATCATGTTTCTGTCAACCGTTGTGTACTAAGGATGTCTTAGACTTTACCAATGTATATTCAAGTCACATTTAAAAGAAAGTGGCACGCACGGATCCCGCACGCGACATCCTTGAACTTCCTATCCTATCCCATCCTATCCTATCCTATTCTATCCTATCCTATCCCGTAACTCGAAAGTCGTTGGGTCAACACAGATGATCGTTTAACCAGCGTACTTTATCTTTCTCTGTCCTCAGCAACCCTCATGGCTTCACTCAGTGTCAAGCCAGTCCATTCTCGAATGTTGTCCTCCCACCTCTTTTCTGTCTCCCTCTTCTTCTGCCTCCTTGCACCGTGCCTTGCAGGATGGTCTTTGCAAAGCCTGATGCTCTGGTGACGTGGCCCTACAAACGGAGTTTGCGCTTGAATGTAAACTTGAACTTGTCCTTCCACCTCTTTTTTTTGTCTCCCTCTTCTTCTGCTTCCTTGCACCGTGCCTTGCAGGATGGTCTTTGCAAGGCCTGACGCTCTGCCGCTTGAACTTGAACTTGAAATTAGGACATCGTGCACGTAAGTGAACGATAGCACATACTGTACATGTACCCATTATACCCGCAGGAGATCGCGCACACATACATCACCATGATTATAGTCCTCGTTCACCACTTTGTCATTAGCATCCTGCTTTTTGCCCTCTTCTTCTCCTTCTTTTTCGTTTTCTTCTTCTCATTCGTTTTTAGTAGTAGTTGTAGCAGCTGTTGCAGTCTTCTTCTTCTCTTTCTTTGTAGTAGTAGTAGTAGTAGTAGTAGTAGCGGCAGCAGCAGCAGCAGCAGCAGCAGTAGTTGTTGTTGTTGATGTTGTAGCAGTTGTAGTAGTAGTTGTTGTTCTTCTTTTTCTTCATCTTCTTTTGTAGTAGTAGCTGCAGTAGTTGTTGTTATTGCTGTTCGTCTTTCTTCTTCTTCTTCTTCTTCTTCTTCTTCTTCTTCTTCTTCTTCTTCTTCTTCTTCTTCTTCTTCTTCTTCTTCTTCCTTTTTTTTTGTTTGTAGTAGTAGTAGTTTTTGTAGTAGTAATAGTAATAGTAATAGTAGTAGTAGAAGCAGCAGTAGTAGTTGTTGTTATATGGTCCGCTGGACCTAAAGCAATAACCATGTAATGTAATGTTGTTAATGTAGCAGTTGTAGCTGTAGCTATAGTTGTTCGTCTCCTTCCTTCTTCTTCTTCTCAGGGTGTTTCGTTCGTTTTATAGATTAAAGTCCACGAACACGTGAGCATATAGGGCACTCAGGGTGTTTAGGTGCTAGGGGTAATATTTAGGCAGAAAAGCGAGGATCGAATTCATCATCAACGGAAGAGTTATCGAACGTGATAGGAATGAGAGGCTTACAGCAGCTCTCTGGACCAGGAACTCCCCATACATCATCATCATCATCATCATCATCATCATCATCATCATCATCATCATCATCATCATCATCATCATCATCATCATCGTCATCATCATCATCATCATCATCATCATCATCATCATCATCATCATCATCATCATCATCATCATCATTATCGTCCTTAGTCATCGACGTCGCAACCATAGCAACTTTTTCTTGATCTCCATAATCATCGTCACTGCTCTCTCGTCACCACTCGGCAGTACAATCCGCTCTGGTAGAATTTCAACTAAACATAGAAGGATCACTCTCACAGTGCGGTACAAACCGATTTATCATTATTCAGTCAAATAGTCCGCGAGTACTACTACTTGTTTATCGTCTGTTATCGATGTTTATGGTAAGTCTGTATTTGATTCCCTCTTTTCGTCTAGAGCATATCCTGCTCACAGGGTACCGAAGAACCCGATACATATCACATTCACTCAATATGATCAAAATATTAAGCGACTTCGTCCCTTGAGTTAGCTTGTAAATTGTGGCGAAGCTATTCACAACTTTCCGGCACCTCTCATAAAAACTCGTGGGTATTGCCATTATAAATTAAAACGAGGTTAGAATGAAACCAAGTTCCGTTCTGGCTTGTTTTGCTTTTATCAAAGCTTGATGCGTGACTTTTAAATATGGCAAATTGCCGAAAACGACGATTGTTAGAGCCAGAAAACGAGTGGGATAAGTATAAAAACGGTGGAGGAAGTACATGCTCAGTGAAAGGATGCAAAAAACAATCGTAGAGGCCTGTTTTTGTGGCGACTTCGGAGGTGCGTCGATCATCGACAGAAAGTGAAACAGGACCTGAAGACTCTTGTAGTTTTCCATAGCTTCGCCGTCGCAACCTTCACAAAACACGAAGTAGTTGACTATGTTAGGCGAGCGTTGTGGCCAAGTGGGCTAAGGCGGGACTAACTTGCCGTGTCCACAAGCCAGAAACCAATGGCGCCTGACATGTGTGGGTTCGAGCCAGCATCTGGGCGGTATGTTTCTCCGAATATTTTTCAAAAATTCACAAATAATGTTAGGTAGGTAGGGCTTAGGCGCGCCACTGGCGATAGAAAGGGATAATAAACTGCAGCAAAAAAATATATATATGTGAGGGTACGATACTGGTGGCCCACTGTAAAACTTCCCATTGTACAACTTATGTTAATCTGATGAATAAAAATTGATGCAACAACAACGGAGAAAGAAACCGGAAGTATGTTTCACATGAGGGGATTCCCGTTGGTGCATAGGATAGCAGAAAAGTGTGAATTGACGAAATATACAATGTAACTGTTACACGTGTTATCAACAGTACTTTTCAACCCCGATGCTTGAGTCTTCATATGTGTAACTCGAATTCGTGTATTATCGCAGCCTGTTCACTCAGCAATTATACAGCAAACACCAACAACTGCATGCAAGTTCGCTTTTCCGAAAAGCCCTCCAAAATCACTACTCGCAAGCAGGCAGTGCATAATTATATAGTCTTTCAACAATCCAGATAAATTTCGAACATTCCAGAATGATGCAGTGACGCTCAATCAAAATAAAACTCGTCACGGAACTACGTTCTATCTTACGTCAGAGAACATTCCTCAGTTTATAAGATTTGCCTAGCTATTACCAGATAAATCTGGAACGTTCGATCGATAATAAACAAAGTAATGCCAGAAAGTTCTCAAAATCGACGAAAATGATCAACATTATACAAAGCGTTTTCTAGCAACAGCGCAGAATCAAATCAAAGGTAAATACACGATATCATTGCATGCTTTGCAAAATAAAATGTTCAGAACTATCGTACGCGTCTCAGTCGCAACAGTAACCGATACAAAAACTGGTATTTTATTTTATTCATTCGTCTTGCAATAATTTTTTATATGATTGAACATCTGTTCAGTTCTGAAAATGGTTGGTGACAACATGAATGCGTCGCTGATTCAAATTCCACTGTATGGAACTGTCAAGGTATATTTGTTTTTCCAAACTATCAGCTTAGTAAGGTTGGTATCAAGCCTTTTATTCATATCTATTTATTTATGTAATCAATCTTATACAGCGCTTTTCTAGCTAAACAGCTGCTCAAGGCGCTGCCCGAGACAGGTTCTAAACTCCAGCCGCCAGAGGCGCCCACTTGGAGCCTTTGGGCGCATTGTCTGGCACGTAGACAGCTGAGCACAATCCTGGGCGACCGTGGACTGGGGAGAAGGATCTTAGCGCTTGCTGGCTATATTTATGTAACCGGCACTCTCCTGTCTAGGACATGAGCGTCAGGATCTGTAAAATCCGTGCGATGGAATGCGTGCGTGCACAACTGGACCTTGGTTTATACTCTCATCCGAAGGAGTTATATCCCCGATTCGATGTATCACGGTAACTGTTTGTGCTAATGCTTATACAACACCTGTAACAGGGAGAATGTTAATCCAGTGCTGTTTGGAATCGAACTAGAATTTTTTGGAATTCCCATGTCTTACTTACAGCACCAACAACATCTGTATTATGTGTTCGTAGACTTCAAGAAGGCGTTTGATCGAGTCTGGCATGCAGCTCTGTGGGCAACCATGAGAGTGTACAACATCAGCCTTAAAATTATTGAAGTCATCAAAAGTCTGTTTGACAAGGCAACCAGTGCAGTCCTCCATAACAGCGCCATCGGAAACTGGTTCAGAACAACAATCGGTGTGCGTCAAGGATGCCTACTCTCTCCAACACTCTTCAACCTCGTCTTAGAGCGCATCATGTCAGATGCCCTTGCAGATCACGAAGTCATAGTAAGCATAGGGGGTAGAGCAATCTCCAACCTTCGTTTTGTGGATGACATTAATGGATTGGCTGGAGATCAAGAACTTGAACAGCTGGTACAGAGACTTGACACCACCTCCAGAGCCTATGGAATGGAAATAAGTGCAGAGAAGACCAAAATGATGACCAACAACACCAATGGCATCAACACGGACATCAAAGTCTAAGGCCAATCCCTCAACACAGTGCATAGCTTCAAATATTTAGGAACCATTGTATTAGATAGTGGGTCCCGACAGGAAGTCCTCTCCAGGATCGCACAAACAACTGCTGCCCTGGCAAGGTTGAAGCCCATTTGGAAAGACAAGACCATCACTCTACATTCGAAGGTAAGGCTTGTAACAGCAGAAATATTGACGACAAAATGTAGTAAACTAGCTTAGCGCAAAATAGATATTATCGAATAAAACTTGACGTTAATTCACGAGTTATCTAAAAAGAAGCCCACACATGTTAAATTAACTTCCTCCAGACAGACCTGGCTAAACCAAGAATTTTAACTAGCTTACTCCACCGAGATGACCACGGTCTCCTAAAGTACTAAGTAGCTTACGCGACTCATATCTCTATTCGATCTAGACTGTGGCGGCTGACGTCAGGCATAACCCAATAACAGGTGGGAGCATTTTCAAAGAAAGAATATTCAAATGTAGTCCCGTAGAAACGAGAATTAAATTATTGGTCACAGGAAGTAGAACCCCTGCATATTATCCTTGGTACCCCAACGTTAGCTCTTCAGTCGAATACTAACTACGAAGCTGCGAGGGTCAAACCAAAGGAACAAACTGCAGTGAACGCTTATCCTCAGCCTTATCATCAAGATAGATTAGAGACGGTTTCACAAATCACAGAGTCTAGAAGTAAGTTAACACTAGTTATTTTGATACGTGTATGTTTATATTATATTGATTGCTATGTATTAATAATATGTTCATGATATATATAGTTACAGAAACCGATTATTGTTTCTGACACATTGTGCATGTGGATTGATGTATTTTAGGATTCGGATCGAAGTGTGCATATAGGAACCTTGCAGGTGTCTGATGCTATGGACACTTTGCAGAGGAGACCGCACACTCATATCTGACGAGAATATTGTAGCCAGAGTTCTGACGTCTACCGTTCAGCGCTGGGACGGTCTGTGGAGACAAACGCAGGACGCTTGCTCCCGTGGTACAAAAGGAGAACAACCTAGATTCTACCTCTCCACGTCCGAACCTCGTAGCAACAAGACTCACCCGACTCACCAGCTTTACCTGAGAGGCAAGACCCCTCAGACAGACTCAGACTGAACGAAGCCATCAGGGTTGCTGAGGACAGAGAAAGATGGAGTGTGCTGATTAAACGATCATCTGTGATGCCTCAACGACCTCAGAGTTACGGGATAGGATAGGATAGGATGTCTTACTAAGACGAATAAAAGTTGACGTCAACACTCGAAAACATAGTAGTGTAAACTGGAATTAGTTATAACGAGGATCTGGAAATATTTGCAGAAGATACCATTGGTGATGAGACAGATGAGGGTAACCGTCCCAAGGGAGAGGAGTATGAACCAAAATCCAAACCGAACAATCAGAGCAATCATATGAAAAAGAAGAAGAAGAAGAAGAAGAAGAAGAAGAAGGATAAGGAGAAATGCAACAACAACTACTACTAATACGATGATGATGATGATGATGATGATGATGATGATGATGATGATGATGATGATGATGATGATGATGATGATGATGATGATGATGATGATGAAGGGACGACTAAAACAGATCAAAGATACCGACTAGACAAAGACACAGATAATACACAAACAGACAGACAGATAGTGTATAAGCGAACTTGATATGGCTGTGTTGTGGCACAATCTGAAACAAAGTGGATTTCCCCAAAGGGCTAATGGAAGATCCTACGCAGGAAACCGGATCTTAGCCTATTGATTTGGTCAGCCTGTTCAAGTCTGGGCTTCCCGTTGGCCGTAAACTACTGCTGTTGATGTTGAACACGTCTATAGCGCGTGGCTGGCATGCTCAGTGCGCTCTGAAACATAATGATAGGAGGATAAGTGGCTGTGGAGGGGTGAAGGAGGGTTACTGCTGGTGTCCATATCCCGCTGTATAACGTAACAGTTTATTGTTTCCATACATCACAGGGAAGGTTAGGGGTTGACGTGCACAATTTCCAATCCACAAAAACAAACACAATAATATGTGCACAAATCTATCTATCTATCTATCTATCTATCTATCTATCTATCTATCTATCTATCTATCTATCTATCTATCTATCTATCTATCTATCTATCTATCTATCTATCTATCTATCTATCTATCTATCTATCTATCTATCTATCTATCTATCTATCTATCTATCTATCTATCTATCTATCTATCTATCTATCTGTTACGTTTGAGACGTGCACGATAGATCCGATCGTTTTGTTTTGCAAAGCATGCAATAGCAGAGTGTATTTTGATTTTGCGTTGTAGTTGGAAGAAGCTTTGTATAATGTTGATAATTTTCGTTGGTCGATAATATTGGAGAATTTTCTAGGGTTGCTTGTTTACTATCGTTCGAAGCGTGTAGATAGATCTGATGGTAGCTGATGACGAATTTTATTCTGATTGGTTGTAATTGCGTCACGCTGGAATGTTCTAACGTTCTCTAGAGTATAGAGAGTGTGATGATATTCTGGGGAAGATACGTTTATCTTACTAGGGGGTAAGACTTATTGATAGATGGGCGATGCGCTACCACTATCGATCGTTCTTTTACCAGAAGTCCTAAAGTGGTGTGAGAGACAGATCACGGTACTTTGGTCACATAAAATTTATATTTGTTCTCGGGAATTTTAGTATCATTTGGCTCAACTTGAGAACCGGTGATGACTAATCAAAAGACTAGATTATTATGTCTCAAGAGAAGAAAACTAATAACTACACAACAATACAAATAGAATGACACCAGTCGTATGTATGTAATTTCACTTTTTATATATTCAACACAAACTTTAACATTTCTGCATTAATCGGTAAATTAATAAGTAATATAGTTCCAAGTGCTGGGAAAATGTCTTAACAGGTTTCTTTCGTCATTTGCTACCTGCGGTTACGATTTTCACTGTTCGTAAGTTTCAAAGGTTCTAGTTTCTCGAGGGTATGACTCAGTTTTTGTGTGACTTAGCTAAGGTAAGTCGGGTCGCTCTTGAAGCTGCGGGGTTTGGACGTGGTCAGGTAGAATCGTGGTAGTTCTCCTTGGTTCCACGGGAGCGACGGTCAGGCGTTCGTCTCCACAAACTTTGATGATCCCAGGCCCGACCTGTAAAAGTCGGAGCTCTGGCTACAGTATTCTCGTTAGCTATAAGTGTGCGGTCTCCTCTGCAAAGTGTCTATAGCATCAGACACCTGCAGGGTTCCCATATGCACAATTCAATTCGAATCTTAAGGCTAAGATACATCAATCCACATGCATACTGTCTCAGAAACAATAATCTGTTTCTGTAACTATATATATATCAAGAACATATTATCAATACATGGCAATCAATATACAATAAACATACACATCTCAAAACTATTAGTGTTATCTTACTTGTGGACTCTGGGACTCGTGAAATCGTCTTTTACGTCTCTAGCACCCTCTTGATGAGATGGAGATAGACGAACACTGCAGTTTGTTCCTTTGGTCGACCCACACAGCTTGGTAGTTATTTTGCGACTAACCAGCTGAGGTTTGGTCCCCAAAGATATGCAAAAGTCCCTAGTAGTCTTCTGGCCAATCGTTTTTAGCTCTCGTTTTCGTTAATCTCGCCTCTACAGAATTATGGTTCTAATTTGAATAGTTCCTCCCCTTCTCTCTCGTCACTGGACACGCATAATCACTTTTCAAGTGGAGTATCAGGGATAGAGTGAAGAACAGATGCAATAACGATAAGCGGTGCCTGCTCAATACGGGTGACATCATCTTGGTAACTTTTGGCTGGAGTGAGCTACTTAGTGTCTCATGGTGCAGTAAGTTAGTTAATCGAAGACAACGCTATGGTTAGGTTTTGACTAAAGTATGCTATTTAGAATTCTTGGTCGCCAAGCCTGTTGATGGTATCGGTAGCTATTGGCGGTGTGACTGTCTCAAGGAAGTTAATTTGCCATGTGTGTGCTGCTTGTTAGCTAACTGTTGTATTAATGTCCAGTTTCGTTCGATGGTATCTCTGTTTTGCTAAGCTAATTTCCTACATGTTTGTCGTCAATATTTCTGCTGTTACATAGGCCCCCCAAAAAACTATTCTTACACGTAGGTAAGAATTGGTACTGAAATGGTGGCGCAAATATGTACATGCATTATTTACATAGAGTACTGGGGAAGAGGTCACTGGGGTACAAAGCTGGGTGCATCCACCCGCAACTGTGAGGGGTTGGAAGCAAGGTTAGGTTTGTCTACAGTGGGCACGGGGTATCTGCTGAGGTAGTCAGCTCCATGATTACTCTTCCCGGGTATGTATTCTACATGAAATGAGTAGGGCTGTAGCAAGAGTGACCAACGCATGAGTCTGGCGTTGAATTTCTGCGATGACGCAAGGAAGGTTAAGGGTTGGTGATCGCACTGCACCTTGAAATGAGCGCCATACAAATACATCTGGAATTTCTGGATGGCCCAGACCAATGCCAAACATTCTTTTTCTACTGTTGCGTAATTGTGTTCAGCTTTGTTTAATTTCCGGCTGGCATACGCGACTAGCAGGAGAAGTGTGGGGTCATTGGGGTCAGATTGTAGTAGGGTTGCTCCTAAACCTTGATTGCTCGCATCTGTGCGTAGCACGAATGGTTGGGTTGCATCGGGCAACTTCAGGATGGGTTGTGAGGTGAGTCTAGCTTTCAGGGTTTGGAACGCATCTTCGCACTCGGCATTCCATTCTACTTTCTCGGGCGCTTTCTTCTTGGTTAGATCAGACAATGGCGCGGCGATGGAATTGAAGTTGGCAACGAATTTCTGGTAGTAGCCACATAGGCCTAGAAACGATTGCACATCCTTTTTGTTTATCGGGCGCGGTGCCTTGTTCATTTTCGCGATGTTCTTGTCTTCCGGAAGAAGACTGCCGTGTCTGAGTGTGTGACCGAGAAATTCTATCTATTCGTATCCTAGCAGGCACTTTGTCGGTCGGGCTGTGAGTCCGGTTTCCCTAAGTCGCTGAAGAACGGTAGAGAGAAGTCTTAAATGGTCATCCCAGGTGTGGGTCGCGATTAAGATGTCATCCATAAAGTGATGGAGTTCTTCCTCTTGAATGGGCGCGAGAAGCTGTTTCATCATGCGTGAGAAAATGCTGGGTGCGTTGTTAAGTCCAAACGGTAAGACATTGAACTCATAGTGGCCATCAGCTGTACTGAAGGCTAGATACGGTCTTAGGTGCTCTGGCACCGGTATCTGATAGTACCCTTTGCTTAGGTCTATTCGCGAGAAGTATTTTGCGTTATGCAATTTCGCGAACAGTTGTGCTGTGTCTGGTAGCGGTTCGGCTTGGAATTCCGTCACGGCATTGAGTCGGCGGTAATCGATGCATAGGCGGTGCTCCCCGCTCGGTTTGCGTAATAGAACTATTCCAGCGCTGTAGGGGGAGGTTGAGGGGGAAATTATTCCTGCCTCTAATAGGGTGGCTATCTCCTGCTTGACAGCGGTTTGTTTGGCAAGAGGGATAGGGTACGGTTTTACTCGGACAGGGGTAGTGTCAGTCAAGGTCATTGTCACTTCAACTAACGGTGTCTGTCCAGGTATGTCCGTCAACACTGCTTGGTGTTGTGCAACTATCTCCATTATTTGTCTTTGTCTGTCTGTCGATAGTTTTGGGTTGATAGCTACGTCTCTGTAGGTCTCGCTACTTTTCAGCGGATACTCGATAGCTAAGTCCTCTGTTGCTTCGACTTCTTCTGCTATAGACAAAGCCATTAAATGATCTGTGGATGTTGCGTCATCGCGTAGGTGTTTGCGCTTTTCTGTGAGCGGCAGTGGGCCTACGATCTCTACTGCTACTCTGTGGGATGGGGTACCGGTTACGGGCGTTTCGCCTAGCGTTACTGGGACTCCTATCTCTGGTTGGTCTACCTTCTGGCACTGGGGACAGGAGCGGACAAAGCGCGTAATGTCTCCTGTTATTCCCGGCCAATGATAGTGAGCGGTAATTCTCTGAATTGTTGCACTCACGCCCATGTGCCCGCTAAATGCAATGGCGTGTCCTACCTCTAGTACCTGTGGTCTATGTTTGGCAGGGACAACTAATTGAGAGTGGTCGTGGTCTGTTTGTCTGTACAGTAGTCCGTTTTTCTCAAAGAACTCTCCTTTCTTAGGTGGGTTATGCGCCTGAGGGAGTTTTTTGTAGCATTTAGCTAGTGTGGGGTCAGCTAGTTGATCTGCCCTCATCTCGGCTGGTGCCGGATTAGCAGGGAGATTATCTGCAGCGTCCTGTCTGGTCTGTGCTCTAGTTTGGACCGATGCAAGCACTTGAGGCGCAATCGGAGTCCCTAAATACACATATTTGCACCCTAGTATGATGTCATACAAAGGTGCATCCATTACTGCCGCTTTTACTTTTCCTGACACATATCGGGAGTCTACATGGACCATCGCGATTGGTAAGGTGGAAGCGGGTATGGATCGATCAGGGCCTTGCAAAGTGACGGTCTCGTCGTGATGTCATCAGCCGCTACAAGAGTTCGACTGACGATTGCATCGTACGATAATCCGGTGTCGTATAGACATGACGCGGTTTTTCCGTTCACTACAACTGTTTCACTGACTGGGGGTCGGGACTTATCTGAAGTCTCCAGTTCAACGGTACTAGTTTGACTTACAGCCACTGTGTGCGTTTGATTCGCTGTTCTACGGCAATCAACGGTGTTATGGTTAGTTCTTTTGCAGTTAGAACAATATTTCCGGGGGTTTTGACCTTGACCGGGCGGTTTCACCGAGTTTTGGGTTTTCTTGTTATCCGAATTCTGCTGATTCTGGTTAGACTGCTGTGTTTGTTGTGGGTGGAGTTTCTGGTTGTGTCCATCTCGGCTGGGTTTATCTGTTACTTTGCGTTTAGCTTCATTTTCATGCGCGGTGGTGTAACGGTCCGCTAGTTTGATTAGATCAGCTAAGTTCTCGGCACCTTGTTCCGCGGTGAACATCCTAGTTTCTGGCGTCATCGATTCGCGTAACTGTTCGCTAAGGATTAGTTCTGTTAGTTCGGCGAATGTTTCTCCTAGGTTGGATAAGGCTAACCATTTACGCAAGTAGGTTTCCAATCGGTCTACAAACTGACTGTGGCTTTCACCTTTCTCTCTCCGCGAGTTGCGCAATTTTTTACGGTAGGTTTCGGAGGTCAACTCGAACCAAATCAAGAGTGCTTTCTTGAGAGCTGCGTAATCGTTACTTTGTCCTGTGGGCAATTTCGCGTACACGTCATAGGCTGTACCTCTCAATCCTTGAGCTAATTTTATGTTCCATTTGTTATAGTCAAGTTCGAATTCCTGTGCTAAGCGCTCAAACCGATCAAGATATGCATCTATCCTATCAACTTTCTCATCAAATGGACTTAGAAAAAAATTCATGCCTGGAGTGATGGACGGAGGTTGGGGAGGGTTGTCGGATGAGATTGACAGTAGGCTAATATCCGGGTCAGTTGCCCGAGCTGCTATCAACTGGTCCCTTTCTTTTTCCCTTGCTTCAATTTTGATCTTTTTTAGACGTTCTGCCATATCTAATTCCATGCCTTTTAACTTTTCAGCAGCCTTGTCCGCACGATCTCTTTCTTCCGCTCTAGCTTTTTCTGCACAGATTCTTTCCTCTGCTCTGGCTTTTTCCTGCTCAGCTCTGAATTTTTCTAGTGTCTCCCACTCCGAGGTTATATACGTGAGTAAATCTTGCCCTGTCAAACCTAGTGCTTCCCCCTCCTGTCGGAATTCCCGGCGAATCGTAACGAAATCGGCCATTCTAGATTTCTAGATTTCCAGAGTCCAAAAGCAAGATAACCTAACTACTCTTAGTCACTCTAGTTTAACACAAGTACAATCAAAATATCCCTATGTGAGATGTTACCAGCAATCCACAACAATTTTCAATCAATGCATAAGAAACAATTATCTTACATCAATCAATACATACATGTGCATACAACAATCAATACAATCATGCAATTCAAAAAATCAAGAAAAAAGTTTTTCCCAATGTAACTGAGTCAACTCTCGGATTTTGTACTAGACCACTGTTACGAATCCTAAGTGAGATAATGTTTTCTATTCGTTATTATCTTAGGTTACTCAAGATATAGATACAAAAATTTAAATCCCGGACGAGCCCCCATATGTGATGATATTCTGGGGAAGATACGTTTATCTTACTAGGGGTAAGACTTATTGATAGATGGGCGATGCGCTACCACTATCGATCGTTCTTTTACCAGAAGTCCTAAAGTGGTGTGAGAGACAGATCACGGTACTTTGGTCACATAAAATTTATATTTGTTCTCGGGAATTTTAGTATCATTTGGCTCAACTTGAGAACCGGTGATGACTAATCAAAAGACTAGATTATTATGTCTCAAGAGAAGAAAACTAATAACTACACAACAATACAAATAGAATGACACCAGTCGTATGTATGTAATTTCACTTTTTATATATTCAACACAAACTTTAACATTTCTGCATTAATCGGTAAATTAATAAGTAATATAGTTCCAAGTGCTGGGAAAATGTCTTAACAGGTTTCTTTCGTCATTTGCTACCTGCGGTTACGATTTTCACTGTTCGTAAGTTTCAAAGGTTCTAGTTTCTCGAGGGTATGACTCAGTTTTGTGGGTGACTTAGCTAAGGTAAGTCGGGTCGCTCTTGAAGCTGCGGGGTTTGGACTGGTCAGGTAGAATCGTGGTAGTTCTCCTTGGTTCCACGGGAGCGACGGTCAGGCGTTCGTCTCCACAAACTTTGATGATCCCAGGCCCGACCTGTAAAAGTCGGAGCTCTGGCTACAGTATTCTCGTTAGCTATAAGTGTGCGGTCTCCTCTGCAAAGTGTCTATAGCATCAGACACCTGCAGGGTTCCCATATGCACAATTCAATTCGAATCTTAAGGCTAAGGTACATCAAACCACATGCATACTGTCTCAGAAACAATAATCTGTTTCTGTAACTATATATATATCAAGAACATATTATTTATACATGGCAATCAATATACAATAAACATACACATATCAAAACTATTAGTGTTATCTTACTTGTAGACTCTGGGACTCGTGAAATCGTCTTTTACGTCTCTAGCACCCTCTTGATGAGATGGAGATAGACGAACACTGCAGTTTGTTCCTTTGGTCGACCCACACAGCTTGGTAGTTATTTTGCGACTAACCAGCTGAGGTTTGGTCCCCAAAGATATGCAAAAGTCCCTAGTAGTCTTCTGACCAATCGTTTTTAGCTCTCGTTTTCGTTAATCTCGCCTCTACAGAATTATGGTTCTAATTTGAATAGTTCCTCCCCTTCTCTCTCGTCACTGGACACGCATAATCACTTTTCAAGTGGAGTATCAGGGATAGAGTGAAGAACAGATGCAATAACGATAAGCGGTGCCTGCTCAATACGGGTGACATCATCTTGGTAACTTTTGGCTGGAGTGAGCTACTTAGTGTCTCATGGTGCAGTAAGTTAGTTAATCGAAGACAACGCTATGGTTAGGTTTTGACTAAAGTATGCTATTTAGAATTCTTGGTCGCCAAGCCTGTTGATGGTATCGGTAGCTATTGGCGGTGTGACTGTCTCAAGGAAGTTAATTTGCCATGTGTGTGCTGCTTGTTAGCTAACTGTTGTATTAATGTCCAGTTTCGTTCGATGGTATCTCTGTTTTGCTAAGCTAATTTCCTACATGTTTGTCGTCAATATTTCTGCTGTTACAGAGAGACTATATAAGTGCCGCACTGTTTCAAAGAAGAGAGAGTTGAAAGTTGAAAAAGTGAAGGAGTGGAAAAGCGATTGAGCGATTGTATGCAGTTGTTGATGTACGCTGAATAAAGTTGGAAAACTTCATACGACGACTCCTGCCTTGTTGCTGAGTGAACAGGTTGCGTGGATAAACGAATCTGAGTTATACCTATCAGGATTAGGATTCAAGCATCGGGGCTGAATCAACTACTGATAGCAAACCTATCTATCTATCTATCTATCTATCTATCTATCTATCTATCTATCTATCTATCTATCTATCTATCTATCTATCTATCTATCTATCTATCTATCTATCTATCTATCTATCTATCTATCTATCTATCTATCTATCTATCTATCTATCTATCTATCTATCTATCTATCTATCTATCTATCTATCTATCTATCTATCTATCTATCTATCTATCTATCTATCTATCTATCTATCTATCTATCTATCTATCTAGGTAGGTAGGTAGGTAGATAGATAGATAGATAGATAGACAGACAGACAGACAGACAGACAGACAGACAGACAGACAGACAGACAGACAGACAGACAGACAGACAGACAGACAGACAGACAGACAGACAGACAGACAGACAGACAGACAGACAGACAGACAGACAGACAGACAGACAGACAGACAGACAGACAGATAGATAGATAGATAGATAGATAGATAGATAGATAGATAGATAGATAGATAGATAGATAGATAGATAGATAGATAGATATCACATAAACACTAAATGTAGCAACGCAGTGCAGTAAAAACAATACGTTTACTTTAATAACAAAGAAAAACAAGACGGCAAGTGATTCGAATGTATTTAGACCTTTAACACACATAGTCGAAAAATAATCATGTTTTAAAATGTTTTTTTTTGCTGGGTTTTTTGTTTTTGGCGATGTTGTAATTTTGCTTTACCCTAACCAAACAAATAGAAAACGTGGAATTATAGATAGGCCATGATGTAAATTATCTGCAAGCAAAGACAATAATGACACAAATAAGATAACAGCACATCATCAACGACGAAGTCCGAAGACCATCACACGGACCATTGGACAGCACGATGACATTGCTCACAGTGGGGAAAAATAGAAAACGCCGATGGTATTCCACGTCACCAGAGCATCAGGCCTTGCAAAGACCATCCTGCAAGGCACGGTACAAGGACTAAGACTCAGACTCAGACATTTTATTCACAACAGGGATACAGATTTTAGGCGGGAACCATACAATCGATCCTCGTATCATTCACACTCACGTTCTGCGATATTCAGTCAAATATGCCAACGACAAGACAAATAGCAATAATAACACGATAAAATTAATATAAGAACTATTATGCAGCATACAAAAATATATATGACAATCAATATTGGCGTTGCAATTACACAATACATAACAAAAAATCCAATGTATATGAAATAATCAGGTGGTACAACTACACATACATTCTAAGAGGCATCAAATGCAGAACAAATAATAAAGTAGCACATTGCGAAACAGGAAACAAAAATCAGTGGTTACGCCATATAAAGGTAATGTTGGCTTGATGTACGTTTGAATAAAGGAAGAGTGGTACACGATTTAATGTTTAAAGGAAAAGAATTTCAGATTAGAGTTCTTGAGAACGCAAAACTATTGTTAAAGCGGTCAATTCGTGTTGGAAGCAGAAAGTATTTGTTGGAACCGTAACGTTCTGTGGCAGCAGTTGGTGTAAGTGGTAAGGCCATGCTGTACTTTAAACAAGAGGGTCACAATGTTGAATGAAAACTGGTGGTATAAGGACATTAGGTCTTTCTGCTTTCATTTTTTTCAGATGATGAAAGACTGGGGTCATCAATGATAATCTTCCCTGTTTTACGGTGCAAGGAGTTTAGTTTGTTGCTATGCACTTCTCCTGCACCACACTATACTGATGACGTTTGTTGCTATGCACTTCTTCTGCATCACACTATACTGATGAAGTTTGTTGCTATGCACTTCTCCTGCATCACACTATACTGATGACGCATAATTGAGATGTGAAAGGCAGTGGGGCGTGAACAAAGTTCTTCTAGAATCAGGACCAACACTTTTTTTTTTAAAATTTACCTAAGAGGTACAGATTTTTGGAGACACGTTTGCAAAAGTAAACTACATGTTTATGCCATCTTAGGTTTATGATCAATAATAATTCCAAACACGCGGTGAGTTTCAAATTGTTCAACATTAATCCCAACAACGAGGTCAAGGCAGAGCGACGTTCTCTGATGTTATTGTCTGCACATTATAACCATACTCTTAGTCTTATTTATTACATAATTTACTACATAAATTAATAGTGTGGGTGTGTATTTGTTTGTCCATATATAATCGTATCCTACATGTTGTAAAGATTGTAAACAAATATTACTTTATACTATGTTTAATTTTTTACTTGCACTTTTTTTTTAATTTTAATGATCAAGTGCCTGTCATAATTCCTTGTGAGAGGTAATACAGATTTTTTAATTGAATTAAAATTAAATTGAATTATTTGGATGTAGAAACACTTTGTTATTATTGCATCATAGTGCAACGTTATTAATTGCATCCTGAAGATCATAAGAAGACGAGTAGATAGAGCTGTCATCAGCAAAGAGACCAAAGAATACAGAACTTGCAGATATGTTAAGGGGCATGTTGTTTATAAACAGGTAAAATAGTAACAACGTTGACCGCACGATCGTTTTGAGTGTTCACTATAAGTTTATCTGCAATGATTCTATGATTAACATTGTCAAATGCCTTTCTGAGGTCAAGAAAAACAGCACCCACGATTTGGGATTGAGTTATAGATGATAGCCATGAATCACACATAGACGTGAGGGCAGTGTGGCACAAGGAAAATTTACTAAATCCAGACTGAAAAGGATACAACAGTTTATGTTGTTCAATAAACTGCCGAACATTATTATGAATATGTTTTTCAAGAGGTTTAGACAATACCGACAACATGGATACTGGGCGGAAGTTGTTGGTGTCACTAAGATCTTTTCCTTTTGGTAAATAAATCACTTTTTGCAGACTTCCGGATATCTGGAAAAACGCCTGACCTAATACTTCATTTATAAACGGAAGTTAAGGAATCATTTATGTATGGAAGGGACAATATTGACCAAAAAAAAGTAGTGACATCATCAATACCTGTGGACCTTTTGTTTATTTCTGAGGAGATATAATTCCTAACTTCACGCACTGTAATTTCAGGTATGACACATTGATCGTCTATATTTTAGTCTATGATTACAAAATTGTGTAAGCAGAGAGTAGTCATTTTTACTATGATCTTCAACAGATTGAGCAGGTTGGCTAAGGTTTAAGAAATGTTGATTGAATGAATTGGGGGATATAGTTATGGTTTGCTCACGTTTAAACGATTTAGATGAATTGGTCATTTCATTCATTGCCCGCCAAAGTTGAATAGTGTCCGACTAATTGTTAAAAAAATTTCAAAACAATCTATCTTTTTTTTGCATTTTTACTAAGGTACTAACTTTATTTCTCTGCATTTTATAGTCCTCAAATTTCATTTTCTTTTTAAA
>CM072519.1:8465337-8507837 GCA_036898135.1 Oncomelania hupensis | reverse complement strand
TGTGTGGTTGTCGTGTTGTTGATGTTTGTGTGTGTGTGTGTGTGGTTGTCATGTCGTTGATGTATGTTTGTGTATATTTATATGTGTGTGTATGTTGTTAGTGTGTGTGAGGTTATCGTGTTGTTGATGTTTGTGTGTGTGTGGTTGTGTGTGTATGTGCGTGTGGTTGTCGTGTTGTTGATGTGTGTGTGTGTGGTTGTGTGTGTGGTTGTCGTGTCGCTGATGTGTGTTTGTATATATATATATATATATATATGTGTGTGTGTGTGTGTGTGTGTGTGTGTGGTTGTCATGTTGTTCATGTTTGTGTGTGTGTGTGTGGTTGTCGTGTTGTTGATGTTTGTTTATACCAGTTTGTGTGTGTGTATGTGTGTGTGTGTGTGAGAGAGAGAGAGAGAGAGAGAGAGAGAGAGAGAGAGAGAGAAAGAAAGAGAGAGACTTGTTTATAGCTTTTTTTCTCTCCTGGCTTCCACTCCGTTCTCTATAAATGTTTTGATGTGTAGGCTACGCGGCCCACACAATTCCACGTCTTTTATGAAAGAAAATAAAGAGGATTGGAATAATGAACATTAGACGGGCAAGGATGAAGCTTATAACAAAAGGAAGATAGGATTGGAATAATGAACATTAGACGGGCAAGGATGAAGCTTATAACAAAAGGAAGAATAGGATTGGAATAATGAACATTAGACGGGCAAGGATGAAGCTTATAACAAAAGGAAGAATAGGATTGGAATAATGAACATTAGACGGGCAAGGATGAAGCTTATAACAAAAGGAAGAATAGGATTGGAATAATGAACATTAGACGGGCAAGGATGAAGCTTATAACAAAAGGAAGAATAGGATTGGAATAATGAACATTAGACGGGCAAGGATGAAGCTTATAACAAAAGGAAGAATAGGATTGGAATAATGAACATTAGACGGGCAAGGATGAAGCTTATAACAAAAGGAAGAATAGGAGCGGGAAGAGAAGGAAGGTGAAAAGGAAAAGACTATACAATGAAGACGGAGCAATGGAAAGAAGGACGAGAAAAACCGAAGACCACCCAAAAGAAGCTAAAGTGAAGAAGAAAAATTAATTGTGACAATCTGTGAATACATAGAATATAAGAGGAACAGGACAATGATGGCCCACCGCCGTAGCTCAATTGGTAGAGCGTTCGCCTGGCACACCTATGAACAGGTTCGAATCCCGTGTTGGGCGATATAAAATGTGGCCATTTTCACTGTTCCATGTTAGCAGTATGATTGCTCTGGTGGTTCAGTGTTGATTCAGGTCCCTACCCCTCTTTCCCTGGGATGGTTATCCCCGTCTGCCATATCGCCAATGGTGGGTGTAGACGTTAAACCTCAATGTTCATTCATTCAGGACAATGAAGAAAACAGAACTGGAAAGGACGGAGAAGTCAAGACACGTCATGTCAAATCAAGTCAAGTCAAGACACTTTTGTACCCATGGGCCCAATGATTTCACAATACATAGGATTCTGTTTTGCTGATGCGGTAAAACATCCAGACACTCTACAATAACAAACATGCTTCCACTGGACATTAAGACATTGAATAATCTGGTCCTGATTCGGCTCTTTGCTGTCCGCCGGACCCTGTAAGCAATAAATAACTAATACACTAACATTGAATAATCCAAGAGAAAACGTTCTCTTTAAAAAGTAAAGTAAACACACGCGCGCGCACACACACGCGCACTCGCACCCTCACTCGTAGTCCCCCGTGGGGGTGCGGGGGTTTCTGTATAAATAGTATCCCCACTTTCTGGAAATGTAGTGCTTTAAATTCCCACTGTCGCTGTCTTTCTCCTTTGTTCTTTCTCATTCCTATTCTGTTCTCTCAATCTACTAATTTTCTTCTTCTTCGCTAGACCAGTCACCTACCTTTTTTCTTGAAAACACTTCCGGGACAAAACTCCTCATTTGTGTGTGAGTTCTGTTGGATCAGCTTAGGAAGGAATATTGGACGCTTTCTGCCAAATGGTCACTGGGGTTTCCTATGATATTATTATTTGGCAATGTATGTGTTTTGTTGATATTTTATAATGATGTTTGTATTCTATTTTGTTTTTGAAACCGGGGTTCGATAAATTAGAGTATAGCCCCAGCGCGCCCTGCGTGGGATGCCTTTATTGTAAAGTGACCGGCTACATTACATTACATAATTGTTGCTTTAGGTCCAGCGGACTCTTCCGAGCCAAATCAGGACCGGACAACCCCCAATCCGCATAAAAGATCTGCTGAAACAACCCTAGTGGGAAAACTGAATGCCCTCCACCAGCCGGTCACTTTACAATAAAGACATCCCACGCGGGGGACGGCTGAGGCTTCACCCCAACTTATCGAACCCCCGTTTACAAAAACAAAATAGAATACAAACATCATTATAAATTATCAACAAAACACATACATATAAAACTAATGGTTTTTGTACCCTGGCAAGCCAGGGTACACAGGTTGCTGTTTAAAATGTAGACAGAGAGACAACTGTTGTCTGCGAGTTTCATTTGGACGATGATACCTCCCCATATCCCCCTTGATACCTCACCATACCCCCCCCCTCTGATATCTCCCCGTCCCCCCCCCCATGATGCCTCATCATACCCCCTTGATACCTCCCCGAACCCACTTGATACCTCCCCACCTTGATACCTTTCGTACCCCCCTTGTAACCTACCTGTACCCTCCTTGATACTTCCCCGTTGATCGTTTCGCAGGTATGGATGAAAGGAATCGACCATCACCATACCCCCTTATATATACCCGTATCCCCGTTATGCCTACCCATGCCCCTTTAAACCTACCCGTAGCCCCCTTTTACCTACACGTACCACCCCATCCCGATCCTTGATAATAATAATAATAATAATAATAATAATAATAATAATAATAATAATAATAATAATAATAATAATAATAATAATAATAATAATATTGAATAATACAAATAGAAATCATAAAAAACACCAAGGTTTTAAAATAAAATTTGATATAAGATATTATAATTATAATAATAATAATTATTATTATTAGTTTATAAATAATAATAATAATAATAATAATAATAATAATAATAATAAAAATACAAATACTACTACTACTACTACTACTACTAATAATAATAATAATAATACAAATAATAATAATAATAATAATAATAATAATAATAATAATAATAATAATAATAATAATAATAATAATAATAATAATAACGTACCACCCAATCCCGATCCTTGGTAATAATAATAATAATAATAATAATAATAATAATAATAATAATAATAATAATAATAATAATAATAATAATATTGAATATAGAATAATACAAATAGAAATCATAAACACTAAGGATTTAAAAGAAAATTTGATATAAGATATAATATTATAAATAATAATAATAATAATAATAATAATAATAATAATAATAATAATAATAATAATAATAATAATAAGCCTAAATTAAAAAGAAAAATATCCATATTGTAGTGGGAAAAAAAACATTAAAAAAAAATATGGCCCGCATCGGATTCGAACTTGGGTCGCCCTAAACGGTAGGCGAAAGTGTTACCAACTGAGCTATCAATGCTTCGTATAAAAACAATAAATTTTTTGGTCTATATGGGAAAACATGCTGAAACCTCAATTTGATTTTTAATGGAAGCGCGCGGAATGAGGCTATTGCAGTTTGTGGACATTTTGTTTATTTATTTATCTCAAAAACGGTTACATGTTCGGTAAGGAAATGTCGGCTATAACGATTTGGTGGGTTTTGAGCACACAGCAGGCCGATCGGCGGCCTCAAGCACCTGCCCAGATCAGCGTCCATAGGAGACAAACGATAGTAGTGGCGAAGAAGGACTTCCGGCTAAGCAATTTATATATATAGATGCCTACATTGCTAAATAATAACATCATAGGAAGCCCTAGTGACCACCTGGCAGAAAGCGTCCAATATTCCCAAGCTGATCCAACAGACCTCATACACAAACAAGGAGTCTTATAAGGAAGAGTTTTCAAGAAAAAAGGTAGGAGACTGGTCTAGCGAAGAAGACGATAGTATAGCAGATTGATAGAACAGAGCAGGAATGAGAAAGAGCAAATGAGAAAGACAGCGACAGTGGGAATTTAAAGCACTAAATTTCCAGAAAGTGGGGATACTATTTATACTGAAACCCCCGGCACCCCAACGGGGGAGGGGAAGTGACCGGCTGGTGGAGTGCCTTCATTCAGTGTTACCACAAGTTACGGAAAACGATGCTTAACGTCCTATTGCATGAGCGTTAAGGACGATCACCACGTCGCCACCCTGACAACAATGACCATCATCATCATATCAAAAATGAGATCCACCGGATCTTCTGTTTTGCGTTACCACAAGTGTTATTTCGAAAGATCTTTTATACTGATCAAGGGTGAGTCCTCATTCAGCCAAGTTTTGGGCTTGATTTTGTGGTCCTGATTCGGCTCTTTACAGTCCGCTGGACCCTGTAAGCAATGAATAAGTAACTAACTCACTCGTACACAATTCCACATGGATATTTTTATTGAGGCATAGTCACATGCAGTGCGTTAAAACGTCAAGACATTGTGCAGAACTCATGCTCTTAGGTCACTTCTAATGCTCTGAAGCGTTTACCTGACGGGAAGAGCTCGAACAGGTGGTGGTAGAAGAAGAACAAGGAGAAGAACTTAGTAACAAACTGAAGAGGGATAAATACAAAAGAAATAAGTTTTATGAGAAGGAAGAAGAAGAAATTTCCTAACTATAACCAAAAGCTGCAGAACTATTTGTTTATCACAATTAGGAAATGTTTGATAAATAGAATAAAAAATAAATCGAGCTGTAATAGGTTTGGGAAAATCAAAGGTGTTTTATTTGTAAGCCTTATTTGTAGTCAGTGAGATAATAAAACTGTCGTATTCGTATTCCTAGATGCAGACGGTTACGTATACGCGTATTGGTTCGGGTTAGAACGTATTTTGAAGAACTGCTGCGAGCACGCCTCAGGGTGTGGAAGTTTTGATGCGCTGTATAAGTTGTCATTCATTCTTTCATTCATTCATTCCCTGCCGCAACATCTAAAAAAATGAATTAACAATTGAAGTTTAACGTCCACACCAGCATTGACATTCTTCTTCTTCTTCTTCTTCTTCTTCTTCTTCTTCTTCTTCTTCTTCTTCTTCTTCTTCTTCTTCTTCTTCTTCTCTTCATTTCTTCTTCTTTTTCTTTTCTTCCTTTTTCGTCGTTTCTCCGGAAAGTATCACAGCTAAAGATTAGAGTTATGATCTAACCCCAATCAACTACCCACAAGACAGTCAGCTCTCCCCCCCCCCCCCCCTCTCCTTTTTCTCACATGATAATTTGGTGGGGCAGTCCAGCAACCTTTTGTATATCTAAGTGTGTGTGTGTGTGTGTGCGTGTGTGTGTGTGTGTGTCCGGGTTCCGGGACAGGATAGGATAGGATAGGATAGGATTTTATTTAGAATAAATAAAATGCGCAATGAAACGTGACAGTGCCGTCATTTTAAATTAGGCGTTTAATAGAGAGAATGTGTCAAATTTGATTTGCAAAACAACATGATTTATGTGTATGCGTATTGAAACCATTCTTTAACATTTTATAAATACGTTTAAGGCATTTTGCAAGCATGCTGCAACGGAGAACACGTCTTGTCTTCGGTGTATTTTATAAACAAATCCTCGTGAATTAGTCAAACAAAACTGAATATGGGTACACTCGCTGTGCAGGTACGCGTCCCAAGGTTGTATGATCCTGTTATATGTACTTAGTGTGAATAGCTAGGTATTATATTTACATCAGTTTTAATCTTAATATTTTTAATTATCTTTTAAAATATGTTTTAGTTCACAATGTCGTTTTAAATGACCTGTGGTTTTAAAAGACGTTCATAAAGCATACTTCTTTCTTCTTCTTCTTCTTCTTCTTCTTCTTCTTCTTCTTCTTCTTCTTCTTCTTCTTCTTCTTCTTCTGCTTCTTCTTCTTCTTCTTCTTCTTCTTCTTCTTCTTCTTCTTCTTCTTCTTCTTCTTCGTTTTCATCATCATCATCATCATCATCATCATCATCATCATCATCATCATCATCATCATCATCATCATCATCATCATCATCATCATCATCATCATCTTCTTCTTCTTCTTCTTCTTCTTCTTCTTCATCATCATCATCATCATCATCATCATCATCATCATCATCATCATCATCATCATCATCATCATCATCACTCTTCTTTTCCCTCCTGGTTTTGATGTGCCTTACTCAACTTCATCAACAAGGTTATTGAACTCGGCTCAGCGAGCACGCGCCTGCCACATGACCCGAGCTCTTTGAGTGCTCGTCTCTGAGCAGCAATGAGCAAGGAGGACGCTAACTGCCATAGCGCACCTTTCCACTGTACCACCCGTTGCTAGCACAAGGCAACGAACAGCTTTGCGCATACCGAGGCGTGGCAGACGGAAATTGGAACGATAGCAGAACGAAAGTGGATCCTCGATCGTGCAGTGGTTGATAGCACACAGCTTTTTGTATTTTTAGGAAGGGCGGGATCAAACTGTGTCATTTTGGCGAAACGGTTCGTCCGCTCAAGCGGTTTATTCTCAAACGGCCATGTAATCTTCCCTTTATTCGAAACGATGTAGATCAATGATAGGTCAAAGTTCCGCTTGTAATAAAGAAGGCCTATTTCAATTACATTACATGATTAGTGCTTTAGGTCCAGCGGACTCTTCCGAGCCAAATCAGGACCGGACAACCCCTGATCCGCATAAAAGATCTGCTGAAACAACCCTAGTGGTAAAACTGAAAGCTCTACACTAGCCAGTCACTTTACAATAAAGACATCCCACGCGCGGGGGACGCTGAGGCTGTACTCTAATTTATCGAACTCCCGTTTACAAAAACAAAATAGAATACAAACATCATTATAAAATACCAACAAAACACATACATATAAAATGCCTACATTGCTAAATAATAACATCATAGGAAACCCTAGTGACCATCTGGCAGAAAGCGTCCAATATTCCCAAGCTGATCCAACAGACCTCATACACAAATAAGGAGTCTTGTCCCGGAAGAGTTTTCAAGAAAAAAAGGTAGGTGACTGGTCTAGCGAAGAAGAAGATAGTACAGCAGATTGATAGAAAGAGCAGGAATGAGAAAGAGCAAATGAGAAAGACAGCGACAGTGGGAACTTAAAGCACTAAATTTCCAGAAAGTGGGGATACTATTTATATTGAAACCCCCGGCACCCCAACGGGGGTCTATTTCAATCACTGTCTTCCCAGATATAGGACTGTATTGTTCGATGTGAAAATGGACAGGTTCATTGGTAGGCGGTTCGTGAATGAACCGTTTGAGCGGCCAATTGGTTTGGCCACCTTCTATCAATGATACATGGGCTGTACGCTACTACTGCTATACTATTCACAACTTTCCGGCACCTCTCATAAAAACTCGTGGGTATCGCCATTATAAATTAAAACGAGGGTATATGAAACCAAGTTCCGGTGTGGCTTGTTTTGCTTTTATCAAAGCTTGATGCGTGACTTTTAAATATGGCAAATTGCCGAAAACGACGATTGATAGAGCCAGAAAACGAGTGGGATAAGTATAAAAACGGTGGAGGAAGTACATGCTCAGTGAAAGGATGCAAAAAACAATCGTAGAGGCCTGTATTTGTGGCGACTTTGGAGGTGCGTCGATCATCGACAGAAAGTGAAACAAGACCTGAAGACTCTTGTAGTTTTTCATAGCTTCGCCGTCGCAACCTTCACAAAACACGAAGTAACTGCTTATTTTAGGCGAGCGTTGTGGCCAAGTGGGATAAGGCGGGACTAACTTGCCTTGTTCACAAGCCAGAAACCAATGGCCCCTGACAGGTGTGGGTTCGAGCCAGCATCTGAGCGTTAAGTTTTTCCGAATTGTTACGTTGAAACGCGAATGGTAGTACGTCGGAAACGTGTACGATAGATCTAATCGTTTCGATTTGCAAAGTATTCAATAATAGAGTTTATTTACCTTTGATTTGAGTTTGCATTGTTGTTAGGAAAGGCATTGTATAACGTTGATAATTTTCGTTAGTCGATATTGTTGTAGAATCTTCTGGATCGGCTTGTTTACTATCGATCGAAGATTCGGGATAATTGTAGAAATTTGAAGGAACGATCCGGAAGGAGAAGAAATGTGTAATGACGTAAGCCAGTGATGACGATCTTTTATTCGATTGGTGGCAGTGCGTCATTTCTACATTGTTCGAAATTCTTCCGGAAGAGAGAGAGGTTATTTAATCGTGTGCCGAGTTGCTGTTGGGATAGTAAAGTTGTTGATAGTGATTTGGAGAGTTGCTGTGAAAGTTGTTGAGTTGAGTTGAGAATTGTATGCAGTTGTTGATGTGTGCTGAATAAAAGTGGAAAACTTCATACGTCGACTTTGTGACTTGTATGCTGTTTGGACGGGCTGTGTGAATAAACGAATCTGAGTTACACCTTATCAGGACTTCAGCATCGGGGCTGAATCAAATACTGATAAAGAAAAACACCATCATCAAACTGAGTGTAACACGAATATTTTTTCAAAAATTCACAAATAATGTTAGGTAGGTAGGGTTTAGGCGCGCCACTGGCGATAGAAAGGGATAATAAACTGCAGCAAAAAAAATAAAAATTTGTGAGGGTACGATACAGGTGGCCAGTGACACATGTTATTATTCTTGAATATTTGGAAATAACTCACTAAAACACGCGGAGAAAAAAAAACGGAAGTATTTTTCATAGAGGGGATTCCCGTTGGTGCATAGGATAGCAGAAAAGTGTGAATACTGCTAGGCTATTGAGGATCCACTTTCCTTTTGTAACCGCGGGGACCCATTCTACTTGGATTGGAACGAACGCCAGGCTTGACGCTTTCCGTGCACAAAGTGGCAACTTTTAGCAAAAATAGGCTTAATTGTGATTTGAAATTTTAAAAAAGATGGCACGGCGGTCAAATGTATTTTTAGACACTCGCACACACAACATAAAATGGGAGGAAATGAGATAAAAGGCACGAGAATGAAAGGCAGCGGGAAGAAGAAGAAGAAGAAGAAGAAGAAGAAGATCTTATCTCTGCAGTTTCCACTGCCGTTTTACGAGTTTTATCTCCTTACAGTTACACCCTTTGAACGACTTGTTCATTGTATTCTAAGATTTATTGATACAGAAACATCTATTGGGGTCTACCGGGACGAGAGTCTGTCACGCGTATTCGTCGATAAGGTCGGTCTTCCCGACCATCCATCCCTCCGTCCCTTGCACGCAATATGTCAAGAAACGCTGAGCAGTAGCGAGTTGCTTTGCAGCGAGTGGCTATCGCGTAGTTTCGTATGCAAGTACTCGCAAAGCAACGTTGGGAAAAATAGGACGTTCCACGCCTGAGCATTAAGAGATCCTAGGCTAAAATCAAAAGGATGATAAGTCCCCAGTGTTGGCGGAAAAGTATATATATTTTTTTTACAACTCGCCAAAGTCACGTGACGGATTGCTTGTTTTTGCCTTGTGCCACGGAACTCAACGCCTATTTTTGCGTGTACTCACGAGTACTCGCTTCAAAGCAACTCGATACGTATATACAGACGTCACCCGAAGAAACTTGGTACGATTACCCACACCGGTATTGCGCAGATTCACGTTTACCGAAATTTATTGTGCACCATTTCCAAAGCCAAGGTCGCAGAGGTCACGCGTTGCACCATCTTGTAGACCCCTCCTCATTCGACGTCGACCGTTTTGTATGTGTAACATACGTTTGTATGTTGCTGTACTCGCCGACCTCTGTTTGGGACGTCGTAACTAGCCTCTCTCTCTCTCTCTCTCTGGCGATAAGTAATGACGCAGGACAAGGTCAGTAACATGGGTCTTCAGTTTATTTTCTTTCAGTCATCAATTCTCATGTGCGTTATGACAGTCCTCCGTGTGTAATACAATGATGATGCCCTGGTAATGCCCTGGTAATGCCCTGGTAATGCCCTGGTAAAAACTGAACAACAGGACTTAGTACCAAACAAAACTGGCGATATTTATGCGCAAAGCAAACGCAATTTACAAAAAAGGTAGATAGAAAACTATAATTAAATTCAATTACTTATTACAAAATTTACCGACATTCAGAGTACTGATAAAAGAACTAAGGCGAATATTGGACAACTTTAAACCGACCAATAGGGAAACCAATAACACAGAGCCTCAATTTCTTGTCAAGAGAAATCAATTATTAACAAAAATATTTTGAGCCAGACGGTGCTTCAACATGACTGATTCCTACTGCCCATTCAACAAGAAATAAACAAAGTCCAGAGGTTTATAGCAAAGGAACGAAAATAATAAATGACGAACTTGAATCAAAGAAAGACAAGAAAAATACATCATTCAAACAAACTAATCCATAAAAGGAAACCTGCAAAATCTGCTCAAAAGAATACAACAAAATACCAATCTAACCTGTTATCGCCGATGTCCCAAAATAATAGTTGACTTCAGTCCGTTACATTTCAGAAGTCTATAGGTCTCTGAACAATCACCTCTATTTCAGAGAACAAGCTTACTGAGTGGCCTTTGTCGCAACAATGAGCAATTAATGTTATTCATTAGAAAAAAGGTGCTCCTAATTCAAACAGATTTCCTGTTCACAAAAACTATATCGATATCAGGATATAACTTGCTCAATACAAAAGGCAAGGGAAAACAAATCAAAAACATACAAAAGGAAAATGATTATGAAAACTAATGCAAAGGGTTACATTCACACCTGATAACAGTACTCAGGTAACTTCTCTTTCCCGTGCACTTGAACACTACTAAGTTCATAAGTAAATGAAACTGAAGACATCTTGAGGGGAAGGAGAAGAGGAGGTAGAGAAGGAGGGAGAGAGAACCAAGTGCAAATGAACAGAATAATGGTTGCGCGCTCACCAAAATTCCAAACACCGGCAAGAATAAAGAAAGACGAGAAGGAAAAGACAAGCAATGAAGGGGGGTGAACACAGACTAAGAAAAAGGCAATAAATGATAGGCCCATCTCCAAAAAAGGAGGAAGGAAAAATAAGCTAACACATAAATTGAAGAAAAATTAATCTTGCCCTAACAAGGGCAAGAACACTCCCGGCCTAAACTGCACTGCAGTTTCCAACTCTAAAGGAGTGCTGCAACCTTAAACCTCAATCAGCAATGTAAGCCAATGCGAAGTATACATGTCCACGTTATTGCTCAGCAAACGTTTCTTAAATACACCTTCTCCTAAGAACAAAAGTTACCATTCCTATTACTTCAAAAAGTCGCTTGATACATCACACACATCTCAAAAACACACCATAGTCCATCTAATGTTTCTCGTGAGGGGGGAGGTGGGGGATGGAGAGAAACCTACATGTCTGTGACAACCAGATTGGTAGTGTCTGTGAAAACATGTTCTAATAAACCTTCAGAGCTATTCATGATCACATAATCCGTTCATTCATATCCGTATAGGTTAGTCTGATCTTAAAGTCTGTTCTGGAAGGAAGCTGGTCTAGCCCTTTTCGCTGAAGTTGAGCGGCACCAGCTTATGGACAGGTCGGTCCACAAAGGTCGTCTGCACCACCAGCTTTCCCTTGTCTGTCTTCCGTGCAGTGGCCAGCTTCAACTGCACAGACCTCACTAGGCCATCAGCGCTCGGGTAGGTTTTCTCCACTCGAGCCATCTTCCAGGTACCCCTTGACGCTCCATCTTCTGACAACAAAACTAACATGTTCGGCTTGACAGCGTCCTTTTTCAGGTACCATTTCCGGCGTGGCTGCAGCATAGGCAAGTACTCCTTCTTCCACCTGCTCCAAAACTGATCAACCAGGTACTGAACTCGCCTCCACCGTTTCCTGGAGTAGATGTCATCCTTCTGAAAACTTCCCGGTGGA
The DNA here is from genome assembly GCA_036898135.1 of Oncomelania hupensis. Taxonomy (NCBI): domain Eukaryota; kingdom Metazoa; phylum Mollusca; class Gastropoda; order Littorinimorpha; family Pomatiopsidae; genus Oncomelania; species Oncomelania hupensis. The sequence continues at coordinate 8,495,879 of CM072519.1, read as the reverse complement.
GGAAAGATCGGCTCGGGCTTCAGCGTAAGGAGATGGTTGGGCGTCAAGGGTTCGCACGCGGTCGGGTCTTCCAGTTGGCTCACACAGAGCGGCCTGTTGTTGACGATTCCTGCAACCTCGTAGAACAACGTCGAGAGCGTGTCTGACGTTAGTCGACCACCATACTCCAGAAGCAGCCCAGAGAGGATCTGACGCACAGTACCAATCAGGCGTTCCCATACGCCGCCAAAGTGACTGGCAGAAGGAGGGTTGAACAAGAAGTTGCAGTTGAGTTCAACCATTTGCTCTATGATCTTGCTTTCATTCATCTCCCGCCGAGCTCTGTTCAATTCCCCGGCTGCCCCGACAAAGTTTGTGCCTCGGTCGCAACGTATCAGCCTGACGTTGCCACGAATAGCGATGAATCTTCTGAGACCACAGATGAAGGCATCAGTGGTCATATCCTCCAATACCTCGAGATGTACTGCACGTGAGGCCAGACAAGTGAATATCAGTCCGTAGCGTTTCACCTCTGATCTTCTATTCTTGACGAGAAACGGCCCAAAGCAGTCAAGGCCAGTATTTGTGAAAGGGGGGCACATTTCGATTCTATCCGGAGGAAGGTCTGCCATTTTCTGCTCTGCAGGTCTACCTCGCAATCTGACACAGTGCACGCATGTATGGATCACCGCTGAAACCACTTTTCTGGCACCACAAATCCACAAGCCATTTGATTGCAGAGCGCCCATCGTCGTGGTGCGGCCCTGATGCCCCACCCTTTTGTGGTGATGTCTTGTCAACAGCACTGCTAAGTGGCTAGTACGAGGTACTATCAGAGGGTTCTTCACTCGGCGTTCTTGGGCCAAGTGTGACAGGCGACCTCCAACCCTCAGCATACCCTCCTCATCCGTGAAAGGATCGAGTTGTCTTAAGTCGGGATGTGTCGAACGAGACTGAGGTGGGTAGTGAGCAAGCTGCAGACTTCTGACTACACTCTTGAAGGCCGACTCTCTATCTTCGAGTGAAGTGTTGGTAAAGGTTGGTGACGGAGATTTTGTCTTTCTGACGCAGCGCAGCCAAGTCATAATACGCGCCACGATACGCAACAGACTTTCCAGCGTGGAGAACCTTTTGTTCAGCTTCTCGATTTCGTCTCGGTCTGCAGATGCTGCTGCGTGCACCTTAAATGCCTTCGCTTTCTTGTCATCGTCTACAATGGAGACCTCTGGTGGGTTGTACACGCCGTGATGGGGAATGTACCAGACAGCGCCAGCTGCGAGTTCCTCGTCATCAACTCTCTCTGCGTCACATCGTCCCAACATCCATTGTACGAGATCCCTGTAGATGTGAAAGTGTTCTGGGTTCGTCAAGAACTTCTGTCTAAGACTAGTCAGCCTTCTCAGAGCCATGTGTCGATTGTCAGGCAGACAGGGTTCTCCATCCCTGAACGGTAATGGCATCTGATAGTGTCCTTCCTCATTCAGACCGATACCATCGGAGAGAATCTGAATGAATTTGAGGTCCTCCTGTGAGGTTGGGTTTTCTTTGGCCTCATGACACGCAAAATCGCGCTCCATCGATGCAATCAATTGTTCGTTCGTGCGGTCCTTAGTTCTGAAACAGAGTGCTCCATTTTTGGTAGGCAGCGTCCGAGCCTCAATGTTCACTGTAGGGCTGACTGCAGTCTCGTTTTCCTCTCTCGTAGTCCTTGTCCCCTTTGTTTCCCCGACAACACCCCAGCCCAGCTTGGTTCTTTGAGCAAACGGTTGACCTGGTTCGCCACTCTCGACCTCCAGGGGGCGCAAGGCTTCAGACACGTTGACGCCCAATAGAAGACCAATGGGAGCGTCGTACAGATCATGAAAGCGTGAGCTCAGATGTCGGAGGTGGGGGATCGAGTGAACAGTCTGACGAGTGGGGATTTGCCCTTTGTCGAAACAAAATTCTTTCTGAGAATATACCTCAATGATCTCGTTCGAGTCGTAGGCTCGTACACAGAGGTCGGTACAAGATTTGCATTTGATGACTTCTCTATCTGAAGTCAGGGTTCTCAACGTCAAGATAGAACTCTGAGTCTTCAGGTTGAGCTTCTTCATCACGGGCTCGATAAGGAAAGAAGTGTCACTCATAGTGTCCAGCATGGCGTAGACCAGTATCTCGTTATCAGGCTCCGCTTTGGCAGACACGTATACAGGCATGTACAGGGAGCATAAACGAGCCTCGACGTGCTGCTCAATCATGTGGTTTGAGTTCACAGCACTCGAAGGAGGATTGTTCCCCTCTTGGCTTCTTTGGAGCGTTTTGGCTGCTGTCGCATGTGAGTCTCCATTTTGTATCTGATTAGACTGTAGACTGGGTGTGTAATTGGGGTCGTGCATTATGGTTACGTGTTTTGAGTTGCACGTCCCACATGAAACCTTGGCGAAACAGCCTCTGGCAGCGTGGAACCCCTTCAAACACTTGAAGCATAGCCGTTTCTTCTTGGCGAACTCCTTTCTTTCTTCAAAGGGCTTCTTGGCAAGCTTGTCGCAGTCGGGCGTAAAATGATCGTTTTCACAGAACAAGCATTTGCCTCTTTGACCAAAGCCCTTCCTTTCAAGCTGACTTCCTGAGGGGTAGTTCGTCGTCCCACTCGGCTCAGTCTGCCTATCGCCCACCTCGGACGTAACGAAAGTTTGGCCACCCTTGTCCCTGTTGCGACTCTCGCCAGACGTAAGTTTTTTCACCTTAGACAAGAGGTCTGCCTCTTTCAAGGCATCACTCTGCCTTTCCAGGTACTTGACAAAGTCGGCCAAGGGTGGGTAAGCTCCATGCTGTGACTTATGATCAGCCACCTGGCGTCCCCATGATATGCCGAGCACGTCAGGCAACTTGCGGGCCAGACTTCGGATCTGAGCAGGGTCCTCGAGAATGCCCAGTCCTGTTACCCTTTTTGACATTGTGTGACACTGCCTGACGTAGTCAGCAAAATCTCTCAAGGAGGTGACGTCCTTATTTTTCACGTCCGGCCAGGCTGCCAATTTGTCCTTCACGGCCTCAGCGATGGCATAGTCCTCACCAAAGCGCCTCTTCAGTATCTCCAGCGCGCTTTTATATGAATCTTCACCAAGCTCATAATACAGATCGCCTACAGCCGCCCTGGCTGGACCATCAATGAAATCGCGCAGTATCAACATCTTGTCCTTTGCGCTCACTGCTTCATTTTCCACCAGATGAGAGAAAGCCGCAGACCAGGCAGGGTATTGCAGAGGATCACCCTTGAAGACCGTGGGCTTGGGCACTGGGAGCCGGCTGATTGTCAGAGCGTTGGCTATAGATTTCGCCAGATTGTCATCGCATGGCGCGCTGGAAAAGGCGTTGCTGTCGTATTGTCCGTAGTTAGAGGGTACTTGTTGGGTACGATCATACGTTCGTGCCGGGGGTATGAATGGAGTAGCCTCGGCGTTCAGCGTTTTTTCCTGCGTTGCGTGTGATTCCTGGTGCGTTTGAGGGAGGTAGAGCGTGTTACGCGGCAGTAGTGCCGTGCCATAATCACGCGTACTGAAGTCGTGGCCATGACATCCTTCAGTTTGCCGCATATTGGTTTCAACCCAACGATGGCGCCTTTCTTGGCTGTCAACACAGTCTCTCCGAGGGTCCTGCGCTTCCCAAGGACGATTTAAATTACCCCAGGGAGTAGAGCCTGTCTCCAAATGTTCGGTTCTGGTTCCCGTTCTTGAATTCGGTACATGCCTCTCAACACTGATGACAGCGTCGGCGTGGGTAGACTTGAAACTGGCGTGGTGACCCATCTCTAGCTTTTTGATCCGTAGCGCTTGTTGCTCGGCGTGGTTAGTGCCTTCATCATACCCAAAAGTGGGTCCTGAAAATTCTGCTAAGACCCCTGTATGATCGTCACGGCTCCTCATGTAAAGATCATCAACAGGGTCCACCTTAGGTAAAGAGCCGAGGGTCAAGTCTAAATCTTGGCTCCGTGAGCCTTCGTCAAGTGCCATCATGGCGGCATTCGCTGCGTCTAATTCTGTTTGTAGCTTGACTTCTTCTTCTTCGACTTTAATCTGCGCTACTAGCCGCTCGAGCTCTTGTCGTTTCCTGGTCTCCTCAAGCTCAAGCAGAGCCTCTTGCTGCTCATGTGCCAGTTTACGCCGTGTCTCCTCCATTTCTTCCTTCAGCTTTCTTTGTTTTTCCTCTTGTTTACGCTGTTTTTTATCCAGCTCCATTTGGTTTTGAAGTGCATTTTGTTGTCGTTGCATCTCCGCTACTCTTGCAATGGCTTTACGTTTGACTTCAAGAGCGGCCGCCTGAGACTGCATTATTCTTCGTTGAGAAGACGAGGAATGAGACTGTTTGGAACTTGTGGTGACCTTTAGCCCAGAGCCAGTGCGTGATCGTGGTAATGAGTGACCAGCAGCAAGTGATGCTTCCCCCTTCATGTCTGAGCCATTCACATCATCTGTGACGGAAGAGTAGTCGTGTCGTTGGACCTGTCCGACGTCATTCAGCTGACGTTTTTGATTAATGGGTTGTTGGTCTATCTCAGCAAGGGTCTCGTTCGCTCCTCCCTGTTGAACCAAGAGGTGTTCTGATAGATGAGACAACGTTATAACCGGCAGTCGCCTCACAAGGGCGTCGTAGTCGTTTAACAGTGTAGAACATGACGACTCGTAAGGCTGAGCTTGTTTCACGTATCTCACAGCGTTCAATCTTACGTGAAGGGTACGACACAGTCCTGCCAGTACGTTATGCATTGTGGTTGCTCTTGCTTTTGTGATCACATTGGTATCCAGCTCTTGCTCAATCTGTCGCATCGTTTCCCACAGGCTATTGAACGCCGCTTGGAGGCCCCTAATCCGACCAGGCCCCAGCTCCTTGGTCATGTCAGAGTCTCGACAGGAGTCACGCTGTGGTCTGAGATCACTTAGTTCCCTTAGTTGGGTGGGCTGAGATTGCCACGCTCTTGTCGTGTTATCAAGAGGGTTGTAACTCACATCGTTGGAGTCAAAAAGGCTTTCAATTTGTGACGTTGCTCCATCCCTTCGTTGGTCGAAGTCTTCGGACTGCTGGAACACTTTTAATGAAGAGGGATTTGTATCCGCTGGGAAAGCGATGGGCAGTTCGTCGGCGGTGCCCGTCTCATTTTTGCCATTCGGTGGTTCTAATATCGATACAGTTGACTCTTTGTTTTCCATATTGAGTGTATTGGATTGTGGTGATCGAGAGTCGCTCACTTCTTGCCGCTGCATTGTGCTTCTTGTCTATTGTCAATAGAGGAGGCTGGGAGACAACTTGGCGTTTTTCGTAGTAAGTCACCTCCAAGCGAACAGTTTTTACTGTACTCGCCGACCTCTGTTTGGGACGTCGTAACTAGCCTCTCTCTCTCTCTCTCTCTGGCGATAAGTAATGACGCAGGACAAGGTCAGTAACATGGGTCTTCAGTTTATTTTCTTTCAGTCATCAATTCTCATGTGCGTTAAGACAGTCCTCCGTGTGTAATACAATGATGATGCCCTGGTAATGCCCTGGTAATGCCCTGGTAAAAACTGAACAACAGGACTTAGTACCAAACAAAACTGGCGATATTTATGCGCAAAGCAAACGCAATTTACAAAAAAGGTAGATAGAAAACTATAATTAAATTCAATTACTTATTACAAAATTTACCGACATACAGAGTACTGATAAAAGAACTAAGGCGAATATTGGACAACTTTAAACCGACCAATAGGGAAACCAATAACACAGAGCCTCAATTTCTTGTCAAGAGAAATCAATTATTAACAAAAATATTTTGAGCCAGACGGTGCTTCAACATGACTGATTCCTACTGCCCATTCAACAAGAAATAAACAAAGTCCAGAGGTTTATAGCAAAGGAACGAAAATAATAAATGACGAACTTGAATCAAAGAAAGACAAGAAAAATACATCATTCAAACAAACAAATCCATAAAAGGAAACCTGCAAAATCTGCTCAAAAGAATACAACAAAATACCAATCTAACCTGTTATCGCCGATGTCCCAAAATAATAGTTGACTTCAGTCCGTTACATTTCAGAAGTCTATAGGCCTCTGAACAATCACCTCTATTTCAGAGAACAAGCTTACTGAGTGGCCTTTGTCGCAACAATGAGCAATTAATGTTATTCATTAGAAAAAATGTGCTCCTAATTCAAACAGATTTCCTGTTCACAAAAACTATATCGATATCAGGATATAACTTGCTCAATACAAAAGGCAAGGGAAAACAAATCAAAAACATACAAAAGGAAAATGATTATGAAAACTAATGCAAAGGGTTACATTCACACCTGATAACAGTACTCAGGTAACTTCTCTTTCCCGTGCACTTGAACACTACTAAGTTCATAAGTAAATGAAACTGAAGACATCTTGAGGGGAAGGAGAAGAGGAGGTAGAGAAGGAGGGAGAGAGAACCAAGTGCAAATGAACAGAATAATGGTTGCGCGCTCACCAAAATTCCAAACACCGGCAAGAATAAAGAAAGACGAGAAGGAAAAGACAAGCAATGAAGGGGGGTGAACACAGACTAAGAAAAAGGCAATAAATGATAGGCCCATCTCCAAAAAAGGAGGAAGGAAAAATAAGCTAACACATAAATTGAAGAAAAATTAATCTTGCCCTAACAAGGGCAAGAACAGTTGCCTTTCGTTCGTTGCTCCAAAGTATCAGTATTACTAGTTCGGACAATCAAATGAAGTTACTTTATAGAATACAATTGTTGTTACAATTGTTAATGCTATATTTCAATCGCCAGATGGTAGGTTTGTAATTTGGATTTAAATGTATGTATTTGTTGTTGTTGTCGTTTTGTTTTGTTTTGTTATTTTTACGCTGTCTGTCACTAATGCGCGACCAGACGAAAAATGACATCACACAACTGCTCCATGTACATGTAAGATGAATACATTGTTGACGATAAATCTTCCTTAGGGGCACTGCATTGTATTATATTGTATTGTATTGTATTGTATTGTATTGTATTGTATTATATTGTATTGCATAATATTGCAGACCTGATCAGAGAATATGAAGGACTCCTTGACATCGATGGGTCTTCTCAACGCAGACGTGGCAAAGCCGGCTGGAGGATACCCTGGTTCATTTGCCATTCAGGTAGCCCTAAAGACCCGACCGAACGATGGGACTACAAAGTAAGTATTATATTATGTTATGCAATGTTATTGTATGCAATGTAATGTTATGTTATATTATGTTAATTGAGAAAAGATTGTGCTCAGTTGTCTGGGCGTCAGAAGATGCGCCTAAGTCTGCAAGCGGGCGCCAAGAGCAGCTTGAGTTATATTTTGTATCGGCCAGCGCCTTGAGCAGCGCTTGGTCTGGAAAAGCGCTATAAAGGAATTATTAAATAAATACATTGTAAAGTACTCCATTGAATGGTATTGTTTAGTGTATATTTTATTGTATTGCAAAACCAGGAATAATTAACATTGAGGCTTCATCGAAGCGAGAAGTTCATGACTGTAAAGCTTGAAAAAAGGGGGAAGCAAACTGTAAAACGGAGCGAAGCGAACGAAGATGGGCTGCACTGACATCTAACATGATTATCGCCCTTGGCCAGCCTGGCTTTTGGCTAAGCTCGTGGTCCGGATGGACCAACACAGATAAAGAGAGAGTGAGGTTTTGTTTTCCGCGAGACCAATATGATCCGAGAGAAAAGGGCAGGTGGTAGATATCTTCTCCCATATCTTTCCACTGCTTAAGTGGGGCCGTGTAGCTTAGATGAGCGTCTTACTAGTAACCGAAAGGTACCTGGTTCGAATCCCGGATTGGCCAACACGTGACCATATTATTTTCCCCTTACCATCAGCTGGTTCGCTGATGTCAGAATAATGTGACCAGTAGTCGCCTATACTCTTCGGTGTCGTGTGACTATAATCTACAATTACATTTCTACTGCTCCACAAACACGTAGAGAGCCCGGCGTCTGACAGCATTGGCGGTAGTACGCTGCTTTCCAATGGCGAAGTTACTACTAGTGCCGAACGAAGGAGCTTGAGTTCCATTCTCCTGTAGGAGTAAGGGGGGTGGGAGGTGCGTTGAAGGGGTGTGTGACATAATTAACTTGGGTATAAGGTTAAAGATCCGGACGCACATGTCCAGACCTAGCTAGACGAGAAGTACCAGAAACACTCATACACACAGCCGACACTACAGGCCATGATCTTTCACCCCTCAGCAGCGGCCCTGCTTTCACTGAAAAGGCTGCTCCAATTTTTCTCCTCTCCTCTCCTCTCCTCTCCTCTCCTCCTTTCCCACGCACACCTCCCACCCCACCCCCTAACCACCTGTGATAAGACTAAGAGGACCGTTTTACACAGCACTGCGACTTCTTGCCTTACTTAGTCAGCCGTTAACCTTAGTCAATTAACGTTGCTGTACAGGAGACGACGAAAGTCAACTGTGGGCTACACATATGTACGCTGACGCTGGCTCAGTTAGGAATGACCTCATTCAGCTTACGAATAGCCGGTACCAAACCCCACGCCAGAGTAAGCCCAAAGAGCTTATGACGTAAAGAGGGGGAACTTCCATTATGTTATATACAAAAATGCGAGACGCTCTCACGGATTATTTCCCTTTGCTCGGGCTGGCTATATTTCATCATCTGCTATATGAATGATCTGTGCGTGGTAACTTATTGAGCCTATGCCATTGCAAAGGAACATTTTTATGGCAACGTTTGCAAAAACCAAACTTTTAACCATCATTATTATTAACATTCCGCTACTGCTGTCTTTTTTGTGTGTGTTTATGTTTACTTATTGACATTTATTAGGTGCTTTTATGCTGCTTATGTGTGTATGTCATAGGTTCGTTTTCTGCCCTGGAATTTATTATTTTTTAATCAGCGACAGATATTTTAAAATTAAAATATGCATGACAGACTGTTTCATTTATCCGAAACTGTGTAAATCCGTAATCGTGAGAGAGAGAGAGAGAGAGAGAGAGAGAGAGAGAGAGAGAGAAAGAGAGAGAAAGAGAGAGGGTGAGAGAGAGAGGGAGGTTGGGGGAAGAGAGAGCTCTGTCATTCAATCAATTAATCACAATAAAGCACAATAACAAAATGTTTCACTAATAGTGTGAATTTAATTTATATCAGGTGTCTCCCTACCCCCCAACCCTCTCACCTCGCACATCACTGGCTTAATAACATCAGTCACTTCATGGAAAATAATTAATTAATCAGACAGAACAATCAGAACCTAGACTACAACATTCACGCAATATAGATCTAATGCGCAGAAATTCACAGATCAGAACAAGGACTGAGTTTCTACATTACATTTTTTTCCCGTTTACACTCAAACGAAAAGGGATTACAACAGATCAAGGACCATTTTTGTTCCTAGGTAAGGGGTTATCTTGCACAGTATTTGATCACGAGGAGAAAACAGACTTAGTCTAATTTAACTTGTTAACATAAGCAGTTTGCGAAGCCAAACTGCCAATCTGACATCTACTTTTGAAATATAAGCACAAATATAGTCAAACAACCTAGCAATAACGTACACAGTGAGCGAACTGTTGAACGTAAACTGTCAGCAAGCAAACTGTTTGGATTTAGCACATAGGTATAACATGAATCATTCAAGCCGCTCTCCGATTGTTTTAACACTAACGGTCTTAGTTTAGGCCTACATAAACACACAAAAAATGAAGTTTTTTTCAATTGCAATTTACATTTCTTTGTCTCTTGGAAATTTGAAAAAGGACTTGCCAACACAACTTTTCTTGTATCTGGCATTATGGCAATTGATGGCTGTGCAAAAGTCACCGCCCTGTTTCTATCGGTCGCCTTTTGACTTTCTGCCACGAGCCATTTTCAGCATGTTGACAAGGGAGCATAACTCGTACTTTTCGTCTCGCGGTTCTGTACCAAGTTCCCCCTCTTTCTATCATTAAGCTCTTTGGTAAGCCTCTGTGGTTTAGATTTCCCGGGCTTCCGGCTGACCACAGGGATAGATAGGCATTCTCTGTTCGACTTGCATCGAGGAAGGAGCTAGGCTCGAATAGATCTCTCTACTGGAAGACTAAAAGCAGGAACTGGTAAATTCTATTCAACCTAGTTAGCCACAGACTGACATTGTCAAAGAGACTACCTATTTTTCATAGCCGTGTGTGAGCTAGTGTGACAGTGAATCTTTTACCATTTTCTTTCTATCTCTGTAACCCCGGCCTAACACAGACCAAGCTAAACTTTTAAATGTATTAAGATTAGTCACCGGGAGATTAACTAGCGATCTCCATCGACGAAAGACGAGTGGGTAATAGCATTCCATTGTGCAGAGCCCAGCAACAATAGACCCACCGTCACCCCACCCCTACCCCTTACCACCCCCACCCCTTACCACCCCCACCCCTTACCACCCCCACTCCTTACCACCCCACCCCTACTAACCACCCCCACCCCTTACCACCCCCACTCCTTACCACCCCACCCCTAACCAACACCCACCACTAACCACCCCCACCCCTTACCACTCCCACCCCTTACCACTCCCACCCCTTACCACCCCACCCATTACCACTCCCACCCCTAACCACTCCCACCCCTAACCACCCCCACCCCTTACCACTCCCACCCCTAACCACCCACCCCTAACCACTCCCACCCCTTACTACTCCCACCCCTTACCACCCCACCCCTAACCACAACCACCTCTTACCACCCCCACCCCTTACCACCCCTACCCCTTACCACCCCACCCCTAACCACCCACACCCCTTACCACCCCCACCCCTTACCACCCCACCCCTAACCACCCCACCCCTTACCACCCCACCCCTTACCACCCCCACCCCTTACCACCCCACCCCTTCAAAAAAAAGGATTAAAAAGAAAAATCCCCTTTTGCCTTTGTAGTAGTAGGAAATATGTCGTACGTTCTTTGCTTCGGAACAAATAAAACTGCTACTTCAGCGGAGGTGATAGCAAGCAGACAGAGACGAAGTATTTACCGAAAGCCAGAAAGTAGTTCGCCACACTTAACAGGCTCAATATCATTGTGTAAACCTATTCGAGTTGTGTATCAAAAGGGCACGATTTGACCACGCCCCCATCGACACACACACTCACACACATACAAACACACACAGGCACACACCTATTTCGAAAGTAAAGTTATTGTTTAAGTCAATAAATTGCATAGTTATTGCGCCTATTAAAAGCAACGGCCAGCTATCGCTGTAGCGCTGAAAGCATTTCATCTGATAGATCGTACACCGTTAAAAAGGGGAGATCACTGACCGAATAGAAAAATAAAAATTCAAACTGTAGCGGATGGTTTGAGCAACGAAACCTGCTTTATCAGTATTTTATGTATTGCAATGCCACTGCATTTCTGTAGTCACAGCCTGCCTTCCTATATTCCTGTATATACGCGGTTAGGTGTTTTCGCCTCGTATCTCCAACGGTTGCGGAAGTTTTGTTTTTTCCTCTCTCTGTCTCTCTGTCTCTGTCTCTCTCTCTCTCTCTCTCTCTCTCTCTCTCTCTCTCTCTCTCTCTCTCTCTCTCTCTCTCTCTCTCTCTCGCTCTCTCTCTCTGTCTCTCTCTGCCTCTCTCTCTCTCTCTCTCTCTCTCTCTCTCTCTCTCTCTCTCTCTCTCTCTCTCTCTCTCTCCTTCTTTCTCGCTCAGTTTTCCAGTTCCAGCTTGGTTATTCTGCTGCCTTGTAGCAGCACAGTAGGGAAAACTTTGGCAGGCAGATTGTCTCCACCGTTTCAGAGACGGTCATGATATTCTTGTGGTGGTGCATGAGCCACGTTTTAGTGTCTCGCCAGCCCCATGACCACTGACGACGCTCTCAGAGTAGAAACAGCTGTCTGGTCAGGATGGCTAACAAATACGATTGAGAGATATTTTCCAAACTGTAGTGCCCACTAGTAAGACAGTGATACTGTGACAGTTAGGCTTTGTCAATGGTGGTGTGCTGCTTGGGTTCTATCGGGTGACATGTAAACACCAGTTTTTCTCTTTTGACACACACACACACACACATACCACACACACAGACACACAAGTTCGTAGAACATCAAAACTGGGTTTCTTTAAGAATGTAAGAATCATAAAGTGGTTTTTTGACGGAAAGAACGCAAATTTCTTCTAAAAAAATTTAAAAATCTAATGCAAAATTGGCTCTTTCCGTCTAAAAAGTTGACCTTGTTCGTCTCCTATAGAGGTCGAAATAGGTCGAACTTTCTTCAAAATTTTCCCGAAATGTGACTGGATTTTTTCGGTCCCGGACGGAGCACTCCCTTGGACTTAAAACACTCTCATGCACTACAACTGCACTCCCATGCACTAAAAGAGCACTTCCGCGCACTTTGAAAAAAGTGGGTGGCTGGAAAAAAGTGGGTGGCTTGCAAAGAAACCCATTCTCCGCATAAAAAGCAAGGTCAGTCATCCATTTCAAGGCTTATGTGTACGCACACCCACACACACACACACTCTCTCTCTCCCTCTCTCTCTCTCTCTCTCTCCCCGCGATGCTGGATCTAAGTCAAGCCACCCGAGGCGCCCCCTGGCTGCAGCATTTGAGCGCATCGTCTGACACCCATGCAACTGAGCACAATGTTGGGAGTGGGTGGGGGAGAGGGACACCCACTGTAGATTTGTGTAGCCGGTTCTCACCTGTCTAGGAGATGAGCGTCAGGGTCTTTAAAGTTTGTGCGATGGTTGAACTTATTTCGCCAGTTCAACTAATATTATAATTCCCCATACTGTCTTTACTTGTTGGGGTGCCGGGGTTTTCTGTATAAATAGTATCCCCGCTTTGTGGAAAATTAGTACTTTACATTACTTGTATTTCTGTAATTTTCATTTGTTGTTTCTCGTTCATAATCTGCTCTATCAATCTACTATCTTCTTCGCTAGGTCAGTCACTTGCCTTTTTTCTTCAAACTCTCCCCAAACTTCTTACTTGTAAATGGGCTCTATTGGGTCAGCTTGTGGCCGGGGATATTGGACCCTTTATGCTAAATGGTCACTAGGGCTTTCTATGTTATTATTATTGAGCAATTTGGACGTTTTATATGTATGTGTTTTGTTAATATTTTATATTGATGTTTATTATCAGGTGCGCCGTTTCAAATATTTAGGAGCCATTGTATCAAACAATCGGTCCTGCAGAAAGTCCTCTCCAGAATAGCACAAACAACTGCTACCCTGACAAGGCTAAAGCCCATTTGCAAAGACAGGACCATCAGTCTCCATTCCAAGGCAAGGTTGCTGCGCTCCTTTGTCATCTCCATCTTCCTATACGCATGCGAAACATGGACCCTCACAGCAGACCTACAACGAAGAATACAAAGAGCTACAGAGACTTCTGGGCACTTCCTATACCCAGCACAGCACTAACGACGATGTCCGATCGACCATCACACAAGCCATTGGACAGCACGATGACATGAAAAAACGGAAACTCCGATGGTATGGCCACGTCACCAGAGCATCAGGCCTTGCACGTACCACCCTGCAAGGCACGGTGCAAGGAGGCAGAAGAAGAGGAGGACAGAAAAAGAGGTGGGAGGACCACATTCGAGAATGGACTGGCTTGACACTGTGTTACGTTGAAACGCGAAGGATAGTTTGTCTGAAGCGTGCACGATAGATCTAATAGTTTCGTTTTGCAAAGTATTCAATAATAGAGTTTATTTACCTTTGATATGAGTTTGCATTGTTGTTAGGAGAGGCTTTGTATAACGTTGATAATTTTCGTTAGTCGATATTATTGGAGAATTCTCTGGATGTGCGTATTTACTCTCGATAGAAATTTCCCGATAAATGTCGAATTTTGAGAGAACGTTCCTGGAATGTTTAGAAAGATGTATGACGTAAGTCAGTGATGACGATCTTTTATTTGATTGGCTGTAGTGCGTCATTCTAGTCTACCGTGTTCTAAATTGTTCGGGAAGAAGGAGAGAGACTATATAGTTGTTTTGGAGAGATTGTTGATAGTGAGTTGGAAAGTTGAGTTGAGAATTGTATGCAGATGTTGATGTGTGCTGAATAAAAGTGGAAAACTTCACACGAAGACATTGACTTGTTGCTGAGTGAGCAGGCTGCGTGGATAAACGAATCTGAGTTACACACCTATCAGGGATCCAAGTATCGGGGCTGAATCAAATACTGATAGAAAACACCAACATCAAACGGAGTGTAACACACTGAGCGAAACCATGAACGTTGCTGAAGACAGAGAATGATGAAGTACGCTGGTTAAATCTACAGTTACGATCATCTGTGGTGCCCAAACGACTTTCGAGTTACGGGATTGAATATAGGACATGATATTTTGTTTTTGTAAACGGGGGTTCGATGAATTAATGTATAGCCTCAACGTACACTGCGTTTGATGCCTTTATTGTAAAGTGACCGGCCTTCAGTGTTACCCTATAGGATTGTTTCAGCGGATCTTTTATACGGGCCAGGGGTGAGTCCTCTTTCAACCAAGTTGTGGTCCTGATTCGGCTCTTTGCAGTCCGCTGGACCCTATAAACAATGACTAGCTAACTAAATAATCATACGGTCTTGTTGGTGTAACCTACACGAATGTTGGAAGACAACAACCCTGCGTGTTGTATGAGCTGAGCGAGTGCTAATAAAGTATCGTTCTTGCTGACTTAAGAGGATGAGAGTCCAGAGGGAGGAAGAAGGAGAATGGAGAGAGAGGAGGGAGAGAGGGAGACGGTTCGCGAAGGGCGCCTGGGAGAGGGCCTGTTGGACAGTCTATGTCCAAAGAGTCCCGGGGGCACGAGAGGTCGGAGGGGGAGGGGGACCCGGGAAGCTCGATGGATGGAGTGAGGAGCTTGTGTTTCTAGCGTCGCGATTGAAATCCCTGATGGTTCCGAACATTTATTCAATGTGGCTTTGAACGGTGGGTACTATCATTGTCAGTCTGGAGCGGTGTTTCACAGATTGTCATCTGCACTTGCTGACCGACCGACTGGATGTACGGAGTTCTTTTACGTACCGCTAGAGCAACACAATGCATAAACAATCACAGGGTCTTTCATATATGTTTGGTGGTTTTTTTTTTAAATCCAAACCCACTGTCCGAATTCTTTAACGTTCCGTTGTGGCAACAATCAAGAGAAGCGAAAACTCGTGTATTACACACTCGATCTACAAGATTGAACAAAAATCTACAGACAGCTTTTTTTGTTGGTGTGGGTTCGAAGCCGGCTTTCTAGCGCTTGCAATGCCAAGCGAGCAAGTCGTGCCTGGAACCACTCACAGGTCCGACAGCGACAACACTGTTATGAACCATGGTAAAATCAAGCTTCGTGTACGATCTTGCCCTGCTGGAACATAAGCACACAGATAACAATGAAATATACGCATTACTTTCGCAAGAGGCCATTTTGACAAGGAATGCGATCCAAGTTCAAAGACAAGAGCAAGCATAAAAAAATAACAAGATGGCAAGCTAATCAAATGTATTTCCAGGCGCTCGCATGCTAAGCCTAACAATTAGGCATTTTGAAAAGTAAAAAGCAAAAAACATGGAATAATAGGCCACTAGATAAGTTATCCGCCAGCAACAAAATGTATCAAAATCGGGTTGGCCAATAATTCTGTTACACTGGTTGTTGGTTTTCTTTATCAGTAGTTGATTCAGCCCAATGCTTGAATCCTGATAAGTGTAACTCGGATTCGTTTATCCACGCAACCTGTTCACTCAGCAACAAGGCAGGAGTCGTCGTTTGAAGTTTTCCAACTTTATTCAGCGTACATCAACAACTGCATACAATCGCTCAATCGCTTTTCACTTTTTCTCTCTCCTCAGACACAGTGCATCAATTATATAGTTTTTCTATATTCCAGATAACGTCAGAACATTCCAGCGTGACGCATTACAACCAATGAAAATAAACTTCGTCATCACTGTCTTACGTCATAAAACTTTCTTCAACTTAAAAGAATCTCTCAGCTTCTAGTCGATCTATCTAGATCCTTCGATCAATAGTAAACAAGCAATCCTAGAGAATTCTCCAATAATATCGACCAACGAAAATTATCAACATTATACCAAGCTTCTAACAACAACGCAAAATTAAATCAAAAGGTAAATACACTCTATTATTGCATGCTGTGCAAAACAAAACGATCGGATCTATCGTGCGCGTCTCACACGTACTATTGTGCGCGTCTCACACGTACTATCGTGCGCGTCTCACACGTACTATCGTGCGCGTCGCAAACGTAACAAATTCTTTTAGATACAGCGCAAAACGTATTTATACAACGGTGAAGCACTATGACCTTGACCTTTTATAACGTACCAATGCGAATGATCTAACACGCTTAGTTAAAGTATTCACCAAATAAAAAAGTGATGAATTTATTGTTGAGATAAGGCAAAATGTGTGTTTTGAAATTCGGGGCCACGGCTCGACGACTGAGCAACTGATCGACAACTGGGGTGCTACTGAAGGATAGCTCATGATTGGAAGTACCTGCATGCCAACATTCAACAAAATAGCTTCAGCAGTAGTAGAGTACAGGGCCTTAGAGCAACCGTGCACATGCACCTAAAAAGTGGGTCACGTGACAGGGGATGACGTCATGGGTGCACATGTACTGTTAGGTGTGGAGGGCCGGACGGTGTGAGGGTGTGATGACGCAATCATGACATAACAGATGACGCAATCATGACATAACAGAGGAGACGCGGGTCTTGTGCCCTGTGAAAAGGGAGGGATGACGTAGGGTCCCCAGGGGGATATAATTTTGTTGATAGTGCTGAAATAGGATTGTATGTGGTTTATATGGAGACCAAGCACTCAAAGACAGCAAGTGCGCATCTTGGCGATAGTGAATGACTCAGTGGTCTGAGCGTTAGACCAAGCATCCAAAAGACAGCAAGTGCGCGTCTTGGCGATAGTGAATGGCTCAGTGGTATGTGTGTTAGTTTAAGCACCCAAAGACAGCAAGTGCGCGTCTCACCCAAAAGCCATCAAGTGCGCGTCTTGGCGCATAGAGAATTTCTCAGTGGTCTGTGATATGAGATCTATTAGTGAATGGATATAACTCAGTGGTCTGGGGCGCTAGATCAAGCACCCCAAAGACAGCAAGTGCGCGTCTCACCCAAAAGCCATCAAGTGCGCGTCTTGGCGCATAGAGAATTTCTCAGTGGTCTGTGATATGAGATCTATTAGTGAATGGATATAACTCAGTGGTCTGGGGCGCTAGATCAAGCACCCCAAAGACAGCAAGTGCGCGTCTTTTTCTCTCGTTATCTATTTTTTTTATTTAGACCAAGCACCCAAAGACAGCAAGTGCGCATCTCGGTGCCCCAAAGGCAGCAAGCGCACGTCTCTCTACATTTGTATGCATAAATATTTTGACACAAATAAGAATAATTAATGCCCATTGATTAATATAGAATGACTCAATGGTCTGGCCGTTAAACCAAGCATCCAAAAGACAGCAAGTGTGCGTCTCTCTCTCTCTCTCTCTCTCTCTCTTTCTCTCTCTCTCTCTCTCGCTCTCTCTCGCTCTCTCTCTCTCTCTCTCTCTCTTTCTCTCTCTCTCTTTCTCACTCTCTTTTACATATCTCTAGCAATGATCAATTTACACACACCCCACACGCACGCACATCTTTAACAATATTTTATGACGAATTTATACACGCACACACGTACACGCACACCACAACACACACCCACACACCCCACACGCACGCACACATGCACGCGCACATGCACACAAATATACATCTTTAACAATAATTTATACACGCACACACGTACACGCACACCCCAACACACACACACACACACACACACACACACACACGCACGCACCCACACCCCCACACGCACGCACACAGGCACACAAATATATCTATTTTAACAATAATTATGTTGAATTTACACAGGCGCACATGCACACCCCAACACACACACTCACACGCCCACACACCCACACACCCACACCCACCCACCCTCCCACCCACCCACACAAATATACATCTACTGGATGGAATGATTAGGATTGTAATGAAGTGTGAACGGGAATTAGAGTGTAAGTTTGTGAAACAAATTAGCCACATCTGGACCCTAGAGACAGGATGCTGGTAAAAGCATGTTTAGACAAGACAGAAGCGTGATTACACTATTTAGCCTAGACAAGGGGGGATGATGCAGTAAAGACGCGTGATGCCGGCCGCGAGAATGGGAAACAGCTGCTTACATACACATACACAATATGGGGTTAATTGTATCTGATTAGTATACCTTAATTGAATGATAAACATTTGTTTGAAAACTTATTTTATCTGAAAAAAAAAATTGACACGGGTGGGGTTTGAACCCACTCTGATATCAATCTATTGGATCTTAAGTCCAATATCTTAACCACTCGGCCACCATACATTAATTTAAAATGCTGCATTTGTAAGATGAATACTATATGGCCACATCGTCTATGATATTGTATCAACATTACATCATCTGAGGTTAGCATATCTCATACAAAATAAGTTTAAATATGCATTTTTTAATCTCTCTCTTTCTCTCTCTCTTTCTCCTTCTCTCTCTCTCACTCTCTCTCTCGCTCTCTCTCTCTTTCTCTCTCTCCTTCTCTCTCTCCTTCTCTCTCTCTCTCTCTATCTCTCCCTCTTTCTCAGCATATAAATATATACAATTGTTATTAAAATATACATTTATCTATGTATACTAATAGAATAATGTGTAAGCAGGAAAGCAAGGAGAGAGAAAGTCGTGCAATTGAAAACAAAAACCAATACTCAATGATACAAAAACACAGTGTGAGCTGTATGTGAACGCATGTAATAAATGATCTTACCAGAACTTATGTGTCTGTCTTCTATCTCTCTCACACCCTCTCTCTTTTTTTCACTCTCTCTCTTTTTTTTTTTTTTTTTTTTTTATCTCTGTGTGTCTATATTTTGTTATACAAACACACCCAAGAATAGTTAATGATCATTGATGGATATGTAATGACTCAGTGGTCTGTACATTAGACCAAGCACCCAAAGGCTGCAAGCGTGCGTCTTGACAATTTTGATTTAGATCATGTATTAATTGACCAGCGCCTTGGTAAGTATGGCGAGATATCCCGAGGGGGGTGATTAGCCAGCAGGGGGAAGAGGTGATTAGCTGCCCATCACGCTTGAAAGACTGTGGCTCATCTTATTTACATGGGAGCAGATGAGAAACTTATTTATTTTAAGAGAGATAGCTTAACTAGAATTTTTTTTTGGATGTGAAGCATTGCAAATGATAGATCATGGCCTATGTGTATATATACTCTCTCTGGCTCATCCTCTCTCACACACATCTATCACTCAAACAGATGGTGTAAAGGCAGAGACATGATTTTGATAATGATTATATAGGATTGGATGAGGGTCATTTTAATCAAACAGGCAATTTTTTTAACGTTATTATTGATTTTGTTTAGTTTTGATGACAAAGTCTATCGATGACGCATGATAAAAAGTGGTAAACAGGAGCAGAATCGATGTAGTGGTTTTTGAGATATTGAATTTATATGAGGCGAATCGCACAAATATTTTAAAGTATTTGATTTATTTTATTGATTTGAGTCTCTCTCTCTCTCTCTCCCACTCTCTCTCTCTCACTTTTCTCTCTCTCTCTCTCTCTCTCTCTTTCTCTCTCTCTCTCTCTCTTTCTATCTCTCCTCTCTATCCCATCTATCTATCTCTCTCACGCTCTCTTTCTCTCTGCATATAAATGTATACAATTGTTATTAAAATATACAATCATCTATGTATACTAATAGAATAATGTGTAAGCAGGAAAGCGAGGAGAGAAAAAGTCGTGCAATTTAAAATGAAAACAAACCAATACTCAATGATACAAAAACACAGTGTGAGCTGTACGTGAACGCATGCAATAAATGATCTTACCAGAACTTATGTGTCTGTCCTCTGCCAAACTTGTAAAATATCCATGAAAAATCCTCTAACAATAATCTTAACTTTCTTAAAATGCCACACATTTAAAATCACTAATAATATCTTTTACAATTAATCAATCATTGCGTTTTTTATATTTTTTTTTTCATGCACCAAAGTTATATCTTACAATATTTACAACGTTTAAAGCACTTAAAATACAAGTGATCACAGAAATTATAGTTAAACTTTACCAAAAAGGTGTTTTTTTTATCAATCACAATAACAGTACCACAAAGTACCACACCACGCTAGCCCATTTTTTTTTTAAAGGCATGTTTGGACATGATATGGAAACGGCTGACGCAAGCATAAGATATGGGAAGTAACTCTCTCTCGCTCTCTCTCTCTCTCTCTCTCTCTCTCTCTCTCTCTCTCTCTCTTTCTCTGCATGTTTGGACATGATATGGAAACGGCTGACGCAAGCATAAGATATGGGAAGTAACTCTCTCTCTCTCTCGCTCTCTCTCTCTCTCTCTCTCTCTCTCTCTCTCTCTCTCTCTCTCATTTTTTATCGATCTCTGCACACACAATATCGAAAAATGTCACTTTTGGAGGGGATATTGAATATCTAACTACAATCTGTTGTGTGGCGTGGTTGAACATATAGACAAATCTTTACAAACATAGATAACTGAATACTAATCAAATGCTGTCAGCACGCCTGAAAAAAAAAAAAAGTCTAAACATATATGCCACCCCTGATGACGCCTGCCAACATGTTTAACAAGTCACACACATGATCACACTTGTTTATTAGTCGGCTTATAGATTTAGCTATCACTTTTTAAAGAGTAAATACTGTGTGGATAGTGCTCAATTGTCTGGGCGTCAGATCATATACCCAAAGGCTACAAGTGCGCTTCTTGGTGGTGGTTAACAAAAGGCTGCAAGTGTACGTCTCGATGGTTTTTGAGTTAGATAATATATTAGCCAACGCCTGATAAAGTATTACATGGTTAGTGCTCAGTTGTCTAGGGCGTCAGACCATGCACCCAAAAGGCTGCAAGTATGCGTCTTGGTGGTTTTGAGCTAGATCATCTTTCTCCTCTTTTTCTTATTTATCTCTCTCTCTCTCTCTCTCTCTCTCTCTCTTTGCTCTATTTTTTTAGTTGATGATCACACTTATTTTTATTAGTCAGCTTATAGATTTAACCATCTTTTTTTTTTTGATTTAGCCCTCACTTTTTTAAATCCTTTTTTATTTACCTACACACCCACCCACCCTCAGCCCCTCTCCTCGCACACCCAGCACACTCCACCATCCTATCATTGAAATAATCAAAACTATGTTGAAAAAATGCGCACCCCATGCAGCAATGATGACATGGATGATAACGTGCATGGGCATGTATGCAGTATCTACACACACACACGTACGCACACTTGCCCACACAAATTTTTAAAACTACATGTGAAAATACAAGGAAATACTTTGAACACACTGACCCCATACAGTGATGATGGCGTGGACGCACACCCCATGCAGCGATGATGACATGGATGATGACGTGCATGTACATGTATGCAGTGTCTACACACGTACGCACACTTGCATACACAAATTTTTAAAACTGCACGCCAAAATATAGTAAAATGCATTGAAAAAAAACAAAAAAAAAACACGTACCCCATGCAACGATGATACCATGTTCATGCATTGTAAACAGTGTCTGAACACGTGCGCGTGCATGTATACAGTATCTGCACACACATTTTGTAACCCCGCACATGGATTTTGTAACACTGCATGCCCAAAGTTTTAAAAGTGCACGCCAAAATACAATAAAATACGCTGAAAACAAAACACGCAACCCGTGCATCGATGTTATCATGTGCGTGCACGTGTGCGTGCATGTATGCAGTGTCTGCACACACATTTTTAATACTCTGTACGATCAAATTTGAAACACTGCATGCCCAAAGTTTTAAAAGTGCATGCCAAAATACAATAAAATACGCTGAAAACAAAACACGCAACCCGTGCATCGATGTTATCATGTGCGTGCACGTGTGCGTGCATGTATGCAGTGTCTGCACACACATTTTTAATACTCTGTACGATCAAATTTGAAACACTGCACGCCCAAATTTAAAACAATGCACGCCAAAATACAATAAAATACGCTGAAAACAAAACACGCAACCCGTGCATCGATGTTATCATGTGCGTGCACGTGTGCGTGCATGTATGCAGTGTCTGCACACACATTTTTAATACTCTGTACGATCAAATTTGAAACACTGCACGCCCAAATTTAAAACAATGCACGCCAAAATACAATGAAATACGCTGAAAACAAAACACCCACCCCGTGCAACGAAGATATCATGTCCGTGCATGTATACAGTGTCTGCACACTTATTTTTTTGGTCGATGTTTGCCAAGGATCTCAGTGACGGCATCTATCACATCCGAGTTGAAGGTGATGGTGGTGGTGATTAAGTATTACATTGATCCTAATTTGGTATAGTTATAGAATATGACAACCAAGTCTGTCACACAAAGACTAAATAAGGAAAAAATGCCAAGGGATGTCTGATAGCACAGTGGTTGGAACACTCGCTACTGTGTCGCACGTTAACCACCGTCCAGGATGATTAGCACTTGGATGGGTGACCACAAAACGTGAAGGACTCAACTATGACTGACTACCTAAAGCAGTGAGGGAGAGAGATGGGCATCACCCTCATTATGCTGGCCCAAGATAAGTGGGATCTCAAGACTATGGGACTATCTTTATTTTTATATACAAGGTGGTCTATAGCTGTATATGCTTTGTGGATAGCACAGTGGTTGGAGCACTCACTACTGTGTCGCAAGTTAAGCACCAGCTAGTGTGATTAACACTTGGATGGGGTGACTAAATACCTAGTCTCTTGAGGATGGGGAAGGTAAAGCAGCGAGGGAGATAGAGAGGGGCATCACCATCATTATGATGGTCCCAAGATAAGTGTAATCTCTTTAACATCACGCTCCCCTACATTCACAAGGCTATGAGACTCTCTTTTATCATTATATACAAGACAGCCTATAGCTGTATACGTTTTATTTTGGCTAAATCAACACTAAAACTATGAGAGCAATTAAACTGAAGAAATGGACAGTGAAAAATTGCATTTGTTGACAAATAACTTATTCATTGTTGAGTGTAAACAAAACAGACCCCACACCAAGACCACACGAGATGTAAATGGGTGCAGTGGTCTGCCCGCCCGCGCACGCACGCCCCGCGCACACCCGCGCACGCCCCGCACGCCGGCCGCTCGCTGCCGCACACCATTAAATGAACGCCGCAACAAACAAATGCCGCATCATCCACGGGCATGCATTTTTTTTGTGTGCTAATAAGAGTATTTTGGCATGCAGTTTAAAAAAAAAAAAAAACAACAACAACATGTGTGCAGAGTATTATAAACACACATGCAAAGACGCACACACGCACACAAATATACATCTTTTAACAATAATTTATACACACACACACACACACACACACACACACACACACACACACGCACACGCACAACATTATCATGCATGGGCATGCAATTTTTTATTGTTACATTAAAATAATAGTATTTTGATATACAGATCATGTGTATGGACGTTTATGGCACACACACACACACACACACACACACGCACACACATGGAAAGACGCATACATATGTACACACACACACACACACACACATACACACACACACACACACACACCCACACACACACGCACACGCACACACACACACACACACACACACACACACACACACACGCACATGCACAACATTATCATGCATGGGCATGCAATTTTTTATTGTTACATTAAAATAATAGTATTTTGATATACAGATCATGTGTATGGACGTTTATGATTTAAAGACGGGCATTTATGCTTTGTGTACGGCGATTATGTTTTAAGATATGGGTGTGTATGTTTGTTTATTTTGTTGTTTTTATGCCCGCTCACTGGTGCTGTTTTTTTTTTTTAATTTGCCCTTTTTTTATTTTGTTTTGTTCTATCGCTCTGCTATACTATTTTTTTTTTGCTAGATTAATGACTTATTTTTGGACAAGACTCTTTGTTGGTGTATGGGGTTTGTTGGATTAGCTTGGGAGTATTGGATGCTTTTTGTTGGTTGGTCACTAGGGCTTTTTATGATGTTATTATTTACCAATATAGGCATTTTATATGTATGTGTTTTGTTGATAATTTATAATGATGTTTATATTTTTATTTTGTTTTTATAATCAGGGGTTTGATTAGTTGGGGTAAAGCCTTAATCATCTCCTGCGTAAAGTGTTTTTATTATAAAGCGACTGGCCGATAGAGGATATTTAATTTTTTTATTAAGGTTGTTTTAGCAGATCTTTTATGTAGATTGGAGGGGGTTGTCAGGGCTTGATTTAGCTCAGAGGAGTCTGCTAGACCTAAAGCATCAATCAGTCAATCAATCAATGTCTGGGCGTCTATTATGGTTTGTAGACAAACATTTAAGATATTGGCTTGTGTGTTATCAGATATGGTTATGCCTATTTTTATTTTTTTTTACCGGCTGAGTGCGGCATTTGTTTGTTGCGGCGTTCATTTAATGGTGTGCGGCAGCGAGCGGCCGGCGTGCGGGGCGTGCGCGGGTGTGCGCGGGGCGTGCGTGCGCGGGCGGGCAGACCACTGCACCCATTTACATCTCGTGTGGTCTTGGTGTGGGGTCTGTTTTGTTTACACTCAACAATGAATAAGTTATTTGTCAACAAATGCAATTTTTCACTGTCCATTTCTTCAGTTTAATTGCTCTCATAGTTTTAGTGTTGATTTAGCCAAAATAAAACGTATACAGCTATAGGCTGTCTTGTATATAATGATAAAAGAGAGTCTCATAGCCTTGTGAATGTAGGGGAGCGTGATGTTAAAGAGATTACACTTATCTTGGGACCATCATAATGATGGTGATGCCCCTCTCTATCTCCCTCGCTGCTTTACCTTCCCCATCCTCAAGAGACTAGGTATTTAGTCACCCCATCCAAGTGTTAATCACACTAGCTGGTGCTTAACTTGCGACACAGTAGTGAGTGCTCCAACCACTGTGCTATCCACAAAGCATATACAGCTATAGACCACCTTGTATATAAAAATAAAGATAGTCCCATAGTCTTGAGATCCCACTTATCTTGGGCCAGCATAATGAGGGTGATGCCCATCTCTCTCCCTCACTGCTTTAGGTAGTCAGTCATAGTTGAGTCCTTCACGTTTTGTGGTCACCCATCCAAGTGCTAATCATCCTGGACGGTGGTTAACGTGCGACACAGTAGCGAGTGTTCCAACCACTGTGCTATCAGACATCCCTTGGCATTTTTTCCTTATTTAGTCTTTGTGTGACAGACTTGGTTGTCATATTCTATAACTATACCAAATTAGGATCAATGTAATACTTAATCACCACCACCATCACCTTCAACTCGGATGTGATAGATGCCGTCACTGAGATCCTTGGCAAACATCGACCAAAAAAATAAGTGTGCAGACACTGTATACATGCACGGACATGATATCTTCGTTGCACGGGGTGGGTGTTTTGTTTTCAGCGTATTTCATTGTATTTTGGCGTGCATTGTTTTAAATTTGGGCGTGCAGTGTTTCAAATTTGATCGTACAGAGTATTAAAAATGTGTGTGCAGACACTGCATACATGCACGCACACGTGCACGCACATGATAACATCGATGCACGGGTTGCGTGTTTTGTTTTCAGCGTATTTTATTGTATTTTGGCGTGCATTGTTTTAAATTTGGGCGTGCAGTGTTTCAAATTTGATCGTACAGAGTATTAAAAATGTGTGTGCAGACACTGCATACATGCACGCACACGTGCACGCACATGATAACATCGATGCACGGGTTGCGTGTTTTGTTTTCAGCGTATTTTATTGTATTTTGGCATGCACTTTTAAAACTTTGGGCATGCAGTGTTTCAAATTTGATCGTACAGAGTATTAAAAATGTGTGTGCAGACACTGCATACATGCACGCACACGTGCACGCACATGATAACATCGATGCACGGGTTGCGTGTTTTGTTTTCAGCGTATTTTATTGTATTTTGGCGTGCACTTTTAAAACTTTGGGCATGCAGTGTTACAAAATCCGTGTGCGGGGTTACAAAATGTGTGTGCAGATACTGTATACATGCACGCGCACGTGTTCAGACACTGTTTACAATGCATGAACATGGTATCATCGTTGCATGGGGTACGTGGTTTTTTTTTTGTTTTTTTTCAATGCATTTTACTATATTTTGGCGTGCAGTTTTAAAAATTTGTGTATGCAAGTGTGCGTACGTGTGTAGACACTGCATACATGTACATGCACGTCATCATCCATGTCATCATCGCTGCATGGGGTGTGCGTCCACGCCATCATCACTGTATGGGGTCAGTGTGTTCAAAGTATTTCCTTGTATTTTCACATGTAGTTTTAAAAATTTGTGTGGGCAAGTGTGCGTACGTGTGTGTGTGTAGATACTGCATACATGCCCATGCACGTTATCATCCATGTCATCATTGCTGCATGGGGTGCGCATTTTTTCAACATAGTTTTGATTATTTCAATGATAGGATGGTGGAGTGTGCTGGGTGTGCGAGGAGAGGGGCTGAGGGTGGGTGGGTGTGTAGGTAAATAAAAAAGGATTTAAAAAAGTGAGGGCTAAATCAAAAAAAAAAAGATGGTTAAATCTATAAGCTGACTAATAAAAATAAGTGTGATCATCAACTAAAAAAATAGAGCAAAGAGAGAGAGAGAGAGAGAGAGATAAATAAGAAAAAGAGGAGAAAGATGATCTAGCTCAAAACCACCAAGACGCATACTTGCAGCCTTTTGGGTGCATGGTCTGACGCCCTAGACAACTGAGCACTAACCATGTAATACTTTATCAGGCGTTGGCTAATATATTATCTAACTCAAAAACCATCGAGACGTACACTTGCAGCCTTTTGTTAACCACCACCAAGAAGCGCACTTGTAGCCTTTGGGTATATGATCTGACGCCCAGACAATTGAGCACTATCCACACAGTATTTACTCTTTAAAAAGTGATAGCTAAATCTATAAGCCGACTAATAAACAAGTGTGATCATGTGTGTGACTTGTTAAACATGTTGGCAGGCGTCATCAGGGGTGGCATATATGTTTAGACTTTTTTTTTTTTTTCAGGCGTGCTGACAGCATTTGATTAGTATTCAGTTATCTATGTTTGTAAAGATTTGTCTA
The DNA here is from genome assembly GCA_036898135.1 of Oncomelania hupensis. Taxonomy (NCBI): domain Eukaryota; kingdom Metazoa; phylum Mollusca; class Gastropoda; order Littorinimorpha; family Pomatiopsidae; genus Oncomelania; species Oncomelania hupensis. The sequence continues at coordinate 8,468,648 of CM072519.1, read as the reverse complement.
TATGTTCAACCACGCCACACAACAGATTGTAGTTAGATATTCAATATCCCCTCCAAAAGTGACATTTTTCGATATTGTGTGTGCAGAGATCGATAAAAAATGAGAGAGAGAGAGAGAGAGAGAGAGAGAGCGAGAGAGAGAGAGTTACTTCCCATATCTTATGCTTGCGTCAGCCGTTTCCATATCATGTCCAAACATGCCTTTAAAAAAAAAAATGGGCTAGCGTGGTGTGGTACTTTGTGGTACTGTTATTGTGATTGATAAAAAAAAACACCTTTTTGGTAAAGTTTAACTATAATTTCTGTGATCACTTGTATTTTAAGTGCTTTAAACGTTGTAAATATTGTAAGATATAACTTTGGTGCATGAAAAAAAAAATATAAAAAACGCAATGATTGATTAATTGTAAAAGATATTATTAGTGATTTTAAATGTGTGGCATTTTAAGAAAGTTAAGATTATTGTTAGAGGATTTTTCATGGATATTTTACAAGTTTGGCAGAGGACAGACACATAAGTTCTGGTAAGATCATTTATTGCATGCGTTCACGTACAGCTCACACTGTGTTTTTGTATCATTGAGTATTGGTTTGTTTTCATTTTAAATTGCACGACTTTTTCTCTCCTCGCTTTCCTGCTTACACATTATTCTATTAGTATACATAGATGATTGTATATTTTAATAACAATTGTATACATTTATATGCAGAGAGAAAGAGAGCGTGAGAGAGATAGATAGATGGGATAGAGAGGAGAGATAGAAAGAGAGAGAGAGAGAGAGAAAGAGAGAGAGAGAGAGAGAGAGAGAGAGAGAGAGAAAAGTGAGAGAGAGAGAGAGTGGGAGAGAGAGAGAGAGAGACTCAAATCAATAAAATAAATCAAATACTTTAAAATATTTGTGCGATTCGCCTCATATAAATTCAATATCTCAAAAACCACTACATCGATTCTGCTCCTGTTTACCACTTTTTATCATGCGTCATCGATAGACTTTGTCATCAAAACTAAACAAAATCAATAATAACGTTAAAAAAATTGCCTGTTTGATTAAAATGACCCTCATCCAATCCTATATAATCATTATCAAAATCATGTCTCTGCCTTTACACCATCTGTTTGAGTGATAGATGTGTGTGAGAGAGGATGAGCCAGAGAGAGTATATATACACATAGGCCATGATCTATCATTTGCAATGCTTCACATCCAAAAAAAAATTCTAGTTAAGCTATCTCTCTTAAAATAAATAAGTTTCTCATCTGCTCCCATGTAAATAAGATGAGCCACAGTCTTTCAAGCGTGATGGGCAGCTAATCACCTCTTCCCCCTGCTGGCTAATCACCCCCCTCGGGATATCTCGCCATACTTACCAAGGCGCTGGTCAATTAATACATGATCTAAATCAAAATTGTCAAGACGCACGCTTGCAGCCTTTGGGTGCTTGGTCTAATGTACAGACCACTGAGTCATTACATATCCATCAATGATCATTAACTATTCTTGGGTGTGTTTGTATAACAAAATATAGACACACAGAGATAAAAAAAAAAAAAAAAAAAGAGAGAGAGAGAGTGAAAAAAAGAGAGAGGGTGTGAGAGAGATAGAAGACAGACACATAAGTTCTGGTAAGATCATTTATTACATGCGTTCACATACAGCTCACACTGTGTTTTTGTATCATTGAGTATTGGTTTTTGTTTTCATTTTAAATTGCACGACTTTCTCTCTCCTTGCTTTCCTGCTTACACATTATTCTATTAGTATACATAGATAAATGTATATTTTAATAACAATTGTATATATTTATATGCTGAGAAAGAGGGAGAGATAGAGAGAGAGAGAGAGAGAAGGAGAGAGAGAAGGAGAGAGAGAAAGAGAGAGAGAGAGCGAGAGAGAGAGAGTGAGAGAGAGAGAAGGAGAAAGAGAGAGAGAAAGAGAGAGATTAAAAAATGCATATTTAAACTTATTTTGTATGAGATATGCTAACCTCAGATGATGTAATGTTGATACAATATCATAGACGATGTGGCCATATAGTATTCATCTTACAAATGCAGCATTTTAAATTAATGTATGGTGGCCGAGTGGTTAAGATATTGGACTTAAGATCCAATAGATTGATATCAGAGTGGGTTCAAACCCCACCCGTGTCAATTTTTTTTTTTTCAGATAAAATAAGTTTTCAAACAAATGTTTATCATTCAATTAAGGTATACTAATCAGATACAATTAACCCCATATTGTGTATGTGTATGTAAGCAGCTGTTTCCCATTCTCGCGGCCGGCATCACGCGTCTTTACTGCATCATCCCCCCTTGTCTAGGCTAAATAGTGTAATCACGCTTCTGTCTTGTCTAAACATGCTTTTACCAGCATCCTGTCTCTAGGGTCCAGATGTGGCTAATTTGTTTCACAAACTTACACTCTAATTCCCGTTCACACTTCATTACAATCCTAATCATTCCATCCAGTAGATGTATATTTGTGTGGGTGGGTGGGAGGGTGGGTGGGTGTGGGTGTGTGGGTGTGTGGGCGTGTGAGTGTGTGTGTTGGGGTGTGCATGTGCGCCTGTGTAAATTCAACATAATTATTGTTAAAATAGATATATTTGTGTGCGTGTGTGCGTGCGTGTGGGGGTGTGGGTGCGTGCGTGTGTGTGTGTTGTGTGTGTGTGTGTGTGTGTTGGGGTGTGCGTGTACGTGTGTGCGTGTATAAATTATTGTTAAAGATGTATATTTGTGTGCATGTGCGCGTGCATGTGTGCGTGCGTGTGGGGTGTGTGGGTGTGTGTTGTGGTGTGCGTGTACGTGTGTGCGTGTATAAATTCGTCATAAAATATTGTTAAAGATGTGCGTGCGTGTGGGGTGTGTGTAAATTGATCATTGCTAGAGATATGTAAAAGAGAGTGAGAAAGAGAGAGAGAGAAAGAGAGAGAGAGAGAGAGAGAGAGAGAGAGCGAGAGAGAGCGAGAGAGAGAGAGAGAAAGAGAGAGAGAGAGAGAGAGAGAGAGAGAGAGACGCACACTTGCTGTCTTTTGGATGCTTGGTTTAACGGCCAGACCATTGAGTCATTCTATATTAATCAATGGGCATTAATTATTCTTATTTGTGTCAAAATATTTATGCATACAAATGTAGAGAGACGTGCGCTTGCTGCCTTTGGGGCACCGAGATGCGCACTTGCTGTCTTTGGGTGCTTGGTCTAAATAAAAAAAAATAGATAACGAGAGAAAAAGACGCGCACTTGCTGTCTTTGGGGTGCTTGATCTAGCGCCCCAGACCACTGAGTTATATCCATTCACTAATAGATCTCA
>CM072519.1:8452837-8460337 GCA_036898135.1 Oncomelania hupensis | reverse complement strand
GTCAGTGATGATGACGTAAACACTTAACATGCGTCATAGTCAGAAGACGCTTTCTCTCTCTCTCTCTCTCTCTCTCTCTCTCTCTCTCTCTCTCTCTCTCTCTCTCTCTCTCTCTCTCTCTCATTAATAATGCATAATAATAATAACAACAACAACAACGACAATAATAACAACAACAATAATAATAATAATAAAAGGCCAGAGAACTCAGACATCGAAAATGCAAGGTAATGTAAAGCACGGAATGTCACAAACTAATCACCAACCACCCAAGGAAACAGTGCTGAAAACAGTCAGTCAAATACGTTCAGCCCTCAGGGTAGTTGGTGCGTAGCTTGTAACGCCAGAATGTCTCCCTCCGTTTTCTAATGTCAGGATTGTCTATCTTGACTTGTTCAATGACTGTCACTCTCATGGCAGAAGAAGAAAAGTGTAAGTACTAGATTTAATGTTCCTCATCGGTTTTTGAAATGTGAAACCTGATGTTTTCGACTGCCATTAACGTGTCATTCACTCATTGTCACTTCTTCTTAATACTGTGGATTGATTGATTGATTTATTGTTGCTTTAGGTCTAATACTGTGGATACCCCGTTGTCACGCCAGGGAGGAATAAAGGATTCTGACCACTCAGAGATAGTTAGATTTTTTTTTCTGATTTCGTTGTTTATATTGATTTTCCTTCTTTCAGTCAGACAATATTTACGTTACACAACAATACATTACATCACCCATAACTCTACATACATATTTCATGCAACATCACATATTCCATCACTCATAATTCTACATACGTATTTCATGCAACATCATATATACATAATTAATGCGAAAGTCATGCATCCACAAAAGTTTTTCAATTTAGAATGTTTATACTAGTTGATGCCTCTCTTCCTTGCACTGACGACGATCACTGTTTTTCTCTTTGTACGAAAATGAAAGTTTCACGTCGATCGTCGTCTGCTATATCTATCATAATCGCTTCCATACCTTGATTGTTGATCATATTGTTTCTTGATTTACACTAACTTGTCATCTCCACTTGCGCACTGTCATCTCTGTCCTAGTCCTCACACTTTAGTCCTGTATCGTCTGTTGATTCCACCTCTCACTCTCGAAACAGTCCATCTCTAGCATCCTCCATAGTCCGTACTCGATGCGGAAGAACCCAGAAAAAACATCTGTTGAACATAATAAATAAAACCTTCCATCAGTAAGCGTCATCTCGTTGCTAAGCTATTTCCGCCGGAAATCGATGTTCGAATCCATGGTAACGATAGCGGTCTCCGTAGATTGACGATCATCTCCGAATGCTTCCGAATTCGAATAAACGATAAAACTCAACAAATGGCATGCACCCGTATAACGATAATATATTTTCAACATAGCAACCATTCGTTCACGCGATCCAATCATACTCAAATCACTTGGCTCGACGAAACGTTCTACGATCACCAGACCCGCCCCTTGCACCCGATTATCAGTTCGGTCCCGATCTGCCGACGCGCGCACGATTGTCAATGATTTCCGTACTGAGCCATTTCGCGAATTTATCTCATCTTTACAAATAAATAATCCTACCTACCCAAATGATGTGTGATATGAATTTAGACTATTCGTGCCACTGTGTCCAGATGCCCTTGTCGGTAACTGCCACAATCACAATGGTCACTGGTCGTCACTTCCCCCAGTAGACACGGTTTTCTCCATACTCCTCAGCTATGAGAGAGCTGCACATGAACTCTTCTCATAGCTTAGATATCTCTCCTCCGAAATATCTTTCCGCAGGCACCCTGCTGCTGAGTATGTTCCTCCAAGCCGCTGTCCACTCCCGAGATCAAAAATCTCCTCACGTTGTCTCAACGCTTTTGTTTACCACCACTCTGCTCATGCGCGACCCACGTCAATTTTCAGACTTCATGACATGCGCTCATATCGTCACTTGATGACGCATACTCCATATCTTATTTCCGTCTGCATTGATTAGTAGGCCTACGTCGAGAGAATGCATAATGAAATGTGACACAAGGCCCTTCCCCAGCTAAAACTCTAGTTTTAGTTTATAACTACACATTTACATATGAATACTCTACATATAACATATTATAACAATAATTATTTTCCTCCATAATATCGCTGCTTGTGCATGTCATGCATGCCGTCTTGTCCATTCTCGTTTCCACTATTTATTTCTTTTCCTCGTCGGCGATACGACTAAGATAGTCTGCGCCCACATTGTCTTTTCCTTTTATTACCTTCACGTGGAAGTCATGTTGCTGTAATTGCAGCGCCCATCTCATCAAACGGCCATTTTCTGTCTTCGACTTCTGCAGATAATGTAATGGCTGATGATCAGTTTCTAGCGTGAATTTTTGTCCATATAAGTATAGCTCAAATCTCTTAATCCCCCACACAACTGCCAAACACTCTTTTTCAATGGTAGAATAGTTTCTTTCGGCTAACGATAGCTTCTTGCTTGCATAAGCAATTGGATGTATTTCCTGATCCTTTTCTTGCATAAGGACGGCTCCCATGGCTGTATTTGATGCATCCGTCCTCAAGACGTAAGGTTTGCTGTTGTCAGGTAAATGCATCACTGGTTTACTGCACAAAATGTCTTTCAACTTTTTGAAAGCTTCCTCCGCTTCTTCAGTCCATCTGAGTTTGTCCGGCTGTTTCGCTTTTGTCATGTCGGTCAAAGGAGTGGCTATTTCTGCAAACATTGGTACAAATTTGCGATAATATCCAGCCAATCCCAACAATGCTCTGAGTTCCTTTTTAGTTTGTGGTTTGCTGGCATTCTGCAGCTTGTTAATTTTGTCTTCTTCGGGTCGTATTCTACCCTGTCCCAATTGATGTCCGAGGTACTCCATTTCCTCGTATCCAAAGAAACATTTTGATGGTTTAACTGTTAACCCAACTTCCTCCAGTCTCGTCAACACTGCTTCCACCGCTTCAAGATGCTCTTCCCATGTTTCCGTCGCCACTAAGATATCGTCAATGAAATTGTCCACATCTTTGCGATTTAGTGGGCTCAACACTTTTCTCATCATTCGCGAAAATACGGCGCCTGCCGTCTTTAAACCGAACGGCATTCGCGTCCATTGGAATTGCCCCACGGGTGTGGTAAATGCCGTCTTGTGCTTGTCCTCCTCATTCACTTTGATTTGCCAGTAGCCCTTTGAGCAGTCTAGCTTGGAGAAATACTTCGCTTTCCCAACCTTTGCGAATATTTGATCAATGTCTGGTATTGGCTCTGGATCAAATTCCAACGTTTCGTTCAATTTTCGATAATCCACGCAAAATCTCACTGAACTGTCCTTTTTCTTGACAAGTACGATGGGTGAATTGTACGCTGATATAGTTGGTTCTATAACGCCCATTGTCAACATCTGATCCACTTCTGTTTTGACAGTTTCCATAACTGCGTGAGGTAGCGTATACTGCTTCACGTACACTGGCTTTTGAGTTGTGCTGCGCAATTCGCATGTCTCAATATCCGAATTTCCCGGCAATTCTTGTAATGCTTTCTGATGTCTTCTTCGCACTTCGTGCATCTGTTGTGCTTTATTCGCATCTAACTTGTCAGAAATATGGCTATCTTTTATACTCTCCGTAGCTTTGAGTGGCAATGTCGGTACTGTTCCTATGGTTTCATCATAGTCTGCATAACCCTCGACATCTTCTTCCGTCATGACTACTGCGATCATTTCTGTGTCTTCTCTTTCCATGTAACTTTTCAGTAAGTTTGCATGGTACACTTTTTCCTTGCCGTGTACATCCACCTTGTAATCAAACTCATTTATTTTCTTCGTTACGGTGAATGGTCCTTTCCACGTCAGTTGTAGTTTGTTCTTCTTTTCAGGTAAGAGCAACAACACTTTCGAACCCTCGTTAATGTTTCTAGACTTTGCCTTCTTGTTGAAATTTCTTGCGTGTCTTTGACTAGCTTTGAGCAAGTTTTCTTGTGCTATGATACATGTCTGCTCAATCCTATTTCTCAAGTCAATCACGTATTGTGCTGTCGTTTTCTCTTCTTCTTCGACCTGGTCCTTCATCCAAACGTGTTTCAATATTTGCATCGGCCCTTTGATTGATCTGCCGTACAACAATTCAAACGGTGAGAACATCATCGATTCTTGTGGCACCTCTCTATACGCGAATAGTAGCGCTGGTATCATGCGGTCCCACTCCTTTGGCTGTTCAAGGCACATTTTCTTCATCATTTGCTTCAACGTGCCGTTGAATTTCTCTACTAATCCATTCGATTGTGCATGATGTGGTGTCGTCTTGATGCCTTTCACGTCCAGTAGTTTCTGTAGTTGCTTCATTAGATCTCCCACAAATTGGGTTCCTTGGTCTGAGACTATTTCTTTTGGTATGCCCAGCCTGGTCCAAATAGTCCAAAGCGCTTCCGCGATCTCGGTAGTTTGGCATGTCTTCAGCGGTACTGCTTCAGGATATCTGGTTGCATAATCGACCATTGTCAACACGTATCTGTATCCTCTGTCTGACATGGGAATGATCGGTCCGATTAGATCAATGGCGATCTTCTCAAAAGGTGTGTCTACCATGGGTACTTTACCTAATGGTGCACGCATGTGTCTGCCTCTGTGTGTTGATCTTTGGCATGCATCGCATGATGCGCAGTACCTTTGCACATCGCCGCAAATCCCTGGCCAATAAAAATCAGTCCATATTCTGTTCTTAGTTTTTCTTCCGCCCAGATGTCCGCTCATCGGCGTATCATGTGCTAATTTCATGATGCCTTGTCTGTATTTCTTGGGTACGACTATTTGTGTTTTCTTCTGATCATTTTTCTTGAATTCTCGAGTCAGTACTCCATTCTTCCATCTATATATAGCTTTTGTACGCTTGTCACCTTGTTTCATTTCCACAGACCCATCCGCTGCATCTCTGCATTTCTTCAACGATTCATCTTCCTTCTGTGCTTGTTTTAGTTGTTCTGGCGTGACGTCAACTATTTTCGTTTCTGCAATTTTCAGCTCTTTTTGACTCCGTTTTGTTGCTGCACTTCGTGTTTCTATTTCTGCGCATAATTCCTTTGCTTTGATTTCTTCTAGTTGCTTTGACTGTCTTGTCTCCGTCGCATTTGTTTCCCTTGTTGCACAGGTTCCCATTATAGGATACACTGGAATGACGTTTAACTGCTCTTTGTTCAGGAATCTTGCGTTTCCTATTAGCACTGGCATTGCTGGTCTAGGCATGACCAATACTTCTGCGTTCCCCTCGAAAAATGGTGTCCGCATAAATACCTTGGCAACTGGTACTTGTTTGACGTCGCACGACGCAAATGTTACGGATCTTATTTCGCCCGTATACTTGTCTTTGGGTACCAATTCCGTATCCACAACGCTAATCGTAGCTCCCGTGTCTCTGAGTGCTAACACTTCTTTGCCTTCTATTTCCACTTGGCATAGTGGTTGATAATCTATCTTTCTGCATTTATCGCATAATGCCATTTTGTGATCATCTTCAATCTTGTCCCCAAAATATGGTATTCCTACTCTCAATGCGTGATGATCTATTCTCTTGTGATGCTGACGATGCGTGTCCGCGCTACCGCAATTCAATGCAGGTGCTGCTTCGCATGGTGAATGGACATACATCACATTTTGTTTCCTGTTTGGGCATGCTGCCACCTTGTGAGGTCCTCCACAGTTGTAACATTCCAGCTTGAATGACACTCTATTTCTAAATGGTGGATGTTCGTTTCTGCTCGTCGGCTTGTTGTCGCGTGATCCCTGTTGGTTGTTATCTCTCCTGGGTGATGAACTCCTACTGTCTCTGAATCTGAGTCTGTCTCTGCTGCTATCGACGTGCATACTACGAGTCTCATGTCCTCTACTTCTTCTGGATATCTCATACGTTTCTGCTGCCTCAGCGGCTGCGTCTACTGTAGCTGGTCTCCGGTCACGTACGAATGTAGCTTGCTCCCTTGGCAACGCATCTACAAACGTGTCCACTGCCAACAATTCTACTACGCTGTCGAAGTCCTTGGTTTTTCCTGAGAGTTCAATCCATCGGGTTATCCATTGAGTAATCCGATTCATTAGTTCTCTGGCTGTTTCGTCATTCTTCTTCTTGGCGTTCTTCAACTTCTCTCTGTACTCTTCCGACGTCAGTCGAAACTTTTTCAGCAACTCATTGCGGATTTGTTGGAAATCTTCAAAATCCAAGTGTTGCATGTGCGTAATAGCCTCTGCTGCTTTCCCTTTCAGCAATGCAATTAAATGTAGTCCCCATTCGTCTTCTGGAATGTGGTCTGCACTCATGACTCTCTCGAACTTCCATAGATATATTTCCAAATCTTCTCCGTCTTCGTAAAATGGTAGCTTGATCTTAATCCTGTGTCGCCCCTGCGCATTATTATTTCTGTTCCATCTCCCCTCATCATTTGGGTTTGCTGCTTGAATTTCTAGTTCCTTCAAATGCGCTTGTCTCTCGGCTTCCCGTTCTTGCCGTGCTGCCTCTCGTTCGCGTTCTTGCCTTGCTGCTTCTCGCTCTTGTTGCGCTGCTTCTCGCTCTTGTTGCGCTGCTGTTGACCAATGTTTTTTCTCTTCTAACACGTATGCGGTCAAGTCTTTCCCTGTTAAACCTAGCAGTTCTCCTTCTTCTTTCCATTTCTGCATCTTGGCTTTCATGTCTGGTTCTTGCGCCATTTCTGTTTGGCTTCTGGTTTCAGGCATGGTGTCTCAATTTATCGCAGCTTCTCTAATTCGCAAAAAGCGAATATAAAGTCTCTCACTAGTCTATCGCGTATATGTCCGGATTTGCATATATGTTTTCTACGATGACGCTAACTGGTGACTGAGATAAAGTCTATCGCGCTACTCAGTCTATGTCTCTACAGATTATCTGAAGAATAGAATTTTACTAATCTAAATCTATACTTTCATCGACAACCGCGCAATCGCCCGATCGTCACCGACGCCAACAACCAAACACAAAACAATGCTCGACTAAAAGAAAGGGACGAATCTAGCGACCGCAAAAAATTTCGGAGCTGAATACCTCCCGATGTTTCACAACGCCCTCCAACCGCCCACAGGTAAATTTAACTATTCTGAGTGTTCCTTTGACGTGACAGAAAACACAATGGTGGAGAGTTTAGACTGCTCTAAATATTTCTCCCGTAAGTGGCCTTGGCCGATACCGCTACCGTTATACTTAATGGTTAGACCAACACTTACTTGCCACTGTGGTTGGATACAACTATCCGTGGTACGAATCCCTAGGATATATTTTATTTGTCTTCACAATTGATAAATATCCGTGGCTCGAATCCCTAAGAAGTTTCTCAGATTGTGGTTACCAATGGTGGTTACAACCTGAAACGTTTCCACGGGATGGGATCTCAGGACGAAGCCCCCAAAATGTTGTCACGCCAGGGAGGAATAAAGGATTCTGACCACTCAGAGATAGTTAGATTTTTTTTTCTGATTTCGTTGTTTATATTGATTTTCCTTCTTTCAGTCAG
>CM072519.1:8302837-8447837 GCA_036898135.1 Oncomelania hupensis | reverse complement strand
GACACTGAGCGAAGCCATCAGGGTTGCTGAGGACAGAGAAAGATGGAGTATGCTGGTTAAACGATCATCTGTGGTGCCCCTACGACCTCCGGGTTACGGGACAGGATAGGATAGGATAGGATACAAAATAAAACTATATTTTACGCTGAAGGAACAAGAAAGACAATATATTTTACGCAATATTAGGCGATATTTTAGACATACAAAGAAATACGATACTTTACGCTCAAGAAGAAAAGAAAGGATAGTTTACGCTCAAGAAAAAAATAAAGACGATATTTTACGCAAAAAAAAAAGCAAAGCGATCTTTTAGGCACACGCACAAAAGAACAAAAATAAGATATTTTACGCTTAAAAGAAGAAAAAAGAACACTAGCGAACTTTTAATCACAAAAAAAACACCGATATATTTTTCCACCAAAAAAGAAAAAGATAATATTTCACGCTCAACAAGAAAAACGACCGATATTTTACGCACATACAAAAATATGGACACTATTTTACGCAGCTCAGAGACAAAATTTCATTTATAAGAGTGCTCGCGGAAATTGTTAACATAATATATAACTCTGTAAGTTACGACACAGAGCTGCCCCTAGTTCATTACTCACACAATTCACATATTTCACGTGCACCGTTTGAGGAAGAAAATGCCATAGATACATATAACCCTGAGATTTCGTTTTGTCCGAACGAAATAACGAACGACACAGCTAAAAAGTGGCACATTCCAGTTACTACTATAATAGCTCTACTACTTCTACTACTAGTAGTAATAATAATGGATGCTTTGCGCGCTTTATTTATAAATCAGGCTCTAAACGCGGCGATCTGTAACCAGCATACAGGCTCACATGTTACACAGATTCCTACATACACAACAACACACATTCATCGCTCAAACATGGGGTGTAAAAATTAGGAAAGTTGCTGTTAGAAGACGGAAAGGAAATCGAATTTTTAGTTTGAATTTTGGTTTTTGAGATTGCATCCAAAACTTTAAATGAAAGAAGGTAAAAAACCGGAGTACCCGGAGAAAACTCTGGGACGAGAAAAATCCCGTCTCTAAATCACAGATCTTCGTCCCTAGCGGGAATCGAACCCGCGACCCACCTCATCGGGGTTCGATCCCGCGATCTTCAGCACAGGAAGCCAGCGGCCTAAGCACCGGCACCGACCCGTAAATTCCACAGAGATTTCGCTTTCGTATTCCGGGGTACTGGTACTGGTTACGTGGGGAACGAAACCCCAGTGGTTGATTATTGACGCACGGTAGATTATTTGCACAATATTCACGTGATTCACGTGCTTATCATGAGCGGGCCACACCATTCATCATGTACACAACAGCGACAGTCACACATTTCTCACTGACGACTCTATATAATAACATTAGGTTCTATTTCGAGTGTTTGTAGTTATGGATAACATTTGTGTTGCTAGTTTGGTTACTGCGGCAGCTTGGCAAGTAAACAAGTGATCCTTGGGCGACCGGGGCTTCCATCCTGCTTTCGACTCCAACGATGTTTATTTTTTATGTTATTTATTTATTATTTTAAGTTTAAGTTTTATCTTTTTAATTTTTTATTTTATTTTAATTTAAGGTACGAATGAATTTTTTTTATTGTGTGTGTGTGTGTGTGCGTGTGTTCGAGAGAGAGAGACAGGCAGACAAAGACAGAGAGGACGTTTGAGTAAATATGTGCATGCTAGCTAAATCCAATGTGGCCCAAGCTTTGACCAGATCTTTGACTGGAAAAGTGTGCTATATAATCAGAATAAATCTAAAAAAAACACAAATTTTTGTGCACCGTGAAGTATTAAGCCTACGTGAATAAAATTCAGCCACAAACCCTTTTTTTTTTAAATCCAATAATTGTGACAATTTGTGTTTTCCCCATTTCCATCCATTGATATGGATCAAGAATTCAACAGGAGATTTGCAGAATGCGTGGATTCACTCCAAAAGTAAACTGTGCAACACTTACTTGTTCCTGATGATGTGTTTACAAATTAAGTGTGACCACCCAAAATATCGTTTTCCTTGATAATGTGTGACGGAACGGAGTTGCGTTTTCCTGTTTACTCCAGTAAGGTTTTGTAAATAAAGTGCTGCTTATGTTTGAGACCTAGTTGTTTCCGTGAGACGTGGGGGTGAAATCCAAGTCAGTTTTTTCCAGCGAAAACAGACAGCCGCGGTGCAGCTCTTGCGCCAAACACATACAAATATGACTCGGACTTTTTGTCGCAGCCAGAAGAGTTCAACGCTATTTTTTAAAACTAGGTGAATACATCGCTATTTTGCAAAACAAAGAAAAGTTTGTGTCTATCTTCGAAACAAACACGATAAGGCAAGTTACATAAATCATTTCTCCTCAAAACGATGGACATTGGGATGTTTATCTTCACTGAGAGATGAGCCATATCCAGAAACACTGTGTGCACTGAGACTCCCAATGCTTGAGCACAGAAGACGGCGTGGAGACATGAAAGAGGTCTATAAACACTTTCATCAGTACTATGATGTGCAATTGCCAGAGTTCAAGCTGTCAACAAACACTACGATTAGAGGTAATTCCTAGAAGCTAGAAAAAGACAGATACAAGCTAAACGTTCTGGGTAACTTCTACTTTAAGCGTGTTATCTCCATCTGGAACAGCTTCCCAGATGCGATAGTGACAGCTTCATCGGTGAATGCTTTTAAAAGCCAATTGGACATTCACTGGAAAGACCAGCCATCCAACGATCCTGAGCGCCAAAACTGATTAATGTAACCCTGACCACCACGTAGTTTTTGCCATTTAGTAAAGTGTTAAGTTTGTAGAACGACGAACCCATAAGTCCTCAAGCGCCGATCAGTCAAGTCAGGTCAAGTCTAAAAGGTCTCCCCTACATATAGACTTCCAAGGAGGCCCTCAGGATTAGTTTTTACGGGTCTACCAAATATTATGTCGTCGTATTCTCTGTCTAAGCCTAAAGTACAGTTTGGACAATCTCTTCAATTTTCCAACTGTTTTATGAAATGTGCTGCTTGGTAAGTGGACAAGTTACACAAGTGATGTTGTGAACGCTGCTGTGATCAAGTCTGTGCTTTGGTGTTGGACGCTGGATCATAAAGTGTGTGTTGTCTCCCCATGGCTGATTAAAATAAGGTAAGTGCTGTTGATGTTGTTTTTTCATGATGAGGATGATGATGATATATAGCATCCTGTATTATTATTATTATTATTATTATTATTATTATTATTATTATTATTATTATTATTATTATTATTATTATTATTATGAAGATGATGATAATGCGGTGGAGAAGGCGGATGATGAGGAAGAAAGTGAGATTGAAGAGGCCGATGAAGACGACGACGACGATGATCATCATCATCATTATCCTCATGATCATCATGATGATCGTCATCGTCATTTCTTCGTATAGGATAATTTACTCCTGCATGGGGCGAATGTAAGTGAACTGCAGAAGTGTACTTTTTTAAGATGTTAAAACTTCAAGGTGTAACAGCATAAAATCAACATTGGTAACCCCAGTTTGAATCGTCATCATAAGGCTTAGAACTTCCTCACATTTATGATCAACTAACCCACATTGCCGTTTCCATTCGACTCGGTGACTTCATCTCAAAACGTTCTTCTTCTTTTAATCAACATTTTTCAACTTCAACTTCGGTATGCTGAAGAAGGCAGTGTGCTTTATCGAAATTTACCTAAGCAAATCTGAGTCCAGATGATGCCTACTCAGTATGACCACTGCAGATTCTGGGAACATATACTCTGCTAGCATGGATACTGTAAATGTTAATTCTTAATTTTTACGTTTTACAAGTGTCTATGTGTATGTGTGGGTGTGTGGGTGTGTGTATGCCAATGTATGCGTGAAAAACACGCCCGTGTGTATGCCTACGTCTAATTATAGCCCGATGTCTGGTGATGATGAAGCTTGTATTAATTTTCTCTTTGATGTCTTTGACTTTCTGATGGGAGCCTCACACGTCCAGCCATTTTACTTGCGATGAATAAATCAACAAAAATCTGTGCGTACTCATTTGCGTGGTATATTTTAACCCCAAATAAGAGTATTTTAAAATGTATCGTATTTTATTAATACTATTCTCACTCCTATTGAACAAACCTAAACCTAGCATTTAAGGCTGTCACGAACCGGTTTTATAGTTATTTGTGTCCGATGACTTTATATTATTGTTAGTCTATTTCTTGTGGGAAGATTTGGTAATTTTTTATGAGAGCTAAATTTTGATTGGTTGAGATGGTCACATGACAGTTTACTAATGTTCATTAAAAAATATACCATCCTTTTCTTGACTAAATAGAGATAGGTTGTGTTGGACTTCTCGCAGCTGTGTCTGCAGGTATATATTATTATTTGTAATGTTGTATTATAAATGTAATAGTATTATTAAATGATTATATTGTATTTGTTATGTAAAAAATTAACAATAAATAATTTTAATATTAGTGTAAAGGATGGAGGGAAGGAGACGAACATGGTGGTTCACTGTAATTTTTGAATAACGAATTGAATTCGGATAAATTTTTGATTTGAAGTTGAAACTTCAATTGCAGTGTAAAGTATTAAGTTTATTTGTATGAATGAAATTATTTAGTGTAATTTGACGTAATAATCAGTTGTTATAATTAGTTATAGAACTTGTGTTTACGTCGTGAACTGTATTCGATATGGATGAAATTCATTGTATTGCTGCATTGGTCCCGTCACAGAGGAGAGAGGTATATGTAACGGTCCAAAGAAAGTTGTGGGTGACTCCTTTGTCTGCAGAAGTGTCTTTATTGTAAAGTGACTGGCTGGTGGAGGGCATTCAGTTTCCCACTAGGGTTGTTTCAGCAGATCTTTTATGCGGATTGGGGGTTGTCTGGTCCTGATTTGGCTCGGAAGAGTCCGCTGGACCTAAAGCAACAATTATGTAATGTAATGTAATGTCTGCAGAAGTCTCTGGCTGCGGAGTTCTCGAGAGATAAAGAAGAAGGAGAAAAACAAGAGAACGCATGAGAAGAAGATGACGCAGAAGAAGAAGAAGAAGAAGAAGAAGAAGAAGAAGAAGAAGAAAGAAAGAAGAAGAAGAAGAAGAAGAAGAAGAAGAAAGATTACATAACATGATTATTGCTTTAAGTCCAGCCGACTCTTCCGAGCCAAATCAGGACCAATATAGCCGAATCAGGACCACAAAATCAAGACCACAACTTCGCTAAAAGAGGACTCGCCCCTGATCCGCATAAAAGATCTGCCGAAACAACCCTAGTGGCAACACTGAAGGCACTTCACCAGCCGGTCACTTTACAATAAAGATATTCCACGCAGGGGACGCTAAGGCTATAATCTAATTTATCGAGCCCCCGTTTACAAAAACAAAATAGAATATAAACAGCATTATAAAATATCAACAAAACACATATATATAAAATGCCTACATTGCCAAATAATATCATAGGAAACCCCAGTGACCACCTGCCAGAAAGCGTCCAATATTTCCAAGCTGATCCAACAGACCTCACACACAAATGAGGAGTTTTGTTCCGGAAGATTTTTCAAGAAAAAAAGGTAGGTGACTGCTCTAGCGAAGAAGAAGATAATATAGTAGATTGATAGAACAGAGTAGGAATGAGAAAGAACAAAGAAGAAAGACAGCGACAGTGGGAATTTAAAGCACTAAATTCCCAGAAAGTGAGAATACTATTTATACTGAAGCCACCAGGACCCCTAAGGGGGTGAAGAAGAAGATGATGATGATGATGACGACGCAGAAGAAGAAGACGCCGAAGAAGAAAGAAGAAGAAAAGGAAAACGCATAAGAAGAGGAAGAAGACGAAGGCAGGGAGACCGAGGAGAGAAGACGACTGAAAAGAGGCGGACGGGAAGGAGAAAGAAGAGGAGGACAAAGAGGAGAGAAGAGAGGCTGAGGGGAAGGAGAGGGAGATGGAGGAGCAGAGAAAGTAGATGGCATAGGCAGAGAAGAGACTAGAGATGGAACACAACTACAGTGTGACTGTATAGTTACATACAACTTGTGTTTTCTCTCTCTGGCGAAGATCGCTGGGAATTACTTTAAACAAATGGTTTTTTTTCAAGGAAAAGACGTAATTACAGCTACACAATGATTTACAGGATTGGCAACAAGCGAGCTTATAGAAGCCCAACTTGTATAATACCGGTCCCCTATACGCTTAATGTGTCCGGGGACGTTAATTTACTTCAAAAAAAAATTCCACATAATAATTTAGTAACAGGCGACTGATAGTTACATATAGATACAGAAAAATACAAGAGAGAGAGAGAGAGAGGGGGGGGGTAGGGTTTGAGCTGAACACCGGGACACTTGACTTAAAATTGTGTGCTGTTTGTGAGTGGGGTATATATTTATTCTTTCAACGGATTTGTTTTGCTAAAAGACGTGAGTAGAAGCAATTGTGTTTATTCCATTTAATTCTTGTTCACTCTGTTTTTTGTGCTATTGTATTGATTTATGTTTATCGTTTAATAGAGGGTGTGACAGCTTAGATGTTACAATTTAGTGAAGTTTAGAGGCGGGAGAACATGCAGATTCACGCATACACGTACGACAATTCTGAGATACCCCTTTTTATTACCAAGGAAGACAATCTGTCTGGAGTGTTGATATTGTGTGGTTATAACCCCTGGCTATATTTTTACTCCATTTCCGATGTAGACTTAATGAATCAAATAGTACTTGCGTGGTCAAATAGTACTTCAAAGTAGGTACTCGCCGTTCCTCCCAGACGATCCCTCCAGCGGAGATTATTCATAACCTGCCTCTATCGCCTGAAGTGTACAAGACAGAAAGAGGAGAAGGCGAAGAAGAAGAAGAAGAAGAAGAAGAAGAAGAAGAAGAAGAAGAAGAAGAAGAAGAAGGGGGAAGAAGAAGAAGGGAAAGAAGGAGGAGAAGAAGAAGAAGAAGAAGACGAAGAAGGGGGAAGAAGAAGAAGGGAAAGAAGGAGGAGAAGAAGAAGAAGAAGAAGAAGAAGAAGAAGAAGAAGAAGAAGAAGAAGAAGAAGAAGAAGAAGAAGAAGAAGAAGAAGGGGGAAGAAGAAGAAGGGAATGAAGGAAGAGAAGAAGAAGAAGAAAAAGGAGAAGAAGAAGAAGAAGGGGGGGGGAGAAGAAGAAGGGAAAGAAGGAAGAGAAGAAGGAGGAGAAGAAGAAGAAGAATGGAAAGAAGGAGGAGAAGAAGAAGAAGGAGGGAAGAAGGAGAAGGAGAGAGAAAGAGAGAGAAAGAAAGTAACAAGACAGAAAGAAGGGACGGGGGTGAGCAAGAGAAAGACGGATAAAGACAGGAAGGGGCCAGAAGCAAGAGAGAGGAGGAAGACGAAGGAGAACAACAAAGAGGAAGAAGCAACAGGACACAGAAGAGGAGAGAAAAAGGACAGGAATAAGAAAAGAAGAAGAGGAGATAGCAGAACGAAAGAAAAAGGTGGAGAAGGAGGACAGTAGAAGAACACAGAGGAGAAGGATGACAAGAAGGAAGAAGACGCGGGAAGAGCAGTAAGGGTAAAAAAATGTATTTATCTCTTTCTTCTTGATTTATCTAACAAATATCTTCTTCTTCGGTTCTTTTCTTCAACTTTACTGCGATTATACAGCACGACAGAATAATTTGCAAGCAAATTGGAAATCAGTTTGAGAACGACAGAAATTCCTCTTTGTTCTTCTTTTTCTTTCTCTCCTGTCGTCTTTATTTTATTTCTTCTATCCCCTAACCCCATCCCTCTCCGACCCACCCCACTCCGCACGTTATTGTTTGCGCGATGGAACCCACTGACCTGCATAATTATCGCAAAAGATTCCTAGAAAAGTCTTGGAATGCCAACAGTTTAATACTCCCAATATGCACCTCTGTTGAAGTACTTGGTTTGTAGCAAGAAATTAAGGAAACGTCGTCTTTTCGTTATTATTGTTGGCACCATAAACCGATGTTTGCTCCTAAGAACGTGAAGCTCAGAAAATCAGGAACTCGATATAATTTAA
Organism: Oncomelania hupensis; assembly: GCA_036898135.1. Taxonomy (NCBI): domain Eukaryota; kingdom Metazoa; phylum Mollusca; class Gastropoda; order Littorinimorpha; family Pomatiopsidae; genus Oncomelania; species Oncomelania hupensis. The sequence continues at coordinate 8,439,808 of CM072519.1, read as the reverse complement.
GTGTGTATTCATTTTTGGGCGTGTGAGGTGATTAACCTTTTGCATGGTGTGTGGGAAAAAGGATGGGGTGAGTGTTTATTGCACGAAAGCTAAACATCCGGGTTGACGATTGTTGGTAAGGGCAGTTGGTGAGATCGGATGTTAGTTATTTTTCGCAAACTTTGGGTTGTATCGGAGCCTTTCTTTTTTCGGGGCCAGTATTATGAATGCAATACCCGTTTCCACTTCCTCTGTTTTATCATCCCCGATTCCCAAAACAGCCGAGGTACCCGGTCCCAAAATGGTGGGCTGGAATGATTGTTGTGTGAAGTGTCAATGGGGTTAGTTTGTGCTTAACAATTTGAAAGCAGTAGCTGTGGTCAAAACTAACACGCTCTCCATGATGCGTACCAAATTATTCTGATGCTTAGTTTTAACTTGTTTCGAACAAGTGGACGAAGCAGCTCACGCATGCTATTCATTGGTCTTGTGAAGATGCCCGAGTGCAATTTCGCTCTCGAAGCCGTACTGGTACCCGTCGCATTGCAAGCGAAACCTCTCTTATTGACCGACAATGGAACGATCAGCGCTTTAGCGCTTTCTTCTGAATGGGGAATGTGGTGTCTCCGAATTTTCAATAACCATTAGGCTGTCCGAAGATGGGTGATCATAACTAATGATGATCTAGTCTGGAGATTTAGGTTTGCTCCAAATCAGGCTGAAAACGGGGGGATCTGTACCAATATACACGCTCACATGTTTCACAAACTCTAACACAGACACAGCTATCACTCAAACATGTGGTGTAAAGGCAGGAAGATCGCTGTTAGAAGAATAAAAGAAGAAGAAGGAGCAAAAGAAGAAGAAGAAGAAGATGATGATGATGATGATGATGATGATGATGATGATGATGATGATGATGATGATGATGATGATGACGGTGACTGATGATGATGATGATGATGATGATGATGAAGATGATGATGATGATGATGATGATGATGATGATGATGATGATGATGATGATGATGATGATGATGATGAATCACTGCTTTTATCTTCTCCGATCCCTTGTTTTACGGAGAGGCAGGAACCAAAGCACAGCAGAGTAGACTGGTAGACTTATTGTGTGCGGTCACTTTTCCTTTTTTCTGCAGTCGTCGGTCTTATCGAGCTGGTCATTGCTGAATATTCTTCAACATGATCATCCTCGTTAACAGCCACGACGCCGTACAGGCTACCCTGGCTGTGTCAGGTTCTATGCCTCGCAGTGTTGTAGCAACAGCTGCCGGATATATAATTTAAGCTCTCGACATCGTTAGATGAAAACTGAGCCAGGGATGGTGAGATGTGGGTATTACGGGCTTAAGATGGCGCCTAGCACTGGAACGGTGATTTTCGAGTTAGGTCTATGTACTTGAGTGGTGGCCTTCAACACATATTTCTTATACTTTGTGTATTGCGAAGAAGATGAAAATGGCGGAATGGGGAATTGAGTCTAAACTGAGGTATTTGGGGGGTTTGGGTGAGGGGTGATATATATAAATTTTTTTTTTAATTCTGTTACCTTTGCGGGCGAATTTGGGGTTGCCTTCTTAGCTAAAACGCGGCAGGTTGGAAGGGGAGAGAGAGAGAGAGAGAGGAGGTTGTGTTTTTAAAACCTTAACCTTAATTGTTTTTCGATGGGGTAAACACTCGCTGTGAATTTGAAAAGGATCTTCGCCCCTGAAATCTGTGATTGTGGGGCTTCCTTTAGTTTGCTGTTATCAACGATATGGCATTTGCGAGGCTTTGGCAAGTATGGAACGGGGTCATCGAGGAACCTTCGAACGTCGCGTGCATAAACGCTCCTCTTGGGAGGCAACTTACACTCGTCAATTAAAATGATAAGCTTAATTCAGTCTTTACACGCTTGGGGGGGGGAGGGGTGAGCCATCGTTGTATATTTTGCAACCTGTGATGATATCGGTTATTCAGCTGTTGATGCTTAGGTCCTGATGACCCCAACAAATCTTTACCACTCACACTGGTGAATGGACATGCTCGGAAATATGAGAGCTAACAACTTTGTCCGGCTTGCCAGCGTGTTGCGCCCAGAGTTGTCCTACGTTGGGCGGACCTTCTTTGCAAACGAACGCAGTTTCTTGCCTATAATGTTTGCTCTGTCCTCCATCAAACCTTACGAAATCAACCGATTTCAGTTGCAATCCTGCTAGTTCGGCCTAGCCCTGCACTGCAACCACCAGCACCTTTTCCCGAAGAAAAGCTTGCAGCTCTGGGTAGCTTTCATCGTGTTCCGAGACCACATGATTTGATGATGTTTGCCCGGATAACACTATGGTAACTAAAAACAAAACCAAGAAGACAAGTTACCTCCTAGTTCCAAATAAGAAACTTTTGCCTCTCAGCAAAATAATGCAGATATGCAAACCTTCCGTCGAAAATAACTGGACTTCCGTTTCTAGTCTTGAGCTGTCATAATTTCCATCGCCTTGAGCTTCTTATTTCTGTTGGATGTGGAGTTTGACAATACGAGTAGACGATGTAGAGTTTGGCAATACGAGTAGACGATGTGGAGTTTGGCAAAACGAGTACACGATGTGGAGTTTGGCAATACGAGTAGACGATGTGGATTTGGCAAAACAATACGAGTAGACGATGTGGAGTTTGGCAACACGAGTAGACGATGTGGAGTTTGGCAATACGAGTAGACGACGTGGAGTTTGGCAATACGAGTAGACAGTGAACGGGAGGGGCGGAGAGAGCTGTGTTGCCACTGCATAATACCTCTGTGTTTTAAATGGCACCTTTGAATCATCTTCGGGCGGTTTTTGTGGTCGTTTTGATTGTTCGCGCAGATGTGTATCTGTCTCTGTCTGTCTGAGAGAGAGAAAGAGAGAGACAGAGGGAGAGAGAGAGAGGGGAGGGGGGGGGGCACCGTGGAAGTGCTCTTTAGTAAGCTTCCGTTAACTTCTGTGGCCTTGGTTTTCGCTATCTCTACACGCCGTCGTAACTGCAGGGTTTGCGTAATAAACCGAGTTGATAGCAAGGTGGAAAAAATAATACCATAACGCCCGAGGTTGAGTCTCTGTCAAAACACGGTGTGGTCTGGCTTCAGACAGGATTAGCATAGGTAAACATAGCTCCCAGGTCTCACTCTCACACGGCTGGCTTGGCTTTGGTTGGGGTGGGTGTGGAGGAGTGGGGAGGGTTGGGGGTGATGTGGGGTTAGGAGAAGGTGTGTTTTATATGTGTATAGGTGGTGCAATGTTTATGTGTTGTGTCGTACGCTTGGGGTTGAGTCTCCCTCTTTCTCTCTTTCTCTCCCCCCCCCCCCCACACACACACCCAGGGGATATTGGAGATCTTTAAGTATAAATACTTCCCCCACTTTCTGGAAATGTAGTGCTTTAAATTTTCTCTTTTCTTTTCTTTGTATTTCTGCCTTAGCTTTTCTTTTTTATTGTCTACAGTATTCATTCTTGAATTATGTCAGTCACATGCCACATCACAGTCACATCAATAACACATTATTTCAAATTCTTCCCGATTTGTCAGCTTTTTTGCCTAACTTTGCATCCACTCGCAAAGAAGAACCAGTTTTGTCTCGCCTTCATATTGGGCATACTTATGTCACCCACAGTTTCCTTTTAAAAGGAGAAGAACCACCATAGTGCTTTGCATGTGATAAATCCTTTTCCGTTCGTTATTTTATGTCTGAATGTGCTGATCTGCTTGATGAAAGAGAAACATATTTTGGTTCAATATCTTTCAAAGAGATTTTTAAAGTATGCAATGGTCAACACCTGTTTCAATTTTTACATGATGTTGGTCTGTTTTATCGCATATAAATCATGCCGTCTTGTTTTGAGTTGGTTGGATTCTATTGGTAAGACTGACGTTAGTGATTTGCTTGAAGCGAGGGAACGTAATTTTAATAAATCAGATTTAAAGAAGATTTTTCAAGAGGTTGCGTGTGAAAGTTTGTTTGCATATTTAAGAGTAACAGGCATGTTTTTTAAGATGTGATCCATTTTATAATATTTTAAGATAACGCATCTCTGGTCCTGATTTGGCTCGGAAGAGTCCGCTGGACCTAAAGCAATAACCATGTAATGTAATGTAGTCAAATGCCTATTTACTTGAAAACTCTCCCAAAACTCCTCATTTGTGTTTGGGGTCACCTTGAGAATATTGCACACTTTCTGCCAAATGGTCACTTACATGTATGTGTTTTGTTAATATTTTATAATGATGTTAATATTTTGTTTTTATAAACGGTGGTTCGATAAATTAGAGCACAGCCTCAGTGTCACGCTACGCAGTTTGCAGTCGCGCGCCTACGTATATAGTTTAATCATCAGCCTGTACATAGAGGTTAAAAGTTACGGTAGTCAAGGGGAGAGAATCGGAATAAATTAATTAAGTTTATAATTAATAAAAGTAGCGAATGATTTGCGCCCGTGCGGAACGCACTATGTTAGAAAACAGCATAGTTGGCTATTTTGTTATTGAGAAGATTAATTGCTGCCATGCGATATTCTATGTGTGAAATGCGTGCTCTAATCGCGAACGGTGTAGGGAATGAATTATAATTAAAACGAGTATATTCTAGAAGATTCTTAGCTAATCGTATAAAACCCCATGCACTGTATATTTTGATAGGAGCAGTAACATTTTCATATCGCTTTTGTAGCCAGAATCAACAGATCCGAGTTGGGTCAAGGTGCCAGTTAGTGACTTTGTCTGTGGGTCGTACCGATCAGACCGTCAACGAAAAAGAGCCTAATTATCGGAAGAGGAGGACTGTTTTGGGAACACTTTGGAAGTGTTTGTTTAACTGGAACTGTTCTAAGCTGTTTAGAATACCTACTGTGTATTCTCGGTGAAATCCGAGTTATCTACGTATAACGTCAGGTGACCTGTGACTCCGTCTAGGACTTCTTCTGCCTGTATATCACCTTGCCTAACCATCTGTGCCTGTGTGTTTGTCCCGTCGTTTGTGTGTCTTTGTCAACAGGCCGGAGGATCCACTGGTAGCCGTAAGTTATTTACCTCAATTTCTCAGTTGGCCATAGCGTTCGGGGGTTTGGGTTATGCATGCAGTGTGAATGGATAGTTAATTATGTTTTCTTAATTCTATTTTATGTTTCATATTGTTTGCTGCATAAATACCTAGCAATAGAGAGAGAGAGAATTTTCTAAAATGTATTATAAATTAAATAATTATAAATTGATATAAAAGAATTCGCTGTTATGTAGCGAAGAGATGACAGAAAGGAGGTGATTGTGAATGTATATGCGCGATGACAGGGAGGATGAGTAAGGATGTTGAAAGGGAGACAACCATTCCGATAGCGGGATGCTTGTGCAGTATATTGTAATATAATTATTAATGGTTGCGTATTTTTGTATGTATTGTTGTAGATGTACCAAAACCAAAACCTTAGAGCAGATCGTTGAGGGTGTGCTGAAACCTTGCTGGTGTGAAGCGGGTGTGCCTCGGCCTATTACGCCGGTGTTTCCGTGGGTCAACCTCGGTTGCGAAGGTTGTGATATTCGACCAGGGAACCTTATTTCGTTTATAAAGCACACACACGCACACTCCACCATTCACAACAAATAACTATAACCATTGATAAACAGTTGTGAGGAACAATAATTGTTTTACATGTGATAAATTATAAATTACAGCACATTAAAATATATTTAATCTGAATTGATGGATAAACGTTGTTGAGTAATATTACCTACTAGATTAAGTAGCCCTGTGATTGTATAGTTTTGTCTGGGGGAATTATTTCGCCAAATATTAATTAATTAATAATTTAGATTAATTTCTTACAAATTCTATTTTGCATAAAGGATAAATTTCTTATTCATTTTATATAATATAAAAGACTTGTTGTATCTGTTTGAAGTTTAAGTGGAACAAAGTTTGAATATTTATAAAGATTTAAAGCAGTTGCTTACTGTATATTTACCTTGTTGTCAGTAAGCTGTTCCAGACATCATTATTATAAATCTTTTGTACATTTTGTAGTTAGTCATTTTCCATTTTGATTTAATTATCATTATTGTTTTGAGCGAATTGTTTATGTATTAGTTTGGGGTTATATTAGTGGGATTGAGGGTTGGTTGGTTGGGAAGTGGGATAAAGGGAGTTAATTTTGAATGAATGAGTGAGTGAAATAAAGAAATTGTCTTGTTACTTCTGGTTTTGTCTTTTAGAGTTTATTTAGGTGTTGGGTTATTTTCTCGTGTGGAAGTGCACGCAAGTCGAACCACTGTTGAGACAGTTGGGACGTGACATTTGGTGGCAGCGGTGGGATAGATCTAGGAAGGGATAGGGGGAAGTAGTTAGGGTAGATTTATTTTTGATTGTTTAGATACCAGAAGTCAGTGTTTGTTTCTTTGTCGTCTTGTGTGTCGGATGAGTGGCCAGTGGGTGGTTGGTCGGGAGTGAGGTTGCGCTGTGCAAAAGGGTTCACACCCCGAGCGTGTGTGCACAAACGGGGGGTTGAGGTAAGCAACTTTGTCGTCGAGGCCTAGACGATAAGGGACTTCTCCGGCTCCTGTTGCCGTTTATTTGTCATTTGTCCGACTGTTTGTATATGTGTTAATCGTTATTTGTTTCATTTGTTATTCACCCATTTTTTCCCATTTTCATTCTTAGTCCGCGACTGTATGCTGACAAGGGCTGCGACTCGTAGAGCAGCTGAGCAAGCGCGAGCGATGGACCAGTACACGGAGGCCGACGCAGCCGCTTCGCGTCAGGCACCGATGGACGAGGAAACCACAGTGAGTACGCCTTCCGCTCATAGATCTCGTATGGCAGCCAATCTAACTCCGACCTCAGTTACGTCCATGGCAGGGAAAAGTAGTGACAGTATGGATGTATATGTTAAATACAGAGAGCTGGGCACTAGCATGGGGCTGAAGGGAGCAGGTCTAGCCAGTTTTGTAGTAGACGGGGCGAAGAGGGAGCAAGAAGCTGCTAGATTAGCGGAAGAGTCTGCCAGACTAGCGAGAGAGATGGAATTAGAGCGGAGAGATAGAGCGAAAGAAACAGCTAGGCTCGAGAGGAGGATGGAACGCGAAGAGAAGAAAAGGGCAGAAGAGCGTAAAGAAAGAGCAGAAGAGTTGGCCCTAGCAGAGAAGAGAAGAGCAGAAGAGTTAGCCTTGGCAGAGAAGAAGATGGAACGAGAGCGTAAGGAAAGAGCAGAGGAGTTAGCCCTGATGGAAAGGAGGCTAGAGCAAGAGCGCAAAGATAAAGCTAGAGAACTGAAGCTCTTAGAGAAGAAGATAGAATCTGAACGGGGTAATGTCGAGTTGCGACTGCAAGAAGAGCGTACAGCTAGAGAGCAGGCTCGGGAGGATGACAGAGAAAGGCTTAGGCAACAGTTAGAACAAGAGAAAGAACTTGAAGCCCAACGTAGGAGGGATAGAATTCAGGCTGATAGCTACAGGATCAAGGTCCAACCATTTGATGGTAAAGAGGATATTGAAAGCTATCTTCAGCACTTTGAGCAAATAGCTAGAACGCAGAAATGGAAGGAAGAGACGTGGTCGGCTAGGTTGTCACCGTTGTTGTCAGGGGAGGCAAGAGAGACTTATCTGAAGTTAACTCCAGAACAGATAGTCGATTTCGAAGTGGTCAGGGGGGCTCTTCTGAAACGATTTAGGAGAGATGCTGACTACTACCGCAAGCAGTTCAGGGGGAGTAGGAAAGAAGGCACAGAGACTTTTCCGCAGTACTTGAGTAGAGTACAAGTCTTAGTGAAGAGATGGTTTTCTTTGGCTAAGAAAGATATAGATGATGCGGGCGTAGTGCTTGATGTCTTTCTGACTGAACAGTTGTTGTCAGTAATGAACCCTGAGTTAGAGCTGTTTGTGAGGGAGAGGCAGCCTGAGAACGGAGAGCAAGCAGCTGAGATTGCCCAGTTACATGTAGATGCGAAACGGACAGTGAGTAACAGACCAGTGTTCGGTAGCGTGCCATACAAGGGGGGTAATCGCGCTGTCAGTCAACCTGTAGGGGCAGCGAGGAGTGGTCCTAGTGGCAACAAGGGTGAAGAGGATAAGAGGAGGGAACCTAGTGGGGAGAAACGTCCTGTGAAGTGTTTCCGGTGCGGGAAGCTAGGGCACGTAGCGAAGGAGTGCCGTAGTCCGAAACAGTTGCTACGTATCACTGTCAGCCCGGATTCAGGACCGATTCACTCGGAAATGACTAAGGCTAGCTTTAGTACCATTCAGCCGTACAACCCGTGGAGCATGGGAACAGTCAGAGGTCAGCCTGTGAAGATTCTGAGAGATACTGGTGCCGAGGTGGGGGCAGTAGCAGCCAAGTGGGTGCGACCTGAGGATATGACCGGTAGAGAGATCGAGGTCATGTTCGCTGATCAGGTCAAGTCAGGGAAGTATCCTACAGCGTACGTAGAAGTAGACTCAGCTTTTGTGAAGGGTACAGTAGAATTGATCGTCATCGAGCAAGTTGTACCTGATGTCATTCTTGGCAACTGGGTTACTTTCAAGGGAGGCTATCGTAGTCCAGTGGCTGTAGACGGGTTAGAGTGTGCGATAGCCGCCGTTCAGACCAGGGCACAGGCCAAAGCAGAAGGGAAGCAGGAGAAAGCACTGCCGATTCCGAAGTCATTCCAACTTGACGTGACGCCCGATCAGTTGGCCAAGTTGCAGGAAGAAGATCCCACTTTAGCTAGAGCTAGAGAGTGCGAGAAGCAAGGGACGAAACTCAAGTCAGGCAAAGCGATGGTTAGCTTCTGCAAAAAGAAGGGTATTTTGTATAGAGTGCACCATCAGGGAGAAGAAGAGCTAACACAGCTAGTCGTGCCTAGCAAGCTCAGAGGAGAGGTGATGCGCCTGGCGCACGACCCTCCGATGGCCGGACACTTAGGCGGGAAGAGGACACGTGAGAGGATATGGGGGGTGTTCTATTGGCCAGGAATGTGCGGGGATGTTAGACGATTCTGCGAATCATGTCCCGAATGCCAGAAAACAGTTCCCAGGGGTAGGGTAGCAAAAGTTCCGCTGCAGAAACTACCTCTAGTCGACGAACCGTTTCAGAGAGTTGCAGTCGATATTGTGGGGCCTATAAAACCTATGTCAGACAGGGGCAACCAGTACATTTTAGTCATGGTAGACTATGCGACACGGTATCCTGAGGCCGTAGCACTGAAAGGCATAGAGGCTGAGAGAGTTGCCGAAGCTTTGTGGGAGATCTGGACAAGAGTGGGAATTCCCAAAGAGATACTAACAGATCAAGGGACACAATTTATGTCGAACGTGATGACTGAAGTAAATAGACTTCTAGCAATCCATGGGAAGGCGACAACACCATACCACCCAATGTGCGACGGGCTCGTGGAGCGTTTCAATGGTACACTCGTGTCGATGCTCAAAAAGCTGACGAAGGAGCAACCGAAAGCATGGGACAGGTACATACCAGCGCTGCTCTTCGCGTAAAGGGAGGTACCCCAAGAGAGCACAGGTTTTTCACCTTTTGAGCTACTGTATGGCAAGACAGTGAGGGGTCCCATGTCGGTACTGAGAGATTTGTGGACGAAGGACAGTCAAGGAGAAGAGGTGAAGGTAGCTAGTCAGTATGTTGTGGACCTGCGAAATAGAATCGAGGAAACGTGCGCACTAGCGAAGGAAAGTCTGAAGAAAGCAGGTGAGAGGCAGAAAAGACACTTCGATAGGAAAACGAAACCTAGAACGTTTCAAGCAGGGGATAAAGTGCTGCTTTTGCTGCCAACCAAGCACAACAAGCTAGAAATGAGCTGGAGGGGGCCATACGAAGTCGTAAGTCGTCGAAACGAATGCGATTATCAGATTCGCATTGGGAACAAGGTGAAACTGGTCCACGCCAACCTACTGAAACTGTACCATCAGAGGGTACAAATCGCCACGGCTGTAGTAGTCGATGAAGCAGACGAAGGGGAGGGAGTACCTATAGTCGAAGGCATGCCCACCGTAGTGCTGTTCGTTTCACCGATCGTTCTGGCGAGAGAGGAAGACGAAGCAGTCAGATTTCGATTTGATGGTAGGAAGCATTTCAAGAAAAGACAATGTACCAGCTGATTTCTTGAGCAGAACTGAGTAGCGTGTTTGTTAAGAACTAAAACTGTTAGTTTTCGTCTTGGTGGGGTGCTGTGTCACGCTACGCAGTTTGCAGTCGCGCCTACTTATATAGTTTAATCATCAGCCTGTACATAGAGGTTAAAAGTTACGGTAGTCAAGGGGAGAGAATCGGAATAAATTAATTAAGTTTATAATTAATAAAAGTAGCGAATGATTTGCGCCCGTGCGGAACGCACTATGTTAGAAAACAGCATAGTTGGCTATTTTGTTATTGAGAAGATTAATTGCTGCCATGCGATATTCTATGTGTGAAATGCGTGCTCTAATCGCGAACGGTGTAGGGAATGAATTATAATTAAAACGAGTATATTCTAGAAGATTCTTAGCTAATCGTATAAAACCCCATGCACTGTATATTTTGATAGGAGCAGTAACATTTTCATATCGCTTTTGTAGCCAGAATCAACAGATCCGAGTTGGGTCAAGGTGCCAGTTAGTGACTTTGTCTGTGGGTCGTACCGATCAGACCGTCAACGAAAAAGAGCCTAATTATCGGAAGAGGAGGACTGTTTTGGGAACACTTTGGAAGTGTTTGTTTAACTGGAACTGTTCTAAGCTGTTTAGAATACCTACTGTGTATTCTCGGTGAAATCCGAGTTATCTACGTATAACGTCGGGTGACCTGTGACTCCGTCTAGGACTTCTTCTGCCTGTATATCACCTTGCCTAACCATCTGTGCCTGTGTGTTTGTCCCGTCGTTTGTGTGTCTTTGTCAACAGGCCGGAGGATCCACTGGTAGCCGTAAGTTATTTACCTCAATTTCTCAGTTGGCCATAGCGTTCGGGGGTTTGGGTTATGCATGCAGTGTGAATGGATAGTTAATTATGTTTTCTTAATTCTATTTTATGTTTCATATTGTTTGCTGCATAAATACCTAGCAATAGAGAGAGAGAGAGAATTTTCTAAAATGTATTATAAATTAAATAATTATAAATTGATATAAAAGAATTCGCTGTTATGTAGCGAAGAGATGACAGAAAGGAGGTGATTGTGAATGTATATGCGCGATGACAGGGAGGATGAGTAAGGATGTTGAAAGGGAGACAACCATTCCGATAGCGGGATGCTTGTGCAGTATATTGTAATATAATTATTAATGGTTGCGTATTTTTGTATGTATTGTTGTAGATGTACCAAAACCAAAACCTTAGAGCAGATCGTTGAGGGTGTGCTGAAACCTTGCTGGTGTGAAGCGGGTGTGCCTCGGCCTATTACGCCGGTGTTTCCGTGGGTCAACCTCGGTTGCGAAGGTTGTGATATTCGACCAGGGAACCTTATTTCGTTTATAAAGCACACACACGCACACTCCACCATTCACAACAAATAACTATAACCATTGATAAACAGTTGTGAGGAACAATAATTGTTTTACATGTGATAAATTATAAATTACAGCACATTAAAATATATTTAATCTGAATTGATGGATAAACGTTGTTGAGTAATATTACCTACTAGATTAAGTAGCCCTGTGATTGTATAGTTTTGTCTGGGGGAATTATTTCGCCAGATATTAATTAATTAATAATTTAGATTAATTTCTTACAAATTCTATTTTGCATAAAGGATAAATTTCTTATTCATTTTATATAATATAAAAGACTTGTTGTATCTGTTTGAAGTTTAAGTGGAACAAAGTTTGAATATTTATAAAGATTTAAAGCAGTTGCTTACTGTATATTTACCTTGTTGTCAGTAAGCTGTTCCAGACATCATTATTATAAATCTTTTGTACATTTTGTAGTTAGTCATTTTCCATTTTGATTTAATTATCATTATTGTTTTGAGCGAATTGTTTATGTATTAGTTTGGGGTTATATTAGTGGGATTGAGGGTTGGTTGGTTGGGAAGTGGGATAAAGGGAGTTAATTTTGAATGAATGAGTGAGTGAAATAAAGAAATTGTCTTGTTACTTCTGGTTTTGTCTTTTAGAGTTTATTTAGGTGTTGGGTTATTTTCTCGTGTGGAAGTGCACGCAAGTCGAACCACTGTTGAGACAGTTGGGACGTGACACTCAGCGTCCTCTGCATGGGATATTTTATTGTAAAGTGACCGGCTGGTGGATTGCCTTCAGTGTTATCATAAGGGTGGTTTCAGCAGATTTTTTATACGGATCAAGGGTGAGTCCTCTTTCAACCAAGTGATGATCCTGATTCGGCCCTTTGCAGTCCGCTAGACCCTATAAACAATGACTAACTCTCTCTCTCTCTCTCTCTCTCTCTCTCTGTGTTTTAAAGATCAGGTTGCTTGTGATGAGAAACAATAATATAAATCGACTTGTAATGGTCCTGATTCGGCTCTTTGCAGTCCGCTGGACCCTGTAAGCAATGAATAAGTAACTAACTCACTCGTACACAATACTACATGGATATTTTAATTGAGGCATAGTCACATTCTGTGCGTTAAAACGTCAAGACATTGTGCAGAACTCATGCTCTTAGGTCACTGGTATTGAGAGGGCAGCCTCGGGGAAGAAGCTTTGTCTAAACTGACGGGTTCTAACCTGTAATGCTCTGAAGCGTTTACCTGACGGGACCGCTGGACCCTGTAAGCAATGAATAACTAAATAACTGACTTGTATGTCTCTGTGTGTTGTCCGTAGAAATCCAGTTTGATCGTGTGAGGGTTGGTTGTTTTATGAACGTCTTTTCCCACCAAGATGTTAAAGACCACACACACATTTAAACTCACGCATTTAAACAGGCACAAATGTACAGACGCATAAGTACACTCGCTGTCTCCATCTCTCTCACATACACACAAACATAACACACATAAGTACACGCACTGTCTCCATCTCTCTCACATACACACAAACATAACACACATAAGTACACGCACTGTCTCCATCTCTCTCACATACACACAAACATAACACACATAAGTACACGCACTATCTCCATCTCTCTCACATACACACAAACATAACACACATAAGTACACTCACTGTCTCCATCTCTCTCACATGCACACAAACATAACACACATAAGTACACGCACTGTCTCCATCTCTCTCACATACACACAAACATAACACACATAAGTACACGCACTGTCTCCATCTCTCTCACATACACACAAACATAACACACATAAGTACACGCACTATCTCCATCTCTCTCACATACACACAAACATAACACACATAAGTACACCTACTGTCTCCATCTCTCTCACATACACACAAACATAACACACATAAGTACACGCACTGTCTCCATCTCTCTCACATACATACAAACATAACACACATAAGTACACCTACTGTCTCCATCTCTCTCACGTACACACAAACATAACACACATAAGTACACGCACTATCTTCATCTCTCTCACATACATACAAACATAACACACATAAGTACACTCACTGTTTCCATCTCTCTCACATACACACAAACATAACACACATAAGTACACGCACTATCTCCATCTCTCTCACATACACACAAACATAACACACATAAGTACACTCGCTGTCTCCATCTCTCTCACATACACACAAACATAATTTATAACCGTATTAAAACTTAAGAAAAAATGTCAATAACAATGTTAAAAATTGATCGTGTGATCGTCCCAAATGTGCCATGAATTAGGTTCTGTTCCAAGGTAGGGGCCGAAGGTTTAGTTTTTTGCTTTTTCGTTCAACTTCTCATGCCATGCTAACCCTAACCCTAACCCTTACTTCGAAATAGTAATGAAACTGTTGGAGGAGGGGGGGGGGAGATTCACCGCAGGCCAAAGACGATAACCTACTCTGCAGAGACTTCCCAAACACTGAGAGAAAAAGAGAGAGAGAAAGATGGGGGGGGGAGAGAGAGAGAGAGACGGGCGGGCGGGCGGGCAGGTTTGCCAGCTAGTTTTGTATAATGCTATAATAATTAATAATTAGGAGTATGTCAACCTAGGGAGATCATGGAGTTCAACATCTAGGTGTCTGATCCTGGTGCAGCGGGATGTAGCTGCCCGACAGGTCGTGCAAAGAAATGACAGCCTCTCCCACACTGAGCTCACAAGTTGAATAGTCGCTCTCTGTATGTTTTTTTTCCTTCTATAACCTTTGTGCGCTTCCGACTTCTGTCTGAGGTCTAAGCTGCCTACATTTTTTATAGCTCGTTTTGTGCATCCGACTGCTGGCCAGACTATCTCTCCAAGATGATGGTTCTTCCTGCAACGCACTTCCTCGTACCTCTGAACCGATCTGTCTGAAGCAATAACTGTTGCAGGTGTTGCAGGTCGATATTCAGGGCCTCCAAAGTCTCGCTTGCAGCAGACTTTGTAGCATGCATACTACTATAAAGCTTGCAAACCCAAATACTGAAGGAACCACGGAAGCTAGGAAAATCATTGAAATTACGATAGGGACTCCCACAGCAAAGTTATCATAATTATAAAACCTTATCAATGAGGAAAAAAGGAGAAATAGCAACCATTGCCCATTATATCATCTTTTAAAGGGACAACAGTGCAATTTCCCAAGTGAAACTCATTGCTACAAAATAATACACAAACATCCTTAATAATCGGGTCCTTTTAAGCTTTTGATACTTTTTTTTCTTTACAATGATAAACAACGAGGAGAGGGAATAAAGTACAGACACCTTTATTTCTTTTTTTTTAAAACTCAGGCAGAGCTTAAAAGTGTTATGTTTTAGGGTTAGTTTTAAGCACAGTCTATGTATTTAAAAACTATTTAATCCAGAAAAATTATGACCTGTCTTGGCAAAACCAGAAACACGAGGGACTTATCCTGGTTAAGTTAACCTGATTTTGATCAAGACAGGTCACAATCTTAATTTGGAAATAGACAGGTTTGTGTGCGATGTTGGAGCTATAAAATATGGGTATATATTGTTTGTTTTGTTTGTTTTTTTCCGCCGGTTTTTGGTCTCGGTAAATAGGGTTCAACCCAATCAAAAATAGCAAGTGGAATAGGATTCGTACACTGTGTTAGTATTTTCAGATTTAACTTGAAATACCTTCAAACAGTCGGGAATCAAAACGAGCCAAATGTCGGTCTGTCAATCTGTCCGTCTGTCGGTCTTCCTATCGGTCCGTTAAAAGCCATATCTCAAGAACAACTGAACGGATTTTGACCAAACTTTATACGAACATTACCTAGGTGAGTGGCCCTCATATTGGCTGTATCGCAAAGGTCAAGGTCACTGGAGCCATTTTATTGTTCTCTATATATGAAACAAATAACAGCAGATTTAAATCATTGGCTTAATTTGTGTATAAGGACGAAAATGTTAGGTTAATTAATTTCTTTATTTTTTTGTAAGGAATGAACAGTTATGACCGGGAATACATACGGACCAAAAACAACATATTTGTTAAAATTAAATTGATGTCATTTGTTTCTTTTTTTTTTAAAGGAAAACAAATTTAATGACCCCTATTAGATATGGAATAAAACCAAATGAGTGTTTGTAATGAAGGTGGAAGTTTAATGGCCTCGAAATATGGATGAAATGACAACAGATTTATTCGTTTCCTTCATTTTTGTAAGGAAGAAAATGTTCAAGCTGTAATACAGGGGACCCAAAACCGATACATTTAATTAATTTTGTTTCTTTTTTTTTTCTCTCCACGAAAGGAAATCTATTGACCTGCAATAAATATGGAACAAAAGAAAACACAACACAGCAATAACAACCACAACAAAACAGATTAATTTGATTGGGTTGTGTTTTTGTCAGGAAGGAAGTCAAATGGCCTGTTTTCAGTGGAAGGATCGGGAAGGTTTAAAAGCTTTTTTTTTGCCGAGGTTCTCACATCCCCAACTTATGTTCTGAAAAACAAATTCCAAAAGGTTCAGCAACCTAGGTTTGGCCTGTGAGAACCTTAAAAACAGGTTTTTGTACCTCCACAAACCTGCCAATGAAAACATACCATAATGTAAACATACCATAATGTAAACATACCATAATGTAAACATACCGTATTGAAAACATACCATAATGCAAACATACCATAATGTAAACATACCATAATGTAAACATACCATAATGTAAACATACCATAATGAAAACATACCATAATGAAAACATACCATAATGTAAACATACCACAATGTAAACATACCATAATGTAAACATACCATAATGAAAACATACCATAATGAAAACATACCATAATGTAAACATACCATAATGAAAACATACCATAATGTAAACATACCATAATGTAAACATACCATAATGTAAACATACCATAATGTAAACATACCATAATGTAAACATACCATAATGTAAACATACCATAATGTAAACATACCATAATGTAAACATACCATAATGTAAACATACCATAATGAAAACATACCATAATGAAAACATACCATAATGTAAACATACCATAATGAAAACATACCATAATGTAAACATACCATAATGAAAACATACCATAATGAAAACATACCATAATGTAAACATACCACAATGTAAACATACCACAATGTAAACATACCATATTGTAAACATACCATAATGAATGTCACGTGGGGTTTATGGGCTCTGCACAATGGAATTATGGACCCTCACGTTTATTCGGTGGGAACTGCTAGTACGTCAACCTATGAATTACTTTAATAAATTTATTTGTTTAGCTCGTTCTGTGTTAAGGTTGGGGTACAGAAATAGATAGAAAAATTGTAAGAGATTACTGTCACACTAGCTTTCACACGGCTATGAATCATATGTAGTCCAGCCACTTGATAACAGTTAAAATCACACATTTATTTCTTCTACTCTATACAAGATTCTCTAAGTACTAATCTAACTTAAAAAGTCTCAGTTACTGCTAATAGTTCGATCGCTGATAGTCTAGGCAGCTGTTATATCTTCCTCGGGCACTTCGCTATTATATTTCATGTAGATTTGGACTACTGTGGTCCGTTTTACAGTTTCTGAAGAGTTGAACTACTGTGGTCCTGTTATGATCAGTTTAACCTTTGTCGATTACACTTAACTTTCTGATGGTGCGGTCGAAGTCCTTCTGTGAGGTAGCTTCTGGTACACCTTTGTCGTTGTGTAGTTGGGTTCCCTTGCCACGCTGTGGGGTCTGACAGGGTGTTTTTCAAGGTAGCTCTTTCCGACTTGTGCGGTAGAGTCTCCTCAACCAACTTGTCGTTTCTGTGGAGTGGGGCACACAGGATAGCTCGCCTGCTCGTCTGTAATATAAGAGACGAAATTCTGCACAACCCTGAATAATCGGTTTGTGCAGAGCGTCTCACTGAAAGCCAAAGTAGCCCTCAGTGATAGCTCCACATCTCTATACATAAGCGACGAACATTCTGCTACTTCCGGGGTCCACTGGAATCTCACCCTAAATTCCTATACATACATAAATATCAATCGTGTCTAACTATACACATACAGAATTAATAATAATATAAACATTCAGTGGTACAGCCACTGGTCTGCAAACATACATATAAGTTAAACAACAGTGGTTCCGTACGGGATACAACATGGCGGCGCAACCGGTCGTGTTTCGCCTCGTGGTAGGCTCTTCCACGTGGTCACGCAAATTCGGATTAACAATTCACATTTATGCATAGCAAATTCTTCAAACATAATTTCAACAATAATATAAATATATCACGATGAAACAGAAGGGTGTTCATTTACCTGTTTGACAAGTTCAGACCTGTGATGACTTGATAGAATTCTAAGATTCTAAGTCCTGCTTCCTGGTCTATGAGTGAAGAGATTTCTCTAGCTGTGGAGATGTTGACTCTACCTCGTCTCACACACGACTGATTCAAACTGTGTTAGGCTCGGACCCAGTCAAACTGCTCTACCCGCTTTGCCTGCTCTCATTGGTTAAACGGTCCGATTCAAAACTCAAGTGCTGACTCACTGCGCAGCGTGGGTCGGGCTCGCGGTGTGTACTTTACTTGCTGCTGTGTAATAGTCTAACTTCTAAAGTTACAATGACTACACAAGGCAGAATAGTCAATGAGCAGAGTTAAAACTAGCCAGGCTATGACAGGCTCCCTCAACTGAAAAAAGGCGATGACTACTGGATTCGACCTTTTTCTACTACAGAGCCTAGTTTAACACTGCACTATCCTAGGGTCCTATTTACAAACTAATTTGGTTGCTCTACCTGAGCTGCAATGCTGTGCCAGGTAGCTATGGACACTAGTGACAGGGTTTTATTGGGCGGGGACGAATTCTGGTGCTGTGGCCCTTAGTTGTGTTGGGTGGGCGACAGCTGCTGTGTCCTCAACGAGATGGCGACTGAGGTAGTCGGCTCCGTGGTTCTCTTTGCCGGGGATGTACTCGATTTGGAATGAGTATGCCTGAAGGGTGAGTGCCCATCGCATCAGGCGAGAGTTCAAAGACTTGGAGGCTGCCAGGAACGATAGTGGTTGGTGGTCCACCTGAACTGTGAAGTGGGTCCCATACAGGTAGAGTTGGAATTTCTGTATGGCCCAGACTAGTCCAAGGCATTCTTTCTCCGACGTGGCGTAGTGGGTCTCGGCGGGTCTCAATTTTCTGCTGGCGTAGGCGACAGGGAATAGCGTCTCTGCATTCTTGGGGTCGCGCTGTAGCAGTACTGCTCCGAGGCCTAAGTCGCTTGCGTCGGTGCGAAGAACGAATGGCTGAGTCAAATCGGGTAGGTGGAGTACTGGCGCCGATGTCATTCTGTCCTTGAGTGTTTCGAATGCTGTCTCGCATTCGGCTGTCCAAACGACTTTGTCCGGGGCGATTTTCCGGGTTCCATTTGTCCGTGTTACGGCGATGCTGTTGTAGTTGTGGATGAGCTTCTTCCGCGATGGCGATGGCCATCCATGTGTGTGTGCCGGGGGTCGCTGGTCGGTCCGTGTATTTCTTGAGGAGATTTATGTGGTGGTATCGGGCTCTCCCGTTCACCTCTACTTGGTAGACTGTCTTGGATTTCTTGGCAGTCACCCGGTACGGTCCTCTCCAAGCGATGTCCAGCTTGTTGGTTCCACTTGGAAGTAAGAGTAGCACTTGATCGCCGACTTGCAGTTCTCTGTCCTTCGCGTGGCGGTTGTAGTACTTCGCCTGACGGGCTCTTGCCTTCTTCAGTGCTTCACCAGCTTTCTTCCACGTTGCTTTGAGGGTTTCCTGCAGGTCTGCGACGTACTTGGTGGCGCCTCTTGGTGTGTCGTCTATCTTGGCCTCCGTCCAACTTCGGCGTAGGGCTTCTAGCGGTCCGGCTAGAGGTCTGCCGAATAGCAATGTTGACGGGGTGTAGCCTGTGGCTGCAT
Source organism: Oncomelania hupensis (assembly GCA_036898135.1). Taxonomy (NCBI): domain Eukaryota; kingdom Metazoa; phylum Mollusca; class Gastropoda; order Littorinimorpha; family Pomatiopsidae; genus Oncomelania; species Oncomelania hupensis. The sequence continues at coordinate 8,420,417 of CM072519.1, read as the reverse complement.
GGGGTGTTTCTCGGTATGCGAACAGTGCCGCATTCACGTAGGTGTCCCACGCTTCTGGATTGTCGTCGGCGACTTTCCTGAGTATGGTGAGAAGGGTTCCATTCAGTCTTTCTACTTGTCCGTTGCTGGCTGGGTGGTATGGTGGTGTGCGAATGTGATGAACTTGTATCAACTCGAACACGTCTTGCATCAGGCGGCCGGTGAACTGAGATCCGTTGTCCGTTCTAATGCTGTCCGGGAATCCGACTCTGGTAAAGATGGCGATGAGTGCATCTGCAATCTTCTTGGTGTCGATCGCTGGCAACGGGACTGCTTCGCACCACATCGTACATGCGTCGACGAGTGTGAGTAGAAATCTGTTCCGCTTCTTGGTCATGGGCAGTGGTCCTACTATGTCTACTGAGACTTGCTGGAATGGCACGCCGACTACTACTGATGGTCCTAAGGTAACCGGTACGGTGTGATGTCGCGGGGAATATCGTTGACATTGGTGGCAAGATTTCACGTAGCGCTTGACATCCTCCGTGATTCCTGGCCAATAGTAGTGTGCGCTGATTCTCTGCACTGTGGCTCCAATTCCCATGTGTCCGCTGAGTGGCATGCTGTGGCCTAGTTCTAGTACTTGGGCTCGAAGGGTGGCTGGTAGTACTAGTTGGGTGTGATCTCCATCTCCTTGTCGATGTAGAACTCCCTCTTCCATGTAGAAGTCTCCCTTGTGCGGGGGTGTGTGCGCTTTGGGTAGCTTCTGGAAGCACTTCGCTATCGAGGTGTCTTCTTTCTGTGCTGTTTTGATCTCTTCGAGTCCTGGATTCGGAGCGAACTCGGGCTGGGGTGGTTGGGTTTTAGCTTGGGCCCTGGTTTGCACTGCAGCTATCTCTACAGTTTTAGGGGGCGTGCCTAAGAACACATACCTACAACCTAGCACTAGATCATACAGGGGTTTCTGTAAAACAGCTGCTTGGATTCGTCCTGTGACGTACCTACTCTCTACTTCGATCCAAGCTATTGGGCAAGTAGTCGTCGGTTTCGTCAAGTCTGCTCCTTGTAAGTCGACTGTCTTGTCCGTCAAGTCCGCGCGCGATACAAGAGATTCGCTGACTATCGCGTCGTATGATAGACCTGTGTCATACAGACAGTTCGCTTCTTTTCCGTTGACCTTGACCGTGTCTGTCACCGATGGGTGATCTCCGATTGTGTGTGGCTTGTTACCGCTACTTTGAATTAGAACTCTGTGCGCTGGCCGGCTTTCGCGCTCTTCCCTACGTTGTGCGGCCAACTTGAAACATTCTGCGGTGGAGTGATTGTTTCTGTTGCAGAACGAACAATACCGTCTCTGTTCTGCGGGACCTCTCTTCCCGAATTCCGTGTTGGGTCCTTTATTTTGCCCAGGTCTGGGGTTATTCGGCTTATTCGCGGTGCGCTCTTCCCGGTTAGGGCTTCGTTTCTGTGCCTCTTTCCCGTTAGGCTTTAGGTCTCGCCTGAAGCTCTTGGCTTCTCCGTGTGCGGCCACGTACCTATCTGCGACCTTGACCAGATCTTCCAGTCTTTCCGCGCCCTGCTCTACTGAGAATGTTCTCAGCTCGGGGGTCATGGTTTCCCGTAGCTGTTCCCATACTAACAGTTCTGTCAGTCCATCATACGTCTTAGCCGTGGCTGACTGGCTAATCCACTTATCCAGCGTTGTGGACAACCGATCCGCGAACTGCGCATAGCTCTCTCCTTTCACTCTCCGATTGGTGCGGAATTTTTGCCGGTAGCACTCTCCTGTCAGTTCGAATCCCGTTAGGAGTGCCTCTTTTACTTTGTGATAGTCAGTCACTCTGTCAGTCGGTAGCTTACTGTAGATGTCATAAGCCTTTCCTCTAAGCCCTTGACTAAGCTTAAAAGACCAATGAGTGGGATCTAGTTTGTACTCTGTTGCTGGACGCTCAAACCTAGTCAGATAGAGATCTAGACCTTCTTCTCTCTCATTGAATGTTCCCAGTGGAAATGACATTCCTTGTACAGGGTTGGATGCTACCTCTAGCTGATCTGAGTGGGGAGGGGTTGAGGAAGAACTTGAAGCTCCTGATCCCAATCTTCTTAGCTCTAACTCATGCTGTCTGTCTTTTTCCTTTTCTGCCCTCTCATACTCCCATTTCCTAACTTCTGCTTCTCTCTCTGCTGCCACCTTCTTCTGTTCTCTTTCTGCCTCTAGCTCTAATTTCTTTTGCTCTCTTGCTGCTTCTAACTCTGCTTTCTTTTGCTCTGCTTCTAATGCTAATTTCTTTTGCTCTGCTTCTAATGCTAGTTTCTTCTGCTCTGCTTCTAGTTCTGCTTTTTTCTGTTCTCTCTCTGCGGCTCTCTCTGCCGCTTCGAGTTTCTTCGCCTCTCTCTCTCTGCTGCTCTCTCTGCCTTAGCCTCCTGTTTCTCTACCTCTGCATTGATATACGCAATTAGGTCTCCCACTGCTAAGTGTAAAGCTTCCCCTAATTCCTTGAAACGCAATCTCAAGGCCACTGGGTCCGACATTGTCAAACGTGTCTATGAACAACCTCTGAATCACGTGGAATACCAAAACACTAGCAATATTGCAAGTCAATAACAACAATGCAAAGACCATCAAATTCGCAATCAATAATAGAATAAAACAAGAGTCAAATGGCATACAACAGTTACTTAAGCAAAACCTGCAAAAGAACAATGCAACATACAGGCACAAAAATATTTGAAGCAAAAAAGTTTTTAACTAAAGAATAGTGCACCACAACTGATCAGTGTTATACCCTTACACTATTCTAAGTTATTCTACTTCTACTGTTATCTAATTTTATTGTACTTAGGTCCGGTTATACCCAATTCCTATTATACACAGATCCTAGCTAGGCTCGCCAATTAAAGTGTCACGTGGGGTTTATGGGCTCTGCACAATGGAATTATGGACCCTCACGTTTATTCGGTGGGAACTGCTAGTACGTCACCCTATGAATTACTTTAATAAATTTATTTGTTTAGCTCGTTCTGTGTTAAGGTTGGGGTACAGAAATAGATAGAAAAATTGTAAGAGATTACTGTCACACTAGCTTTCACACGGCTATGAATCATATGTAGTCCAGCCACTTGATAACAGTTAAAATCACACATTTATTTCTTCTACTCTATACAAGATTCTCTAAGTACTAATCTAACTTAAAAAGTCTCAGTTACTGCTAATAGTTCGATCGCTGATAGTCTAGGCAGCTGTTATATCTTCCTCGGGCACTTCGCTATTATATTTCATGTAGATTTGGACTACTGTGGTCCGTTTTACAGTTTCTGAAGAGTTGAACTACTGTGGTCCTGTTATGATCAGTTTAAGTGCACCTTTGTCGATTACACTTAACTTTCTGATGGTGCGGTCGAAGTCCTTCTGTGAGGTAGCTTCTGGTACACCTTTGTCGTTGTGTAGTTGGGTTCCCTTGCCACGCTGTGGGGTCTGACAGGGTGTTTTTCAAGGTAGCTCTTTCCGACTTGTGCGGTAGAGTCTCCTCAACCAACTTGTCGTTTCTGTGGAGTGGGGCACACAGGATAGCTCGCCTGCTCGTCTGTAATATAAGAGACGAAATTCTGCACAACCCTGAATAATCGGTTTGTGCAGAGCGTCTCACTGAAAGCCAAAGTAGCCCTCAGTGATAGCTCCACATCTCTATACATAAGCGACGAACATTCTGCTACTTCCGGGGTCCACTGGAATCTCACTCTAAATTCCTATACATACATAAATATCAATCGTGTCTAACTATACACATACAGAATTAATAATAATATAAACATTCAGTGGTACAGCCACTGGTCTGCAAACATACATATAAGTTAAACAACAGTGGTTCCGTACGGGATACAACATGGCGGCGCAACCGGTCGTGTTTCGCCTCGTGGTAGGCTCTTCCACGTGGTCACGCAAATTCGGATTAACAATTCACATTTATGCATAGCAAATTCTTCAAACATAATTTCAACAATAATATAAATATATCACGATGAAACAGAAGGGTGTTCATTTACCTGTTTGACAAGTTCAGGCCCGTGATGACTTGATAGAATTCTAAGATTGTAAGTCCTGCTTCCTGGTCTATGAGTGAAGAGATTTCTCTAGCTGTGGAGATGTTGACTCTACCTCGTCTCACACACGACTGATTCAAACTGTGTTAGGCTCGGACCCAGTCAAACTGCTCTACCCGCTTTGCCTGCTCTCATTGGTTAAACGGTCCGATTCAAAACTCAAGTGCTGACTCACTGCGCAGCGTGGGTTGGGCTCGCGGTGTGTACTTTACTTGCTGCTGTGTAATAGTCTAACTTCTAAAGTTACAATGACTACACAAGGCAGAATAGTCAATGACCAGAGTTAAAACTAGCCAGTTCATGACAATGAAAACATACCATAATGTAAATAGGCAACTACAGTTCTACAGTAATTTGACCTTTTGTTTTAGTCTTAAAAAATGTAATTTAATGATTGTGTAATAAATATGGGATAAAATAACAAAAGAATAATTGGATTGTGTAATATATTTTTTCTTAGGGATGAAATCTAATGACCTGTCTGTAAATACAGGAATTAACAGGGGAATAGGGGCGACAAGCAAAGAAATAAAACATAATGTATGGTCCACAAGTGTTATAGATCTCGTTGGACATATCTCATCTTGCACGCCAACATGCCGATAACGTATAATGTTTCGATTTCCACAAATGTCTTATATTTTCATTGGCCATGTACAGTGTGCCTAAAACTCATACCCCATTGTAATTAACCAATCACAGATGGCAATGGTTCTAGCAAAACTTGGAATATGAAAGTCATAAGAATATTTACACGGTCCACGTATGACTGTTGTGCACATAAATGAGGAGAGAAAAAAAAGTCGATCCTCTATGTGTTATTCCGTCCGTCCGTTCGTCGGTCGGTTGGAGTGTTGCTCGCCATCTCTCAAGTACAAACAAGAGTTGGGAGGAAGGGTGAGGAAGGGATTTGTGAATTTAAATGTGAATTTTTTAGTTGGATTTGTATGTGTTTATTTTCAATTTCAACTCTAGGGTAGATTAAGAACGTGAATTTACCACTGTCTGACCAAGAAAGTTTTTGTATTAAAAACAACAACATCTGACCAAGAAATGTTTTAGTTAGAAACAGCAACAAGACGACAAGATGTTCAAATGTATGTTCAAACACTTAAATACTTCCCTTAAAAAAATAAACATTTTCAAACGTTTGAGTTTTTCTTGGCGGTTTCGTGACTTGGCTGTATCCAACAAAACCATAATACAAACATGAAATGATAGCTCCTTATCTCAACTTATCTGGAAGTAAAAAGCATAATAAAAACATGGAATTATAGCCCCTTATCTCAACTTATCTGGAAGTTAAAAGCATAATAAAAACATGGAATGATAGCCCCTTATCTGAACTTATCTGGAAGTTAAAAGCATAATAAAAACATGGAATGATGGCCCCTTATCTCAAGTTATCTGGACGTTAAAAAAATTATCAAAATCGACCCATCCAATTTTGAGATGCTGCGCAAAACACCTTTGCAAAATCAGACCTTGGCCTTTGAGAAAGTACACATACCAATGATACGACATGCTTAACAATAGTTTAAGTATCCGCAAACTAAAGGTAAAGGTACGTAAGGGTGGTCCCATAGCCTCCGCAAAGTAAAGGTAAAGGTAGGTAAAGGTGGTCCCATAGCCTCCGCAAAGTAAAGGTAAAGGTAGGTAAAGGTGGTCCCATAGCCTCCGCAAAGTAAAGGTAAAGGTGGTCCCATAGCCTCCGCAAAGTAAAGGCAATGAATTTCGGTTGAGTTATTGTTGAGAGGCAAACAGTGTGCTTTGAACAAACAAAAGTAACATTGGAAGCGGTGGATCGACCAACTGCTGCTGAAGGATGGCCCATGATTTGAAGTACCTGGATACCAACACACAACAAAAGCGCTTCATCCGTGGTTGATATTGAGCAAACGTTTTTAGCAACAAAATGACTCCAATGACATTGACCTTTGCTTTCAAGCAAATAATTATGATGGGACGGGAAGCAGGCCTTTAACATAGATAGAGATATGACGCCCAACCAATAGACGTGTAGACGGGACCGACAGATTGACATTTGGTTCGCTCAGATTGCCCCGACTGTTTCAAAGTATTTCCAGATAAGTGTGAAAAAGCCACACGAAGGAAATCAGTGCCACGGAGTGCTTTGTTAAAGTCGAGGGAGTTCTGTGAAAGTTTGACACTTGTAAGCTGAATTTAGTGTCGGTTAAGCCTACATGATAAAAATTTTTAACATGTATTTATTTATTTGTTTGTATTTATCTTTTTTAATTATACTTGTGCACTAAGTTCTTTGTTAAGTACGAGCGTAGGTCTTTGTTAGTTCGTCTCTCGCATATTCTCTTAGCGTAGGTCTTTGTTAGTTAGTCTCTTGCATATCCTCTTAGCGTAGGTCTTTGAGTTCGTCTCGCATATCCTCTTAGCGTAGGTCTTTGTTAGTTCGTCTCTTGCATATCCTCTTAGCGTAGGTCTTTGTTAGTTCGTCTCTCGCATATCCTCTTAGCGTAGGTCTTTGTTAGTTCGTCTCTCGCATATCCTCTTAGCGTAGGTCTTTGTTAGTTCGTCTCTCGCATATCCTCTTAACGTAGGTCTTTGTTAGTTCGTCTATCGCATATCCTCTTAGCGTAGGTCTTTGTTAGTTCGTCTCTCGCATATCTTCTTAGCGTAGGTATTTGTTAGTTCGTCTCTCGCATATCCTCTTAGCATAACCTCTTAGCGTAGGTATTTGTTAGTTCGTCTCTCGCATATCCTCTTAGCGTAGGTCTTTGTTAGTTCGTCTCTCCCGTATCCTCTTAGCGTGGTTTGCTTATTGCTTTCTCATGAATAATAATTACAATTACACAAGATGCTATCACGCGCTTTTCCTTCCATCAAACCCAAAGCGCGGGGATCTGAAAAGATCGGACTAGAAATACATATTTTATTGTTGAAATTGTAGATTGCCTGCACCCAAATACCATTATTGAAGGGGGGGGGGTAGGAGCGGGGGGGAGTACCCGGAGGAAACCCTCCATGACCTGAAACGTCTCGTAGCTACATGTAAGTCACGTGAGTTCATCGCACGCGGAGTTCAATTCCGCGACCTTGGGCCTAGGAAAGCAGTTCACTGTCAACGGGGAGCTATCAGGGCCGAGTTTCAATTCAGCGAGACTATCTAGGTCACAAGATCTCGTTTTTGAGTCAGACCGATCATTGAATGAAACTACCCACCATGCTGCCTCATTCTAGCCTCGTTTTCAATTTGTACACAAACGGCGGTTCCTTCGAATGTGTTGGACGATTTGCGAAAATAAAATCAAATAAAGTAAAAAAAAAATCAAATGTATCATCAAAATCGATTAAAAGCAAAATTGTTCACTTACAGTTCTTCACCCCCTCCCATGATCTGGTTGAAACTCGAAGATTTACCATCGAATTATCACCGTAACAGATTCCAAGTAGCATAAACCGCGTACTTTCCGCCATCTTGATCTTGCAGGCAAAGTACCCCGAGAGGCGCCTAGCTCTTTCTCGCCTCGCCTTGCGATTGACTAGCGAGCGAGCAGCCGTAGAAACGACCCAATGAGCAAGATCTACCGAGATCTACCGAGATCTCGCTGTTTTGAAACTCGCCCCAGGCCACACTATGCTCAAGCTAGCAACATGCGGGCAACGTGACTGTAATTACACAGTGCCAAGCTTCTTGGTCTCGTTGATAACACAATATGTAAAAGATATTAAGTGCATGTGCCACCAAGCTCTTTCTACGCAAAATTTATTGTTTTGATTGTACATCTTACTTACTGTCATTAAGTACAGTAAGGCTGTATTGCTAAAATAACACCGGTCATATACCTAATATACTTGTACAATGACGCAGTAAGGGAACAAATAGTCGGCATTATCATAAGTAGGCCTACTGATTTAGGAAACGATGTTTGAATGTATAGAGTTGTGTGTGTGTGTGTGTGCGTGTGTGCGTTGGTGTCTGTGTGTTTCTGGAGTGATTGTGTATGTGTGTGATTATGAGTGAATGTATGAAATGATTGTAATAAATGAATAGAACCATTGAATACAGCGCATGTGTGTGTGTGTGTTTGTATATGTGTGAGAGAGATGGAGAGAGAACGTGCGTGCGTGCGTGCCTGTGTGTAGTATGCTTATCATTCATGTGTGTTCATAGGCGTGCACAGGGTTGGCATATCTCATACTCGATCGTACACCCGGGTAATGAATTGTATGCTTGTTGACTGAGGTGCAATGAGCCATCACGAAACTGCAGCCAGCTAGAACAAAGTGCGGCCACACTTTATAAGCTTCTCCGTAACAATTGCATAAGACTGACGCAACAAGAAGTATGGGATTAAACCTATCGCTTACAGAGACGGATCAACATTTATTGTCTTAGACCATGCTTTTAGCACTGTTCCGTGCATCAGACTATAAGTTATTTCATGGGATAACGAACCGGAGTAATAATGAAAGGATAAACAGATCAGTCGAGCGAGAAAATAATTGAGGAAAATGCTTTAACGTTCAGTGACCATAATAAAGAGTTGTGCAACTGTTTTAGATAAATGAGGTTTCGTTGTGCACGTATTAACCAACGAACGAACGAACGAAAACAACACCGACAATTGACACGTTTTATCTCTGTTGTTCCACAGGCCTAAAGATATGACATGTTACACGTGGGCGCCTCCGGCGGCTAGAGTTAGATCCGCTATCCGCCTTGAGCAGCTTCCAAGCTGGAAACCGCTCAATAATAACGATTAAGTAAATTATGGTTAATAAAGATCTAATGGCCGATGGGAGGCGGCTGTCAACTCTGACTTTCAGATCCTAGTTTACAACAGCAGGTGATACTCTTCCAGGAACCACGTTTGAGGTCTTCAGCTACTACCCAGCATGCGGTGTGAAGATTTCTTCCCCAGTTCTGCTGGGTAACAGCTGATCATATTCAAACATAATTCCATCAAAGCATCGCCTGTAATGTCAAATTAAAATTGAAGTTCACCTTACAAAGCCTCCTTGATGTGGTGCAAATGTTTCTTGCTTTTATGAATTACTTTTTGATGCTTGTTAAACGATCATCTGTGGTGCCCCAACGACTTTCGAGTTTCGGCATAGGATAGGATAGGATAGTTTTATATTGTGCTATGGACTGTTGTGTGAATATTATTTTGAATGATTGTTGTACACAGTGAAATAAGTTCCATGCTGTTTTTTTGAGATTCCGAAGATTCTGATTCTGATTCTTGAGTTTTCAATTCTCCGCTCTTTTATCCGCTGTGACTCTACATTACTTTCGATCTACAGTAGTATTTTTTACCAATACCCGTCCCGTTATAAGCGAAATCTCTCTCTGTAACAGCGCAGATCTAGAGTGAATCGTGATTTTTTTTCCTATTTAATAATTTTGTTGGATATTATCGGTTTTGTTTTTGGTTTCTTTTTAAAATGACATTACCCGCTAATTACCCGTTAACAGCAAAGTTTTTTTTTAATTGAGGTGTATTGTATAATTCATATTTGTCTTTATTGCTTATTAATTAATAAGAAGCGAATACTCTTGTTTGTTTTTTTCTTTGTCCAGTTTTCAGGCTTTCTGTGTTTTAATTTAATCTTGCAATTTCTCACGTAGTTACTTGTAATAAGCATGACATTCCGGATACGTACACTGTAACACTTCATCAGTGTTCGCGATTTTGTTGTCGTCGTCTTCATCATCATCATCGTTATCATCATTGTCATTATCATCATCGTCGTCGTTGTCGTCGTCATCGTCACCAACCACTTTCGTGTTACCGTTTTACATTCAATAGATTTGAATTGGTCACACTGTTACTGATACCGGCATTTTTACTGTCAGCTGTCGTACCCTGCACGATGATGCACCACCCCACTCCTCTGTTATTTTGTCAGCAGTGTGCACCTATCACATGTACAAAGTAAAATATCAGCCTAAAACAAATTAAGAGAGAGAGAGAGAGAGAGAGAGAGAGAGAGGGAGAGAGAGAGAGAGTTTTGGAATATTATAATGTACTTTTATTTATTGTTATTTTATTAAATAATTCTTATATCGCCCTTTTCCAGCTGAAGAGCGGCTCAAGGCGCTGGCTTGCACAGGATCTAAGTCAAACCGCCCGAGGCGCCCACTTGTAACCTTTGGGCGCATAGTCTGACACCTGGACGATTGAGCACAATCCTGGGAGGTGGGGTAGGGGCATGGATGGGGAGAAGGGACCTAGTGCGTGCTGGGTGTAATTGTGTAGCCGGCACTCACCAGTCTAGGACATGAGCGTCAGGATCTTTAAAGTACATGCGATGGAATGCGTGCGTGCACAGAATAGACCGAGGTTTATACTCTTACCCGAGTGGATTCGGGAAACGCAATATACTAGAGGAGAGAAAAAATAACACCCGAAAACTGAGAGAGAGAGAGAGAGAGAGAGAGAGAGAGAGAGAGAGAGAGAGAGAGAGGAGGGGATGGGGGAAGGAGAGTGCCGAAGGGGCAATCACAAAATGCAATTACCCTTAACTGACTGATTAAGGCGATAATCGAATTTAAGAAGGCAATCGTACTCTTTATACCGATAAGCCTCTTATCGTCTTCGTTTCCTCAAGAGTTATGACGTTCTTGATAGCGTTGAAATGTGAACATTTCCAAATCTATTTTAATATTAACGAATGTCTAGATGTATGACGCAGAATATCGCCTCTAAAAAAATGAATCCTCATGTGAGCTGCAGTGGCATAGTATTAGGGATTATACTGAACGCTTGTTATTTATTTAATCGTTCTTACAGAGCGCATTTCCAGCAAAAGAGCATCTCTAGGCGCTGCCTTGACATAACGGCTTTGAAGCTCAACCGCTGCCCAATGCGCATTGTGATGCAGGAGGCGCCCAAGGCGCCCACTCCCTGCTTTAGGCGCATCGTGATGCATGAGGCGCCCCCGAGGCGTCCACTCCCTGGCCAATGCGCATTGCGTCCACTCCCTGCCTTATGCGCATTGTGATGCAGGAGGCGTCCACTCCCTGCCTTATGCGCATTGTGATGCAGGAGGCGCCCACTCCCTGCCTTAGGCGCATTGTGATACAGGAGGCGCCCACTCCCTGCCACTCCCTACCTTAGGCGCATTGTGATGAAGGAGGCGCCCACTCCCTGTCTTAGGCGCATTGTGATGCAGGTGTCCACTCCCTGCCTTAGGCACATTGTGATGCAGGAGGCGCCCACTCCCTGCTTTAGGCGCATTGTGATGCAGGAGGCGTCCACTCCCTGCCTTAGGCACATTGTGATGCAGGAGGCGCCCACTCTCTACCTTAAGGCCCCGCCACACATACCGGTTTGAAGGCCGATTCTAGATCGGGTTTCGGATCCGTTTGCGATCGGGCCGGACTCCAAAACCGATAGCACTGCCACACGTTTCCGATCAGGTCGACCCGAAACTTCCACACAATGTGCATTGTTTATATTTACTTTCACTAGTGTCAGTGTACACGATCCCCAACCCCATCCAACAGTTTACCATCCCCATCCAACAGCTCATCTAGTCTGAAACCACAGCAGAAATAATGTCTCTACATGCTACAAAAACTATTTAAAAATAAAAACGTAATGGAAAACAAAATCAAAACCATACAAAACATCGCGGGTTGCATCTCAGGCTCTGAAGTCTTTTATTTCGTCTTTGTAAACTCGTGGGCCTCCTACATAGGTACGTAGTATAGTATATATAGTATGTAATTGAGGCCTACGAAAGACAAGACTTCCCAGCCTGTCACCTGTCATCAGCTTCGTTTGTAACGCCAAGTTGACAATGAACACGGGACGCATTCTGATTGGTTGGAAGTTTATAATCGGGGCCGATTTTGCACAGCAGAATAGAACAGGCTCTAATCGCACGATACCGAGCCGATTGCAAATCAGACCGCAGGCAAGCAGTAGTTCTGACGTCATCACGTAGCAATCGAGATCGGATCGCAAACAAAATCGTTGCACAATCGGCATGTGTGGCGGGGCCTTTAGGCACATTGTGATGCAGGAGGCGCCCACTCCCTGCCTTAGGCACATTGTGATGCAGGAGGCGCCCACTCCCTGCTTTAGGCGCATTGTGATGCAGGAGGCGTCCACTCCCTGCCTTAGGCACATTGTGATGCAGGAGGCGCCCACTCTCTACCTTAGGTGCATTGTGATGCAGGAGGCGTCCACTCCCTGCCTTAGGCGCATTGTGATGCAGGAGGCGTTTACTCCCTGCTTTAGGCGCATTGTGATGCAGGAGGCGCCCACTATCTACCTTCGGCGCATTGTCATGCAGGAGGCGCCCACTCTCTACCTTAGGCGCATTGTGATGCAGGAGGCGCCCACTCCCTGCCTTAGGCACATTGTGATGCAGGAGGCGCCCACTCCCTGCCTTAGGCACATTGTGATGCAGGAGGCGCCCACTCCCTGCCTTAGGCACATTGTGATGCAGGAGGCGCCCACTCCCTGCTTTAGGAGCATTGTGATGCAGGAGGCGCCCACTCCCTGCCTTAGGCACATTGTGATGCAGGAGGCGCCCACTCCCTGCTTTAGGAGCATTGTGATGCAGGAGGCGCCCACTCCCTGCCTTAGGCACATTGTGATGCAGGAGGCGCCCACTCCCTGCTTTAGGCGCATCTTCTGACGTCCAGACAACTGAACATGATCCCGGGCGACTAGGGATGGGGGAAACTGACCTAGTGCTTTGCTGTTTGTATTTATGTAGCTGACACTCGCCCATGTCTAGAACATGAGCGTCAGTATCTTTAAAAGGTCGTGCTATGGAATGCGTGCATGCACAGACTAGACCTCGGTTTATACTTTCAAATAGTAGTAGTAGTAGTAGTAGTAGTAGTAGTAGTAAGTAGTAGTAAGTAATAGTAAGTAATAGTAAGTAGTAGTAGTACTAGTAGTAGTAGTAATAGTAAGTAATAGTAAGTAATAGTAAGTAATAGTAAGTAGTAGTAGTAATAGTAAGTAGTAGTAGTAATAGTAAGTAATAGTAGTAATATGGTTGGTTGGTTGAATTTATTGTCTCTTCACGACAGTGATATTAGACAATTAATTTAGTTACAAAACAATAAAACAAACAACTGTAGTGATATCAGTTACAACACTGTTGATAAGGACGATTTCATAATGACGTTTACGATATCGTAAATAATAGGACTTCGCACAACTTCTCGAATGTCACAAGTTGTTACGTTTACACCATTGTCCTTGTACATTGATTGCAGCACTGGGCAATCAACAATCAGATGTTGGACTGTAATGTTTTCTGAACATATACATGTAATATCTTTCACATATTTTGTACTCCATGAATTCAATCGTAATTTATAAACCAGCCGTGACACACTTCTAGGTCCTTTTACAGCACTTCCTAGTTTAACATTTCTGTAAGCTACTTTTTCCAAAAGGGCAAAATATTCACATGCAGCTAAGTCAACCTTGAGCATGACAGCGTCAGAATTGTCCGCTCCTGACTTAGCCAACGCATCCGAGAGCTCATTACAATAAATACCTACATGAGAGGGTACCCAACAAAAAGTCACACTGGTACCTCTCATACGTAAACAATGTATAAGAAATCGTATTTCAAACAATAAATCTGTACGATTTTTGCTTTTCCAATTTCTTAAGGCAAGGAGCACAGCCTTAGAATCAACACAAATTGCTACTTGAAGTATTTGTTTAGGAATAGATAAAATGTATTCTGTAGCCATTAATATAGCAACAAGTTCACATGTGAATATTGATAAATTATTACCCAAACAATAAGAACGGTTGATTTTTAGTGCGGGTATACTAAACCCTGCACCACATGCTGATGACTCGAGTACACTACCGTCTGTGAACACTTTTAAATGTTGCGAGTAATGGTTTGAAATATGCTCTTGAAACTCGGATTTAAGCATATTATCATTTTCATTTTTCTTTAATTCGGTGTAATCAAAATCAAATTCTGCTTTTAAGTGTTCCCAAGGTGGAATTCTTGGAGAAACAGGCATTATCGGAATGTTTGCAATATCAATATTACATTCCATCATAATGTCTTGTGTATAGTCTTGTGTTGTTTGAATATAAGAAATATTCTGTGTTACTTTAGGATATTGTGTTTTCGAAAAGTTTATAATTTCCTCTTTTACTGAGTTCTCTACAGACAAACCTCTTATCAAATATTTTGCAGTTGCTAATTTTCGTTGTTCTGACAATGACAGTAAACCACACTCCTTATACACATTTAATGTGTTTGTGTGCACTGGAACACCCAGGGCCACTTTAATGGACTTACTGTCAATACTTTGAAGCCTGTTTAAGAGATAAGTAGGGGCTGAAAAATAAATTTCTTGGCCATATAACAACTTTGACCTAACAAGGGACGTCGCTAAATGCAACAAAGTTTTAGTGTCTTGGCTAAATGGTTGAAAACTTAAAATCTTTAATAAGTTCAACCTTTGCCTTGCTTTTTTAATTAAATACTCAATATGAGATTTCCATTTTAACATGGAAGTAAAATGTACACCTAAGAATTTAATATTTTGCTTGTAGGATAACACTTGATTTTCTAATATAAGGACTGGTAATTGTTTTGGATTCGTACCATTATTGAATAACATTAAACTCGTTTTTTCACCAGACAGTTGCAAACCATTTTCTTGCATAAACAAATTTAGGTTGTTTAATTCAAGCTGATACAGCTTTTGTATGTATAACACTGTTCTTTTGTTGGTTCGTTTTCTAAGTGTTGTATTAATCCAGATAGCGATATCGTCTGCATATTGCACAACATGTGTATTTTTAGTTAATACACGTGGGAGGTCACTTATTAGGAGAGAAAAGAGTAACGGTGCAATGATTGACCCTTGAGGTATACCCATATCAATATTTCTATTAGAAGAATATGTGTGTCCTACTCTAGTACAAATAGTCCTTTCCACCAATAAGCTTTTTATGTACGAATAGATGCTTCCACTAAGACCGATAGTTTTCAACTTATACAAAAGTCTTGCGTGCCAAACACTGTCATACGCTTTCTTTATGTCGAAGAAAGTAGCAAGCACACTTTTTCTTTTAGAAAACTGTTTTCTAATATGGCTAGTGAGTTTAACTAAATGGTCTGTTGTGCTACGACCTTTTCGGAATCCAGCTTGAGCCGTTGGGATAATATTATTTTTATCACAAAAAAAAAACTAATCTCTCATTTACAATTTTTTCCAATAATTTTCCTACATGGGATGTTAACGCAATAGGACGATAACTGTTTACAGATGTCGCAGACTTACCTTGCTTTAAGATAGGAACTATTACTGACTGTTTCCAGACTTTAGGTACAGCTCCACTTTCCCAACATTTTTGAAAAAGTGAGAGTAATATTTTCTTCCAAATTATAGGTAAATGGTGCAGCATCTGATACGAAATGCCATCGATTCCAACAGCTGAAGTATTAGTTGCAAAAGACTGTAATTTTTCATTGAGTTCATCAAGAGTAATAGGACAATTTAAAAACAATTCATCATTATTAGGGGGATCTGTATACATTTCTTTCCCTTCCTTTTCTTTTCTACTGTTGCGAACAGTCTCACTTAAACTGCTTGTAGAGCTTAGTTCAGCAAAGACAGTCACAAAGGCCTCCGCCTTTTCTGCATGAGAGGGAAATATATTATTTTCTAATTTTATGGGGTAGGTTTGTGCCTTAGTTTGATTTTTCATGTCTTTAATTTTTTTCCAAACTTTATGTACATCTTTTGACTCAGTGATTTCTTTCTCACAAAACTTTACCCAGTGTTCCCTTTTAGCTTTCGCTATGATTCTATTACAGTTAGTTTTATGTTATGTTTTATGTTAGTAGTAATAGTAAGTAGTAGTAGTAATAGTAAGTAATAGTAAGTAATAGTAGTAATAGTAAGTAGTAGTAGTAATAGTAAGTAATAGTAGTAATAGTAAGTAGTAGTAGTAATAGTAAGTAATAGTAGTAATAGTAAGTAATAGTAAGTATTATTAGTAATAGTAAGTAGTAGTAGTAATAGTAGTAGTAGTAGTAGATGATGATGATGACTAGACCTCGGTTTATGTACTCATTAGCAAAAGACGACCTCGATTTATACTTTCATGTAGTAGTAGTAGTAGTAGTAGATAATTGATGATGAATGATGATGATGATGATGATGATGATGATGATGATGATGATGATGATGATGATGATGATGATGATGATAACGACGACGACACGATTACTTTATTTCACTAGATAATAACAAAGCATATTAATTCTTTTATTTAAAAACAGCGGTACCAATGCATACACCATGCACGCGATGTGATTGAACACTGCTGTGGTCCCAATGACCTGGACCTTGTCATTTCGGGCTAGGTGGCTATTTTCGCGTTCTGGTTGTCCTTAGGAGTAACTTTGGTGATGAATGAATGAGGATTATCTTCTGCTAAAGCTCTACTGTTCCATCACTATTCCTTGGCGCAAGCCTCCTGCACTTTAAATGGAATAAAACAACAACAACACTATTCCAACTCCATTACTAACGTTTATAACAGTTTATGACTGTTGCGAGCCGAGGTCAGATTAGGGTAAGACGTAACCTTGCTCTGGCAATGTTACTGGTCCTTCATGTTTTCCATTGCTCCCCCGGCATCATGATTCTCTTCTTCTTTTTTTTATAGAGAAAGGGGGAGGAGGTGTGTGTGTGAAGGGAGAGTGGGGAGGGGTGAGGTGTTGAAAATAAAAGGCTATTATTTGAAGTATCTCTTTTAACCTCAGAGGAGCTGACTTGCCAGGAATGGAGGAAAACAATATATGTGCCCAATTCTCACAGTTCGTGTTTGTCGCGGCCCATCGTAATCTTGAAGTGGGACGCAGGCTTTTGCTAGAAAAATGGAAAACGGGGAATAATATTCAAATTGTCTGTTAAAAAAAATCAATATTGTGGTGGGGTTGATGATGGGGAATGGGGTTGATAATGGGGGACGGATTAGAAGGTGGTGAGGGTGATGGACTTATTGGGACTTCCCCAAACTGTTTAGTAGTCCCTGTGGTTAAAAGACCCCAATTCAAAGGCTTTGTTTACTTTTGGCCAAAACGGGTTTATCCTAAAATTCTCGTTGTTACCACATTACACAATGATTAAGTGGGCTTTCCTTGTTCAAAACAACCGCTACAGTTTGAATGTTTTCCATTTCAGTTCTGACAGGGAGTGACTTTCCCTGCTTTAACAGTGCAAGGATTTCTCAAATTTTCCAGCAATGTTTATTAATTTCATGAAATTCCGTGTGACCTTTTACCCTATTTTTGCGTGAAGTGTGCGTCTTTGATGTCGTGTCTATAGCGTAGATTTCTTGACTCGGGAAAAAGATTACAGAATTTGAAAGAGGCGTACATGCCTGCAAACGTGGAGGTTTTACGCCTCAAACGGCAAAATCAACACCAAAGAATCCGAAGTTTTGGTGTAGCAAGCACTTCATGTTTGGCCGACCGTCTGCGAGAAATCCAGATCCTTTCCCATCCCTCTACACCCAGATCAGGTAAGAAACAAACAAGGTTATTAAACATCAATATTGTTCAATCCTTTTGTTTTTCATGTGACAAACTAAGTTGCATCTCGCAAAGTTTGCAGTCTGCACAATATAAGTCTGTATGATGATATTCTCACATTCTTGCAACTACAGTGTTCTTTTTAGGTGCTTTATGGGTTCAGATTCCCTTTCTCTCTCTCTCTCTCTCTCTCTCTCTCTCTCTCTCTCTCTCTCTCTCTCTCTCTCTCGAGATCTCTCTCTCTCTCTCTCTCTCTCTCTCGAGAGAGAGAGAGAGAGAGAGAGAGAGAGACACCTCAGGGTATACATATTACAATTATGCAGATAAAGACAGTAACCAGTAACTGCACAAAGTTTACACAGTATTGTAATATGTATACCCTGGGGTTTTAAAATTTGATTTGGGATTTCCACTTCCAGATTTCACTTTCTGTCGTACTCATAGGCTAACTTGGGCGAATATTCAAGGAATTCACACTTGTGAATAAATACTTTGTGTTTTCATGTAGTCTAAAGTAAGGTCACGCTGCTCACGTTTTTCAGATTAGCAAGATAAAAAGCTGCAGAGCGTCGTGAGCTTGCAACTGCAAAACGTGCACGTTCTTCTCTGGAAGAATCGTCAGCTACCAGAACGAAGCAGAGAAAACTGAATGGGCAACAATCAGATTCCAGTCCTGCAGTTGCCACTGACAGGAAGATTGATGTGTAAAATGTCAGCAGTGAACAGCATCATCCAGAAGAAAAACATCTTGCGGAACTTCAGTATGCAGAACAGGTACAGATAAAAGTAGTATGCATGCTGAAGTCATGTTCTTGTTGTTGTTATTATTATAATTATTACATGTTTGTTATTGCAGTCGGCTTATGCTAAATCTCGGTTACCTTGATTTATTATTTACCATTATGATTCAAAGTGCCACGCATAATCCGTTGGACATAAATTTAATTTAAGCTGCAACGATTATTTGTTATTTTTTTTAAATATATTGTTTCATTGTGGAAATGTTTCATCAGTGATTACGTTTTGTAATAAGCTGAGGTTAATACCCCCACCAGAAATGTTTCGAGGTTTTTATACCGCATTCCCAGATTAAAAGGGAGTGAATATATAATTTATCCATAATTTTACGTGATCTTAATCACTGTGTTTCAGGTTTCACCATTGAGCACAAAGGAGACACCGACTGATACAGATCAAGAAAAACTAAGACTGAGAGCTGAAATTTGTGTGGTCAATAATGAAGTGTGACTACTGCAGCTTAAAATTGATGAGTTGAATGTTTTGCTACTATACTGCAAACAAGCCAGCAAGCAGCTTTGAAAACATCAACAGATGGTGTAGTTGTTAGCATTCCAGATCCTAAGCCAAGCACAGAAGAGCCACTGCCAAAACTAAAGTCATCTAAATGAAAACTGTCAAAACCAACTGCAACAAATGATTGTTACATTACCCAGCATCAGCGCCAAGCCGGTAGGGTGCCGGGGGTTTCAGTATAAATAGTTTCCCCACTTTTTGAAAATTTAGTGCTTTAAATTCACACTGTCACTGTCTTTCTCCTTTGTTCTTTCTCATTCCTACTCTATTCTATCAATCTAATAAACTATCTTTTTCTTCGCTAGACTAGTCACTTACCTTTTTTCTTGAAAGCTCTTCCGGGACAAAACTCCTCATTTGTGTGTGAGGTCTGTTGGATCAGCTTGGGAATATTGGACGCTTACTGCCAGGTGGTCACTGGGCAGGGGCTTCCTATGATGTTATTATTTAGCAATGTAGGCATTTTATATGTATGTGTTTTGTTGATAATTTATAATGATGTTTGTATTCTATTTTGTTTTTGTAAACGGGGGTTCGATAAATTAGAGTATAGCCTCAGCGTCCTCTGCGTAGGATATCTTTATTGTAAAGTGACCGGCTGGTGGAGTGTGGCCTTCAGTGTTACCACTAGGGTTGTTTCGGCAGATCTTTTATGCGGATCAGGGGCGTGTCCTCTTTCAGCGAAGTTGTGGTCTTGATTTGGTGGTCCTGATTCGGCTCTTTGCAGTCTACTGGACCCTGTAAGCAATGAATAACTAACTAAATAACCAAGCAAGTTGTTAATTCTACATTCACTTTTGACCGACAGTTCCCTACCAAATCGCCTCTCATCACAACCAAAAAAGCAACCGGCTTTGAAAGAGAACCCACATGAAGAAGTTCACAGTAAGCAGCGAGCAAGAAGAGAACAGACTCCATCAGAGCAAAGAGGCAGCTACAATACAACTGTCAAAACCAGCAACAACAAGTAATTGCATGTACTCATTTGACAACATGTCATCAGATTCGCAGATGTTTGAATCCTACACTGGACTACATACCTGTCAAGTGCTACGGATTTTTGCGTAGCGCTACGCATTTTAAACATTTTCCCATTGCTACGGCGTATCACAAAGCTGCTACGCAATTTTTCAAAAGTGACGATAATATTTTTTAACCAAGGGGGTTTTCGCGCGAAAGTAGTCTGTTCCGGTCGAGTCCGGTTTAAAGACACTTAGTAAAAGCACCGCACTTCCGCAACACGTGTTCGTTCAGAATTTCAGTCAACGATCAGTCTATGTGAGGGAGAGACAGACGGAGTTGAACAAAGAAAATGGCAAAGCCTCCACCTAAAAAACTCAAACGACCAGGAAGGCATTGTAAACCATGTTTTGTGAATAATCAAATTTGTTTGGGGGGAAAAAAGTTCATCTGCTTTTTCTGTGTCAGTGATAGTCTCCCTTGTTTGTTTGTTTTGTTTTGTTTTGTTGTTTTTTTATGATTGCCTAGCTAATTTTCTGTCTGTATGTTTTATTTTTTTTATTTTTTTTGCATTTTTTTTTTATTTTGAAAAACGTACATGAAAATGTTTATAATGATAATGGTAATGGTGTTGTGCATTAACAAGATTTTACAATAAATTTGTAAACACATTGGATGTGTGTGTTTATATTGGATGCAGAAGTTTCCAGTTTTGTTGCGAATCACGTGATTCACATTAGTGCTACACCAAACCTCCATTTGCTATGGTTTTTCTGTTAAATTGCTACACCACAACCCGAAAACCCATTGACAGGTATGGGACTAAGTTTGACATATTTCTCTGTGTTATGGCATTTTGTACGGGAAGATGGCGAGAAGATGCAGTATAGCGGAAAGCAAAAGAGGAAACGAATTTTATCTGTGAAAGACGAGCTGGTCTCTATACTCATTGGACTTGGAAGAGGCAGGTGTCACCAGGAGTTAGCTTATGAGACTGGGGCTAGCGAAAGCTACATGAGGCAAACATTCACAACTTGGATACTGCTTCTGTATATTACGTTTGATGCTCTTGGAGATTCTATGTTGGTTCCCTGTCTAAAGTGTCACAAGACTTCCATGAAAGGTCACAATATTCGATGCATCATCGATTGCACAGAGTTCCCTTTCAACCAGCCCATAAACTTTGGCAAGAATGGGCACAGATACATGTATTCTTCCTACAAAGGCACAACCATCTTTAAAGTGCTGATTGGCATTTCACCTGCTGGTTATGTCTCTTATGTGTCTCCAGTTATTGAAGGCAGCATCAGTGATGTTGCACTTGTCCGAAAGAAATGTGACTTTCTTAGTTACATTGAAAAGGGAGATTGTGTTATGGCAGACAAGGGATTCCTGATTGGGGTTGTCCTGGCAGCAAAAGGGGCCAGATTGATTATTCGTCCTTTCTTGAAGGGGAGGAAAAGATTCACGCCTCAGGAGGAAGCAAGAACAAAGTTCATTGCAAAAAACCGCGGATGTTGAAATGGCCATTGAAAGGATCAAAAAGTTCAAACTGCTTAAAGCTCGCATCAGCTCCCAGTTTGAACATTTATTCAGTCAGTGTGTTTTCATTTGTGCTTGTTTGTTGAATTTTCAACCTCTTTTGGCACTTTGATCATGGACATTCTAGAGGTGTGGGTTCAACATTGCTTCGGACCATAATACCTAAATCAGTTCAAGCTGATAGGCCTGCATTGGCAACATACCGGTGGTTTATGGTAACAGACATACTCAGGCAACGTCAGGGGAGGGGCGTAGAGAAAATGCAAAAACATTCTACATGCACGATGCAAGATTACTTTGTTTTTTATTCCGGTCCTGATTTGGCTCGGAAGAGTCCGCTGGACCTAAAGCAACAATAAATCAATCAATCAATCATTGTTTTTTATTTTCACTCTTCCATGCTTTAAAACACGAACCTTGATTTTAGAATAATACAAATAGAAACAGTTAAAGAAAGGTGAAAGGAGAGAGAGGGAGAGCTGGGATAGGAAAGCATGTAATGTGTGACTTAAGTTTTAGTCTTGATTGGTCTTCATTATCTATATTTGTCGCTTTATTCTATTGCGGATGTTGTCTTACGAGTCTTTTATCTCCAAATAACGCCAGTGAACGTGTTGAGTAGGACATAAAAGTAGAGTGACCAAATGGGTTTCAGAACTGTTTTTTGGAGTACAAAGTGGGTTTATTTGCTTGGAACCCATTTTGTTTCATGAACCCATTTTGTTCTAAGTGCGCGGGAGTGCTATTTTAGTGTTTGGGAGTGCAGTTGTAGTGCATGAGAGTGTTTTAAGTACACAGGAGTGCTCTATCCGGGACGGAGAAAATACAGTCAATTTTCGGAGAAATTTTGATGAAAATTCGACCTGTTTCGTCGCCTATAGCAGACGAACTAGGTCAACTTTTTAGACGGAAAGAGAGCCAATTTTGACTTAGATTCTTATATTTCTAGAAGAAATTTGCGTTCTTTCCGTCAAAAAAGTGCTTTCCGATTCCTACATTCTTAAAGAAACCCATTTTGTATCGAATACAAGTTTGGGTGTGGGCGTGTGTGTGTGTGTGTGTTGTGCGTGCTGTGTGCATGTAGCTTATTTGGGGGTGTGTTGGACCTGTAAACATTGTCAACAGTATTCACATTCTTTGTTGTTTTTTGATTGCTTCTTTGACTTCTTCTCAGTGCTGTATACAATGTTTGTGTAATGGATTTGGTTCCGCAGTTGCAGGCTTGTAACTCCTGACGAAGCGTGTTAGCGAAATATATGTATGGAGAATCCTTTAATCTGCTGTGTCTCCCCCGCCGGAGGTTTCAGTATAAATAGTATCCCCATTTTCTGGAAATTAGTGCTTTAAATTCCCACTGTCGCTGTCTTTCTATTTTGTTCTTTCTCATTCCTACTGTTCTATCAATCTATTATTCTATCTTCTTCTTCGCTAGACCAGTCACCTTTTTTCTTGAAAAATCTTCCGGGACAAAACTCCTCATTTGTGTGTGAGGTCTGTTGGATCAGCTTGGAAATATTGGACGCTTTCTGCCAGGTGGGCACTGGGGCTTCCTATAATGTTATATTTTATTTTTGTAAACGGGGGTTCGATAAATTAGAGTGCAGCCTCAGCGTCCCTTAGGTGGGATGTCTTTATTGTAAAGTGACCAGCTGGTGGAGTGCCTTCCGTGTTACCACTGGGGTTGTTTCGGCAGATCTTTTATGCGGATCAGGGGCGAGTCCTCTTTCAGCGAAAAACATATATTCCATTATTAATAAATGGATTTTGTTTTATAATTATTTGAACTTTACCAAAGAAGCATAAATCTTAATACAATAAGAACCTTATGGAATTTCATTTGTAAAATATTTATTAGCGATATTTTTCGGTGTATTTTTACCACTTTTAGTTCAATAATCTGTATATACATGCATATTTTCTAAATAATTTGTTTACAAACAATGTAAGATTTCTCTAAATAATTTTTTTTAGTAAATAACTTTTTATTTACATAAACAGTACATTGTTTACATAAATAAATCAGGATATAAGTAAATAAAGCATTGTTGCTACATTTTAAAAAATTTACATATAACATTATTTAGCTTATTAGATTGTGTTAGGTAATGTATTATTTAAAATTTTGTCTAAATAATAATTTGTTTACCTATTTAATGCATTATTTCAATGAATTTGCTAAATAAAATATTATTTAGAAGATATTGCTAAATCATTATTTACGTAAACAATTATTCATTCTTTAGAAACTGCAATTTTTATTATTTTGGAGATTCAAAAAAAATTCGCTTCCAAACTTGGTTTTTATAATTTTACTGCTTTCTGTAATTAAATGCAAGGTCTTCCTTAATTTGGTTATCCAAAATGTGTGTTAATTATTTATTTTTCATCATAAATCACACCACAAATTCGAAGATAACACGTCTGTAACCTTCCGTACACAAACGAAAGGTCAAGATCAGTTTTGTATGGGAGTGTTCATTTTAGAGAAAAAAAGTGTCTTTTTGCATTAATTTACACCAAAACTGTGTTGATATTGTGTTTCCGTTTGTTCTTTAAAGTTGAATTATGTTTTAATTTCTAACAAAAAGTTTGAGCTTATTCGAAACTACCAGGAACTTGCAGGTCAGAGTGACAAGAAACAGGGCGGAAGTACACTGAAGGCAAGGACGCCAATGCAGAAATAATCATGTAGCCCTCTTTTAATCGGCCGTTCCCGTTGCAATTTCGTATATTAATACTGTTTAGTATATTAATATTGTTGCGAAAGAATTAAAAAAACTAGAATGAAATAAAGCAGTTGCCTCATTTTAAATCGCAAAACAGCGTAAGATAAAGATTTTGCCATTTTCTTTATTACTACCACATAACCTGACAGTAATCCCCTGCGAATCCCCTAAATAATAAAATTTGAAGTCCTTAAACAATTAATTGTTTACGGAAATAATGCATGATTCAGCAACATCTTCTAAATAATAAATTATTTAGCAAATTCTGCTAAATAATGCTTTTTATAGATAAACAAATATTATTTAGAAGCATTTCCTAAATAATACATTATTTAACGCAATCTCCTAAATAATGTATTATATAGCTAAATAATTCCTATTTAGCACTAAACAATATATTGTATAATAAGTTATTTACGGAGAACATATATTATTTAGAAAAAATCTTACATTGTTTGTAAACAAATGTTTTTTTTTTTTAAATTATTTAGCTGAAAGTGGTGAAATACATATTTTACAAAGGGAATTCCGTAGAACCTCTCTTACAGTCCATTCATTTTGGCCCACCATTTCATTACTTAAATTTGTTTATCATCGTGTCAAAAATAACATTTTTTGTTGAACATGTAATATAGACAGATCCCAAACATCATCACTAAAAACAATCTTTGCTCAACAAAAGCTGCAGGCAAACCACCAGGACTTTCATTTCAAAATAATCCAGCACAAGGTATTCTCCATGATGAAAGGACTGTCATGACCTTTTCCATGCTTTTCAAAAGGCACAATCAAAGGTTATGCGTTCAACAAAAAATGACACATTTGACCAAACAAGAAAATCACACCACATCACCTCCATCACACCCATTTGAATTTAAAAATAGTATGCATGGTTTCCTTTCAAACAAATGCTTCCAGCTTCGGTCCTCTGTAAACACAAGTTGGACAATTGTGACTTGGACAGAACACTGTCGAAATCATCAATGAGATGGTCGGCCAAAATGAAAGGACACTTTACTTTAAACAACCCCAATGATCTGATCATGTGAAGTCGCCTTGATAAGACCATCAGGGCTACAGCTAGCTCAGGGAACTTTGGATTCATCC
The DNA here is from genome assembly GCA_036898135.1 of Oncomelania hupensis. NCBI lineage: Eukaryota > Metazoa > Mollusca > Gastropoda > Littorinimorpha > Pomatiopsidae > Oncomelania > Oncomelania hupensis. Next base: position 8,395,152 of record CM072519.1, on the reverse strand, counting down.
AAAGGCCTGAATTTTCCAATGTCAATGAAGCATCAACTTGTCTACTGTACTATAGGTTCTCAACGCTTGCACCTCCCATCTTTTTTCAATATTCTAGTTCTTTGGAAGACACAGGACTTGGCCTAATGATTTTTTTTACCAGATTGGTCTTTTTCTTCACAGATTTTGCAGTTTGACATACAGAGGCTTTCACCCACACGCTCCTTTCAGCTTTCCACCGGTCGCTGACCTGTTCTTTAACAATTTCCACGGGTTCAATCAACAGTGGGGTCGTTGTAATGTAGGCATTTTATATGTATGTGTTTTTGTTGATATTTTATAATGATGTTTATATTCTATTTTGTTTTTGAAAACGGGGGTTCGATAAATTAGAGTATAGCCTCAGCGTCCCCTGCGTGGGATGTCTTTATTGTAAAGTGACCGGCTGGTGGAGCGCCTTCAGTGTTGCCACTAGGGTTGTTTCGGAAGATCTTTTATGCGGATCAGGGGCGAGTCCTCTTTCAGCGAAGTTGTGGTCTTGATTGTGTGGTCCCGATTCGGTTATACTGGTCCTGATTTGGCTCGGAAGAGTCCGCTGGACCTAAAGCAATAATCATGTAATGTAATAGGGGTGTCGGATAGTGCAGTGGTTGGAGCACTCGCTACTGTGTCGAAAGTGAAGCACCGTCCGGTGCGGTTAGCACTTGGATGGGTGACCGCTAAGGCGTGAAGCGACAAATAACAACGCCCCCAGTTGACTCAACTGTGATTGAGTACCTACTCTCTTGAGGGTGGGGAAGGTAAAGCAGCGAGGGAGAGAGTTGGGCATCACCCTCATTACGCTGGCCCAAGATAAGTGTGATCTCCAACATCACGCTCCCCTACGGCCACAAGGCTATGGGACTACCTTTACCTTTTTTTACCTTATGTAATGTAATGTAATGGTCCGTTGCACTTACCGCGTCAGCCCAGAAAGAAACTATTCTCGGTTTTTTTCTAAGAAGGACTTTTTGGCTGTCTTCAAGGTAATAATCGCTCAAATCAAATTGACTCGAGCAGCTCTCAAAGTTAAAGTTCCCGGAACAAATCAAGTCCCTTCCACTATTTCTGCCTCCAATCCTACGCGCTGCACAGTCTTTAAACTGTTTCATCACTGTCTCAGGCGTTTGCCTGGATCCCTCTGGCCTGGGGTCGAACGTGATTGCAATACATTTTCGTTTTTCCTTCGAATGGCAGTCTTCGGTATGCTTTCCTCCCTTTGTTCCACTCGTACGGTTTTGATGTGCATGTCGCATCAGTCCGTGCAGTGATAGAATGCATGCGTACACAGACTTTAGACCTCAGTGTATACCCTCATCGGAAGGAGTACTTTAGAAATTAAAATTTAAAATGAAACATTGTGCGTGTGAATGCCTTGGATAGCAGAGCCACTCAGTGGTACCAGGGACAGCATGGCGCGCGAGATCGGAAGGTTCGTTTTTCGACGATAAGGGGAGAATGTTTGGTGTGTTCTCGGGAGTCGACGTTGTGTAATGACTTTTTATACGGTGCTTCAACTCCATACCCTCTTCATCCGCACAGCCCATTATCGCCTAGCACCTAAGACAAAGCAAACCCATCTGCCGCGCCCCCCTTTTTTGGCTACCCAGCCTTTGTTAGCCTAGAGTTGACCCTGGTCGTGTTTCACAGACCTGAGGGGCATAAACCTCGAGGACCTGCTCGGACTGGGAAAAATAATGTAGTCGCGGGCTTTATCAAGTGATCGCCGCCTACATCATTTAAGGGAGACAGTCTCTGTGTATTGATCGAAGGTGCTTAAAGGTTAGTGGAGATTGCTAAGAGTTCCCCCAAACGTTTCAGCGCTCTGGTGTTGAAGTCCTGAGGAGCGGCTATATATATGACATGGGGTGATCGGAGAAAGGATGACGTGTTTAACCGCTGTGGAAAAAAGTCTTGAAGGAAAATAGAGCGCCCATCCACTTTTGCAGACAGCTTACGAGTATCGAATCTTTGCTGATGAGCCTAGCTAGCTGGGAAATTTGCATGGGAGAACTTTCGACCCAGAGCGGAGCCGCATTTCTAAAAATTAGCTAGTTAGTCATTGTTTATAGGGTCCAGCGGACTGCAAAGAGCCGATTCAGGACTAGTTCTGAAAATACAAATCTCGCATATCGCCTCTCAGTGCCCGTTCTGTGTTTTAATAAGTTCTGTTTTTTAATAAGTTCTGTGTTTTAATAAGTTCTGTGTTTTAATAAGTTCTGTGTTTTAATAAGTTCTCTGTTTGCAGTTTATTGTTTTGCTTTGCACTGTATACTGTACATTAGTATTCTGTTAGGTTATTTAGCTATTTATTGTTAGGTTATTTAGCTATTTATGTCTCATGATTTGTGTTTCTGTTCCTGAAGCAAGAGGGTGATCGGATGAAAGAGCCTGTGTTGATGGTGGCGCAGTGGGTTAGTGGCCGGCTTTCTATGCCGAAAGTCGCAGGTTCGATTCCCGCAAGAGACGAATTTATGTGATATAGGTACGAGACTTTTCAGGTCACCTTGGGTTTTCTCCGGGTACTCCGGTTTCCTTTCTCCCTTCATTAATAGTTTTGGATGCAGAAATCTAAAATTGCACAAATAAAATTTGATTTTCCTTTCCCGTCTTCTAATTGCGACTTGCCTTTACACCACACGTTGGAGTGATGACTGTGTGTTTGTTGTGTACGTCTGTAACACGCGAGCCTGTATGTTGGTTATAGATCGCTGCGCTTTGAGTCTTATTTAGGAATAAGGAGGGTACAGCATCCATTATTATTATTATTATTATTATTATTATTATTATTATTATTATTATTGGTGATGTCGTTGTCTTATATAGCGCAGGTCTCCACAAAAACAGTTCATGCCCATTGCGCGTAAAAGAATGTGAATGTTATGTGTTTGTGTGTGTGTGTGTGTGTGTGTGTGTGTGTGTGTGTGTGTGTGTGTGTGTGTGTGTCGGTCTGTCTGAGAGAGAGAGAGAGAGAGAGCGCGAGAGAGAGATTTTGATGACGTCAATTAAAATAATGTGATAGTGATGTTTATGATAGAAGTTTGTGTCATTTAACTGCAAGAAACTTTCACGAAATACTGAATAAAATTTTTAATTTATAATACACTTATGCTAGATTAGGTTAGACAAGGTAAAACTGCTGCGCTCAGTTGTAATCTCCATCTTCCTATATGCTTGCGAAACATGGACCATCACAGCAGATCTACAACGAAGAATACAAAGCATGGAGATGAGGTGCTACAGAAGACGTCTGGGCATTTCCTATACCCAGCACATCACCAACGACAAAAGTCCGACAGACCATCACACAAGCCATTGGACAACACGATGACCTGCTAACAGTGGTAAAAAAAAAACGGAAACTCCGGTGGTATGGCCACGTCACCAGATCATCAGGTCTTGCAAATACTATCCTGCAAGGCACAGTGCAAGGAGGTAGAAGAAGAGAGACACCGAAAAAGAGGTGAGAGGACAACATTCGAGAATGGACTGGTTTGACACTGAGAGAAACAATCAGGGTTGCTGAGGACAGGGAAAGATGGAGTTAGCTGGTTAAACGATCATCTGTGGTGCCTCTACGACCTCCAAGTTACGGGATAGGGTAGGATAGAATGCTAGATTGGGAAGTTGTTAGTGTTGTTTTTGGTGGAAATAACGATGTGTCATGGAAATAAGATTTTGAGAATTGAGATGGAGATGTTCTCCCCTAAAATGCTGATTAACGTGTCACAATTATAATGGATAGATTGGAAGTAGTTAAACGGCAAGAAGAAAAGGTTGAGGGTGATATGGTATGGAGAGGAATAAAGATGAGTTACTCGCTTATTGAAAATGCCGCAAGTGTCGTACATTGTCTAAAAGGCTTTGGGGGTAGACTTGGTTGAAATATGCTTGACAAATCCACTAAAATGTTGAACCTTATTTAACCACATACTTACCCTCTACATTCACCCGTCTACACCACCCCTGTCACTCCCCACTCCACCCCCCCCCCCCCCCCCCCCCCCACTTCCTCGTTATTTCCGTCTTTCTTCTCTGTATGTTCACCATCTCCTACCCCTTGTCCAACTCTCTTTCTCTCGTTCTTCCTCCAATGCCACACTCCACGTCGTTATGAGCGAAGGATTGTGGGGGCGGAAAACCTAAAGAAGAAGTAAAAGAAGAAAACCTTGATGGTGTATATATTCTAGTGTCCCTCATAACCTACCTTCCACCTCTAGCTCTCTGTCTCTGGCTCTTCCTCTCTGTCTTTCTATCTCTCTCTTTCTCTGTCTCTTTATCTGTCTCTGTCTCTCTGTTTTTCTCTCTCTCCCCTCCCTTCTCTCCCCTCTCCCACCCTCTCCCCCTGTCTCCCAATGTAAAGTTATTAGCATGAATGTGAAAGTGAATGGTGCAAGGTCAGATTGTAAGATTCGGCTTAAGGTCTAAAATCTCCACTGTAGTTTAACAACAAGGTGTAAATAGAGAGTCCGAATCTGAATCTGAATTTCTCCTTCCCATTCTCAGCTCTAATCTCATCTATTTTTCTCTATTTCGTCATCTCTTAGTTCCGATCCCACAATGGTGGTCATTCCTTTTCGCCAAAAACGAAACTGAGGAAAATCGGTAGGTCTATACTGTGTTTGAACTTCAAAGACAGTCATGAACAAAAGAGTTATGGGACGCGCGCGCCTTTTCATTTTCAATTTCATTTAATGTTGTTGTTCTATACAGGTTGAAGAAAATAAATCAGATTATAAAAAATATAATTCCACAAGCTAACCTATAGTTGAGGGGTCGGAAGACAAACAATCAAAGGGATTGTTGTTCTATAGCTCACTTATAAGCTCAGAGAGCTTCTCAAGGCGCTGGCCACTACTATCCAGCATGCACACAATAGTTCTCTGAAGTCAGGATTGGAACCCACGTCGCCCAAGACTCGCGTACACAAGGCTTGCTCTCTGAACCACGGAGCTATCCCGCTCGTCTGAAGAAACGGAGAGAACTCTGTTCGATGAACTCTGTAGAATCCTCTTTTTGTATTTTGTTATATTTCTTTATCTTTTTCGATCGCTCATTTACCATGGTCTTGCTTTCTACATCACACAGAGTACTTGAACTATACACAGTGACCACAGAGTACTTGAACTATACACAGTGACCACAGAGTACTTGAACTATACACAGTGACCACAGAGTACTTGAACTATACACAGTGACCGAAGAGATGGGGAGGGGGAGAAGAAGACTTTAAACATTTATTAATATATGTTACAATAATAGGCCTAATAATTGTATGCTTACAGCGTATTGTTACGGTTGGTCCTTGTTTCAGGCACACATGCAAACATAATACACTCATACACTCATTTGAACCTGCCACATTTTACATAATTATATGTAAAAGTTCAACTGTAACCATTTTAAAACAAGAACTTTTTAAGGCGTAGGCGTAGGAGAAGAAGAAGAAGAAGAAGAAGAAGAAGAAGAAGAAGAAGAAGAAGAAGAAGAAGAAGAAGAAGAAGAAGAAGAAGAAGAAGAAGAAGAAGAAGAAGAAGAAAAAGGAGGAGGAGAAGAAGAAGAAGAAGAAGGAGAAGAAGGAGGAGAAGAAGAAGAAGAAGAAGAAGAAGAAGAAGAAGAAGAAGAAGAAGAAGAAGAAGAAGAAGGAGGAGGAGAAAAAGGAGGAGAAGAAGGAGAAGGGGGAGAAGAAGAAGAAGAAGAAGGAGAAGAAGAAGAAGAAAAAGGAGAAGAAGAAGGAGAAGAGGAAGAAGAAGAAGAAGAAGAAGAAGAAGAAGAAGAAGAAGAAGAAGAAGAAGAAGAAGAAGAAGAAGAAGAAAAAGGAGGAGGAGGAGGAGGAGGAGGAGAAGAAGAAGAAGAAGAAGAAGAAGAAGAATTGATGGAATCTCCAGTCTCCCTCTCGCTTCTGACAGCACAGCATCCCCCATCTTTCCTCCAGAGAGTGGATCTTTACAAACAGTGTACTTAAACAGTAGAGAGATTTATATAAGGGACTACTTCTGCCATCATCAATGAAAAGCCTACCATTGCACGCTGAGTGTCGGAGAGCTATCAGAACACACGCCTCGGTGTATCTGGGCCTAGTAGTTTTACAGTTTGAGAGCGGGTGGAATATTATCGCTGCGACGAAATTTTTGTAACAGTCTGTCACGCAAATGTTACATGTAATGTTTCGCTAAAGTAGCTTCATCTGTGAATACGTCCTAAAAATAAAGCCACTCATGTCAACAATGTTTTATATAAACTAACATCACTATGTTGTAGTAGTAGTAGTAGTAGTAGTAGTAGTAGTAGTAGTAGTAGTAGTAGTAGTAGTAGTAGTTGTAGTTGTAGTTGTAGTTTTTTGTTGTTGTCTAACAATATACTTGTTCAAAGCGCAAGTTTATAGACGCTTTGTCTACCTAAAATGTATTGTTTTGGGGTGACTGTATTGATTCCATTCAAACTGCAAATTTTCAGCTTTGATTAACAGTTATGGCAAAGGTTTTCATAGGAAATTTGTTCAGTTGGACATGTTAAAATGTACTAATATCACATATTTCAATGTACATTAAATATAATAACGGTTTTCTTCACAAGGGAGCATTTTACCGAGGTAAATACGTCATATGACAAATTAATGTGTCGCAAATGGCTTAAGTTTGCTGCGACTGCGTTATAGAACATGTACTTTCGCCACGTTCACCGCAACAATTTCTGACTGGTAGGAATTCTATTTTGAGACTTTGGTAAAATAAAATTGGTCACGGCTGTACTTTTACGTGAACAATGTTTACAGCAGACGAACTTGCGCAAAACACAGTCGTGGCAAATATATAATTTCACAGCGGGATGTGTGCCACACTGCACTGACAAAAAAAGCGGTAGTACTGTGCTAGCTTCTCAGGGAAGATTCTTCGTATCGTAGTGTAAACAAACCTTGAAGACTGTAATAGATGACCGAATGAGAGGACTTGTTTCGTGCTTGCTACTTGAGGGAAAAAGACAATCCGGCACTTTGCGGTCGACTTCATCGAGAGAAGGGTATGGACACAGATATCTGTTGTTCTTGTTTGCTAGGAACGGGTGCATTGTGTATCTGCTCCGAGGCAAGGGAAAAGTATTGTTGATTGATTGCGGTGAATTGTTTGGACTTGGGCAAAAATATGGTCGTGCTTGTAGTAATTTTGCTAGTTAACGGTAACATACCAGCAGTACTTTGCTAGGTGAAATGTGCACTGAAGATTTCGGAGAGGAGGAGGAGAAGTACATTAAAAGGCGGAAAGCATTAAGTAATACATTGAACCACAAAAGCTAGGAAGAAGTAGAAAGACGAGTTGTAAAGAGAAAGACATAACTTGTAAAGGAAAAAAAATAAACGAATGGCCTAAGTAGAAAGAAAGATAGTTAGACACAGAAAGAACAATTCTGGCTACAAGTCATTTTCTTTCGTTTGGCTCTTTTTTGGTCTTTCTTTTCTTCTCCTCATCAGAGATGAACATTCTCGTTTTGAACTGGTTAACCTCTACCTATTCCAACCAAGAGGATTGAAGACGAGGTAGAGGGAGGAGGAGAGAAGACAATAAACGACGAAGGAAGAGGAGGAGGATACAAAAAGTAAAAACTCGTTTAAAGTAGTTAACGTGCAGGACTGTCTTACAGAGAAGGAGAAGAAGAAGGATAAAGAAAGTAGGAAGAAGAAGACACCCGATACACATTGGTCGAAGGCTACTAGAAGCATGCTGTAGTAGTCGCCTCAACAGGCCATAAAGCTTTCTCTCATGCTTCAGAGCACTGCTTCCTATACTCTTCAAGCCCTAGGAGGATTGACCAATGAACTCATGAAAATATAAAATGTAAGTTTCGTCTACTGTAGGGGACGAATTAGGTCAAACTGTATTTGTTTTTAGGTCAACTGTCTTTTAGGAACCGTTTAAGATTGTTTTTGAACCGTTTGTTGACGCCGAATAGCGTCCTCACTTGGTTTTAATACAAGAATGCAAATGGGTTTTTGAGACGGAAAGAGCGGAATGTTGTAGAGAAACATTCTGTATATATTTAAAGTGAAATTTCGCTTTTTCCTAGACTATAGAGCTTGAAGAGTATAGGAAGCAGGTCTGTGAAGCATGAGAGCATGCTTTATTGCCTCTTGAGACGATTACTAACGCATGCTTCTGGTAGCCTTCGACCAATGTGTACCGGGTGAAGGAGAAAAATTAAGAAGAAGGAGAAGAATTAAAAAGAAGAAGAATGAATAAGACTAGACAGGGAGGTAAGAAGAAAAAGGGAAAAGGAACACAGATGATGATGATGATGATGATGATGATGATGATGATGATGATGATGATGATGATAATGATGATGATGATGATGATGATGGGAAATTACAAGAAGGGGGCGACGTAACTATGTAATACAAATGGATGGCTGCTTCTGCTAACATGTGCGCTTCAGTGACTCGCGAAACAGGCTCACGTGCTGCAATCAACAGGTTTTCTGGCAAGGAGAGTATGTGTTGGGTGTGTGTGAAAGGGGGGGAGTAGAGAGACAGAGGGGGGAGGGAGGGACTTACGATGATGTTCAGTTATTTGGGGAAAAGGGCTGTAGCAAATAAGATCACATTCATCAAAGAGAGAAGAAAGAGAGAGAGAGTGTGACAGAGAGAGAGAGCGTTAGGGAGTGGGTGTGAGGAGGATGCGAAGCGGTCCTGAGAGGTGTACGATTCCACATAAGCCTATTTGTAGCCATTGTCATCAGAAACAAGATACGAATCCTGTAAGTTTCCCTGCCATCGTGAAGGGGAAACAAGTCCAACAACAATACTATTTCCGCAAGTTGTACCTTCTCCATCACAAAGTGGACTAAGGGGCTATAAAGGCAGGTAATGCTGGTTGCTGTGTGTACGCTTCAAGTACATCAAAGTCGCAATCAGTGTCGCTTGATTGTCTTGCAAACCCGCAAGACCACACAGCTGAATGACGAAGCCGTAAAGAAGTTAGTTACGCTACCGCATAGACCACCATTGCTTTTTCATCACCGTTTACGTTGTTGTCTTTGTAGTCTCAACACAGTGCATGTCTTCAAATATTTAGGAGCAATTGTATCAGACAATGGGTCCCGACAGGAAGTCCTCTCCAGGATCGCACAAACAACTGCTGCCCTTACGAGGTTGAAGCCCACTTGGAAAGACAGGACCATCAGTCTACATTCCAAAGTAAGACTGCTGCGCTCCCTTGTCATCTCCATCTTCCTATATGCTTGCGAAACATGGACCCTCACAGCAGATCTACAAAGAATACAAAGCATGGAGATGAGGTACTACAGAAGACTTCTGGGCATTTCCTATACCCAACACATCACCAACGACGAAGTCCGACAGACCATCACACAAGCCATTGGACAACACGATGACCTGCTCACAGTGGTGAAGAAACGGAAACTCCGATGGTATGTCCACGTCACCAGATCATCAGGCCTTGCAAAGACCATTCTGCAAGGCACAGTGCAAGGAGGTAGAAGAAGAGGGAGACCGAAAAAGAGGAGGGAGGACAACATTCGAGAATGGACTAGTTTGACACTGAGCGAAGCCATCAGGGCTGCTGAGGACAGAGAAAGATGGAGTATGCTTGTTAAACGATCATCTGTGGTGTCCCTACGACTTCCGGGTTACGGGACAGGATAGAATATGATAGGATAGTCGCCGTGGCTTTTGTCGTCAAAATCACCATCATTATTGTTGATGAGGATTTGTATCGTCACAGTCGTCATTTTCATCCTCAGCCTCATCAACATCCTCTTCTTCCTCTGAGGTCATCGTTATCATTTTTATCACTGAGACTGAAAGGATTAGACTCTGTATTCGTCTAAGAACAATACATAAAAAGTCATCGTCACAATCATCATCATCATCATCATCATCATCATCATCATCATCATCATCATCATCATCATCATTCATCAACATCATCATCATCATCATCATTATTCATCAACATCATCATCATCATCATCTACTTCTTCTTCTTCTTCTTCTTCTTTTTCTCCTTAAGGATTTCCTTCTTCTTCTTCTTCTTCTTCTTCTTAAGGATCTTCTTCTTCTTCTTCTTCTTGATCTCCTTCTTCTTCTTCCTGTTCTCCTTGAGGACGTTCTGTAGCCTCTTTTTACAATGGCAATCAGTTTCGGTTGATTATCTTGACGACCGCAGGACCAGAACCAATGACGGACCACGCTCAGTAACTGAAATCGAACTTTATTACAGAAGTCGGAATAGAAGTCAATTTTCATTTTTGAAATTGTAAATTACTGCGCCCTATATCATTATTGAAGAGAGGGAGGAAACCGGAGTACCCGGAGAAAATCCTCGTGTGGTTTTTTTTAAAAGTATCGTACGTAAGTCACGTAAGTTCGTCCGATCCCACGTGGGGTTCCCACCTGCGACCTTGGGCCTAGAAAATCAGCTCACTATAAATTCTCCTACCAGGCACCACAATATGGAGAAAATCAGCTCACCATCAACTAGCTACCAGGCACCACAATATGAAGAAAAAGCTTTGGGGGAGGGGTGAGGGAGGGAGGGGTGAGGGAGGGTGGTGGTGGAGGAGAGCTCTGTGTTGTGTGGTGTGTACGCGCAGTATGTTGTACTGCCAGGAGGACTGTTGTAATGGCGGAGAGGATATTAAGCAAGACTTGCATTCAATTTGGTTTTACGAGCAGGGGTGGGTTGCGGAACACACGTTTTCCATTACCAGCAAATCTGGGTGAAGTATTCCAGCCCTGGTTACCCGCAACACTAATCGTACAACGATCAGTTCATCCTGGGCCTGATGCCCACCACCTATTGGCTGGCTCCTTCGTTACTCTATTCCCTTCGGACAAAGAGTGTAAACCGAGGTCTAGTTTGTGGACGAAAGCATTCCATCGCCCGAGCTCTTTAAAGATCATGGCGCTTATGTCCTACACAGGTGAATTCCCAGATACATACGTAATCACACCCAGAATGCGTTAGAGGTCGCTTTTCCCTTCCGGCCGTTCAGATCCCTCCGGGCTGTTGTTAGACGATGCTTACAAGGCGGCTTGAGTTCAATCCTATTCCTAGCAAAGCCTTGAGCAGCTCTCTGTGCTGAAGAAGCGCTGTAGAAGAACATTGTATAATATAGACGTGAGCAAGGACTTGGTAGAAAATGGCTAGGCTAGTTATATACATTAATTTAAATGGAAGCGTTTGCTGACCTCCAGGACCAGCAGAGATTGTTTCGATGGCTGGTTGACTGTTTTCACTAGCGTCTGATGAGATCCGCATTGTTAATCAGTGTTCGACACCACCACACTTGTTTTCCTTACATTTGTGCGAGTTAAAAGACGTGGCCAGTGCAGGCCAGAATTCAGTGTTTAACAACAATAATCTACGTCCACTACATGGTTGACAACCTGACTATAGTGCAATGGCCTGTAACGTAAGTCTTGGCGACTCTCAGCTACGCTGTGTACACAGCCTTACACGTAACAATTGTACCTGTTCAACGGGTTGAACCTCGGCCCCTTTGTCAAGATATGAGCGGAGTCTGTGGTACTATAAATATTACTGTATCCGCTCCCATTCCGAAACGGGCGCCTATGGCTTTGAACGAGTGTATGCTACATGTTCTGATGCTCAAACTTTGGATCAGCTGCTGTAAATATTATACCTTAAAACCTCTTTGGTTGATTTCTGCAGGGTTGCGTGCTCGGTTCGGTTCTATTTCCGTCATGTTACACATAAACGCTTTCCTTATGACAGTTTTTTTTAAACTTTGCTTTTAATTTGTTTTATTGGTTATTTGTGTGTCTTGGCCTCTGTGCATAGTGTTCTTCCTTGCCGCTCACTTTTGTAAAAATTCCGTACTTTGTTACTTTCTTCTCAGGCACCCTCCTTCCAACACGACACCCCTCTACCCCACGGCACTCGCGCCTTTGAATCTCATTTGTCCTCACTCCTTCCCTTCCGTCCGGGGTGGACGTAAGTTCTTCTACTGCATTTTATCTCCTCCTCCTTCTTCTTCTCCTCCTCTTTTCTCTTCTTTTATTACATTATCCTTAACTTCCGTCTTCTCTATTCTTCTTTCCTTCTCGCTCTGGTCCCTGGCTTTTTTTTTCATTACGGACAAGATCCTCGGCAAATCCCGGAACCGAAGATTGGCTGGGCAAGGCTTCATAAAGCATCACCAACCAATCCTCGGCGCATGCCCATTTCTGCATTAACTGCTTCCTGTTGGGTTCCAATCCCGCTGAGACTGACTTATTCTTGGGCGTCATCCTCTTCCGGATTTCCAGATCAGAAAACGAAAATAGGAATGAAGTCTTAGAAAAGATTCCGAACGCGCTTGATTTGTGGTTATTAAACCTGAGTGCGCAATGCGACGTGATGGGTAAACATGGATGTACACATCTAGACATGATGAGTAAACATGGATGTACACATCTAGACGTGATGGATTCCAATCTTATATTGTATATATTTACCTTTTCAGTTATTACTGAATGTTTTTTGTGTTTTAAAAGTTTGGGAATTCAAATCCCGGCTACGGTAAAATTTGAATGATCCGACGTAGACAGTTCGCCTCCTCCACTCCTCCATTATTTCTTCTTATTATCCGATCTGATCTTCCTGAAATCAAAGATTGCACATTTAGATCTCGAAAAACATTTGAAGTTTTATTTTTAAAGTGGCTGTGCTGTGGACGAGTTCTTTGGTTGATAATGGTTGTTGCAGACTTTTCCTTTCTTGCTGTTTTCGGCATATTTTGCTCTTCTGTTCATTCATTGTTTTCATCCCCCTGTTCATTTAGTGTGAAATCACGTCAGTGAATAGACGTTAAGTCAAATTGAAAAAAACATCTTCCCTCATTTCTTTCATCGGATTGCTCTTTAACATGTCTTTTGTTCTTGAAAGATTAGTAGTCTGTGTTTAAGTCGATGGCATTTTTATGTTTCAGGAAGCTTGGATATATTTTGGATCTCAACAACTCCGGCTAAGAAAAAGAAATACGTAAGATTTAAATTTTTTTACAATTATATTGTTGCTTTTTATTACTATTTTTAAATTATGTACGTGCAATTGTGCATGCGTGTGAGCGCGCACTATAATGTCTTTACATTTAAATAACTCAACCTCTCTGTTGGTTTATTGGGAGGGTTGTGTTATTTTTTTCAGTAGATATATCGCAATCTTGTTTTACTTCTTAGTATAAATAGTATCCCCACTTTCTGGAAATTTAGTGCTTTAAATTCCCACTGTCGCTGTCTTTCTCATTTGTTGTTTCTCATTCTTACTCTGTTCTATCAATGTACTATGCTATGTTCTTCTTCGCGAGACCAGTCACCTATCTTTTTCCTTGAACACTCTTCCGGGACAAAACTCCTCATTTGTGTGTGAGATATGCTGGACCAGCTTGGGAATATTGGATGCTTTCTGCCAAATAGTCACTGGGGCTTCCTATGATGTTATTATTTGGCATTGTAGGCATTTTTTATGTATGTGTTGTTGATATTTTATAATGTTGTTTGTATTCTATTATGTTTTTGTAAACGGGGGTTCGATAAATTAGAGTAGACTATAGCCTCAGCGTCCCCTGTGTGGGATGTCTTTATTGTAACGTGACCGGCTGGTGGAGTGCCTTCAGTGTTACCACTAGGGTTGTTTCGGCAGATCTTTTATGCGGATCAGGGGTGAGTCCTCTTTCAGCGAAGTTGTGGTCTTGATTTTGTGGTCCTGATTCGGCTTTTTGCAGTCCCCTGGACCCGGTAAGCAATGAATAACTAACTGTTCACAATTTAAATGCGAATGTGTGTGGTTGTGTATGTTTGTATGTTTGTTTGTGTGTGTGTGTGTGAGTGTGTGTGTGTAGTTGTGTATGTAGTTGTGTATGTAAGTATGTGTGTGTATGTGTGTGTGCGTGCGCGCGCTTTTTTGTGTGTATGTGTTTAAAAGTAGGCTATCTTCGGTCACAAAGGGACGATACAGTGAATTCTCAGTCCTAATCGTTTGTATTCCGAACGTGTGTGCTGTAAACTGGACGATGGGCTTTGGACATGACTTCAAAGATAACTCGTCTGCTATTACAGCCCATGATTGCCACCGTCTTTGCACAAGAGGGGTCAAATCAGGAACAGGTGGGAAGTATGAGGGAGAGGGAGAGGGAGAGAGAAGGCAGACGAATAGTAATGATGTGAAAGCATGGTGGGTAGATGGGGAGCTGTGGTGATGGAGAGCAGAGACGGGAGAAGGTGAGAGAGGTGGGGACATGCAGTAAATGAAGACTGAGGGAATAGACAGATCAAGCAATTGTAAAATGTCACCCATTGCACATAGCTACGATCGAAAAAAAGTATAGTCCAGGCACACGCTGCGCAGCAGGCCAAAGTATGTCCCTTGTCCCAAGGGATACTTTGGCGAGGTTAGCAGAACGGAAAAGTAAGTTTCGTCTCCTCTAAGCAACGAATTAGGTCACGCTGTATTTGTTTCTAGGTTAACTGTCTTTTACGAACCGTTTGAGATTCTTTTCGAACCGTTTATTGACGCCGGATAGTGTCCAAACTTGGTTTCATGCAATTTATTAAGAATCCAAGAAGGCAAATGGGTTTTTGGGACGGAAAAAGAGCATTTTTGTAGAGAAAAGGGTTAGGGCAAGGGCTAGGGATAGATAATTCCTTACAAGACATTGCCAATTTGATATTAACATAATACATACAATACTTTGATATTTTAAAATTAAAACAGTACTGCTGCGGTTCGCATTGCTGCTGCTGCTGCGAGCCCAAAGTGAATGATGAGGGAAGGATGATGAATATGATTTAAATGTGATGATGATGATGATGATGATGATTGCTATTATACCATTCGCCCAAATATACAATTACTGTTTTAATAATTTCCAACAGTATTACTACCTTTATTTATTTTAATCCATTCAAATTAATCTGATTAACTTTGTCACTTTGTATTATTACCACATTTTAATTGTTACTTTAAGTTTTAAACAGCCCTAATTTACTTTCTTAATAATAAATATCATATACGTATTTGATTACATTATGATTAAATCACAATTTATTTAACATTACAGTGTTTTAATTAAATCATATTTAGAGAAATGCAGTGAGTTGATGTTATTAGGCGATGAACTTGATACTAATACGTGACGTTGTGAGTTAATCAATTTTCAGTTGTTGACTATTAAAACGCTCCACATGCAGTCCCTACATTTCAGTTATTAGTCGCTTTACAAGTTCGGAAAAAATGATGTTGGGTTTAATTAATCAAGTTTTGGATCAGCGCATTTTTCTTTGTTTAAACATAAAAAAGTATGATGATTTAAGTATTCTCGTTGGGACGCGAAGATCGTTTTACATTATGCACTCCTTCTTGTCTCTCATTCATGTTAAATAGGATCATCGGACGTGATGATGACATATTATCTGAGGCGTATGCTCAACACTCAGGATTATGATCTGTGAAAATTTACAGAAACAGTATGTTATATTTTAGTATAAATTTGTGGAGGGAGGGAAAGAAATAATTCTTAGTTCATATTTGATATTACACTGACATATTGATATGACTTTGATATTGCACTAAATGTCACATTAGTGGACTCTAGTTGACCAGTTGATGATGATGATGATGATGATGATGATGATGATGATGATGATGATGATGATGATGATGATGATGATGATGATGATGATGATGCCTTCATAGACTGTATGCAATACAACTCTCGATGTTGGTACACATCAATGACAGTGCACACATCAATGACAGTGCAGAGGCGAATTAATAACTATTTAATATTATTTCCAGTAACAGTTCGCATGACTTATGGAAAATTCGTCTGATTATATGCCGTGTTGCCCTTTGTTGCCAAAAGTACCGCTCAAATTGAAATTGGTGAATAATGATTGCTCCCGTAGCTCAGGCGATGTTTTCTCTGACATTGATGCAGTACGAAATTTAGAATTGACGTATTGCTGATCATTACATGTGACACATTACAGTTGAGAAGTGAGTCATCGTTTGACGTTTTGCTGATCATTACATGTGGCATATTACAGTTGAGAAGTGAATCATCATTTGACGTATTGCTGATCTTTACATGTGACACATTACAGTTGAAAAATGAATCATCCTTTGACGTATTACTGATCATTACATGTGGCACATTACAGTTGAGAAGTGAATCATCATTTGACCTAGTGCTGATCATTACATGTGACACAGTACAGTTGAGAAGTGAATCATCGTTTAGCGCGAGTGTGAGGTGGGGGAGAAGTGAGTATGGAGAAAGGAGACGGTTTGTGTGAGTTGGGGAGTGGGAGGGGGGAGTGGGTGCACTTGCGTGCTGGTGGGTGCGTGTGAGTTATGTAGTTTTAGATACAGATCAGAATTGACGGTTTGAAATTTTCGAAGGAGAACGTCACCAAGGTCTAGTCGCTGGACGCATGCAGTCCGTAGCACGGGCTTTAAAGATCATGACGCTTATGTCCTTCCCAGACCAAGCATCAAGTTGACGCCTTGGACGGTTTGAGTTAAATCAAGTTTTGGATCAGCGCATTTTTAGCACTTCTTTGAGCGCGAAAAGCCTTATATAAGAGCAAAGAAGAAGAAAAAGAAGATGATCTTATCCTATCCCGTAACTCGAAAGTCGTTGGGGCACCACAGATGATCGTTTAACCAGCGTACTCCGTCTTTTTCAGTCCTCAGCAACCCTCACGGCTTCGCTCAATGTCAAGCCAGATGATGATGATGATGATGATGATGAAGACGATGATGATCGACAATGATGATGATGATGCTAGCTTTTGAGTTGGGGTATGTATGGCTCAGTTTTACACTCAGGAGCCTAGCCTTATATGATCTGTCCCGTGAGGCTTGGGCCTTTGAGGGGCTCACAATCATTTCTATTTCTATTCCTTTTACTCAACACGCTCTTATCCAAAGAAATCAGTCTGGGGTGGGAGGGGGAGTGGGAAAACTTGTTGTGGGAGGAGGGAGAATGTTGAGGGGGTAGTTGGAGAGGGGACGGGATAGAGATTATGGAAAAAAGAATAATCTGCGTCGGGTGGGGGGGGAAGGTGATGTGTGTGGAGGGGTGGGGTGGGAAGGGAGGGGGCGGAGGAGAAAGTTCCGCTTGTGGTAGATGGCCACAGCGGAAGACGCATCGGAGCGCATGTATTGCATAATAAAGGCAGACACGAGGTTGTGTGAAACGCGGGGTATTGTCTAAGAGGTCCTACTCCTTCGGATGAGAGTATAAACCGAGGTCTAGTCTGTGTCGCATACATTCCATCATAAAGGACTTTAAAGATCCTGACGCTCATGTCCTAGACGGGTGAGTGCCGGTGACAAGAACACACCCAGCATGCACCTAGGTCCTTCTCCCCCATCCCTGGCTGCCCAGGATTGTGCTCAGTTGTCTAGAGTTTTACGATGCGCCCAAAGGCTGCAAGTTGGCGGCTCGGGCGGCTCGAGTTAGATCCTGTATCGGCCAGCGCCTTGAGTCGCCAAGAACGGCGAAATATGTGCGCTATACAAGTACCCAATAATAAAAAAAATAAATAAAAAACAAACTTATGGAATGGACTGCAGTTATTGATGGCCTCTAGAAATATAATCTTTAATAGACGCAGTACTGTTCTATGATATAACCCTCAATGGGTGCAGTTCTCTAAGGCGTACAATAAGAAATGTCTTAACTCTCCCGTATTATCCGGCCAGGGTTTTCACTCCGATGAAGCCATATGGCCATTAAGCAATAAGGATCAGCGCAGCATCAGCTCAGCACTCTAGGCTCGTTTGAAAAAATCCACGAATTATTTTTCTTTCAGCAGGTTCGTGAAGGAACCTAAGTACGTGTTACAATCTTGACTGCATCAGTTGATGTGACTTGCTTCAGTCCCATTGGATCACGGTGTGTGAAACGAACCAATTCTTCGCGATTTGCAAGACCTCTCTCACTGCATGGCTGCAAAACCTTCAAGATGCGTAGTAGTAGTAGTAGTAGTAGTAGTGGTAGTAGTAGTAGTAGTAGTGGTAGTGGTAGTAGTAGTAGTAGTAGTAGTAGTAGTAGTAGTAGTAGTAGTAGTTAATGGACTCTTGTCAGAGCACAGTCGGCACGTGTATACATGATAAAGATAACGGCATTATAAGCAGAGACCATTATACTAGGTCGTTTGCTTTTCTGAAGGTCCGAATCATCGACCTGAAACTCGAGGAGAAAGTTTTGTAATTTATGCCAGAGTGGCAAAACGGCACACACACACGCACACACGCACACACACACACACGCACACACAAACGCACACACACGTACAAATCTAGTTCAGCAGAAAAGCTCCGTTGGCAGGTAACTTGCAGTTTCGCTTTCAACCCCGCCACATGGATTTTTAGCTTTGTAGTTTGGAAATGCGTGTGCCTATATCTGCACGCCCAGCGAAATGGCAGTAAAACTTGAGGTTTGTTTAGGTACATAATTATTATGTATCTCCTTGTGTACATTGCTTTGCTAGTACTATAAGTCATATGATGAGACCTTACAATTGCCTCGCTTCTTCGCTGCCGCTCCGTGTGATTTTCCGTCATATGGATACACAACCTTAGTGTTCCAGTTTTGTGCTGTTGATGACCTAGAGATGTCTTGATTCGGTGTTCTGAATTTAAACCTTGAACCTTCAATGGCTGCAGGTAGGCATCTACTCAGGTCTGTCTATTAGGAAATGACCGTGACATGTAGACGTTGTATAGCGAATCGGACGTTCAGACCTTGTGCAGGAGTGAAAACATGTTAACGTGGTTTGAGGGCCTAGATAGACATTATGACTGATTGCGCTGTACCAAAAACCACCCAGCTCCTGCAATATCCAACATAGAGGTGTTCGCTGGAAATGCGGCATTAAAGCAGTCAAAGATGCCTGCCCTTTGATCTCCCAACCTTTACCCCTAAACACCCCTTCCAATCATCCCTCACCACTACGCCTCTCCTCGACCACCCTCTCCTAACACACCCATCCTCCCTTCCCTCACGCTACTACATATCTCCCACGCTCTGGAGGTTACAAAATCGCATCCTCCGACACATGGAAGTTATTACTGTCATAAATAATGCTGATAGCCATGCGTTTGTATCTGGGGGTTGCAGAACATCTCATTTGGCAACGCGTCGTGTTCGTATAGTACTGACGCCGAGGTCTCGGTCTACATTGCCTTTTAGTTTTTAGTTTAGTTTATCAGTTTATAGTCCCCTCTCTTCCCGTAAGGATTTTCAGAGAGGAGACTCTGATACCACAAAGCGGATTTCTATATATAGTAAGGTCTACGGTAAACAGACGCTATCACTGCACGCCTTGTGCGGATCTCAATCGTAAAACATTGTTGTATTAAGTTGTATTGTATTGTATTGTAACATAATTAAGTGACTGTTAAAAGAATCTAGATATAGATCAACATTGTGAAAAACGTATAACATGTCTTCTCTCTCTCTCTCTCTCTCTCTCTCTCTCTCTCTCTCTCTCTCTCTCTCTCTCTCTCTCTCTCTCTCTCTCTCTCTCTCTCTCTGTCTGTCTGTCTCTCTCTCTCTGTCTGTCTGTCTGTCTGTCTCTCTTTCTCTTTCTCTATCTCTATCTCTTTCAGAGCGCTCCTTCCTGTATACATTGTTGCTAATGTTCACCTTTAATATTGATAGTTTGAGTTTGAAATTGTGAAATTTGAATTTTTGCCGATCTAAAATTGTACTGCAGGTACAATTTCGCAAAGATGCCTGCCTCATCTCTCGATTTTAGACCAAACTGTGCATCTTTTTTATTCGCTTACGTGAACTTTATGGCAAAAAGAGTGGACTTGGCAAGAAGAATGATGAAACGTATTGTATCATTGAAACATCGGTCTTAGGGTGTGGTGTTCGATTTTGCAATATCATACCTGTTTTGGGGCAGTCTGCTTCTCATACCATGTGGCGATATGCAGTTGAACCCTCGACCTACTGGAACGAAGAGTGCGGGGAAGACGACAAATACAGCAACAGCAGCATCAACCGTCATGAAACAAGCCAGGCTCAGTATAAACAGTGGCAGTTGCCACCATGGTAAGAACCTTTCTCCATCCCCTCGGAACGGTCTCTGGCTGATGTTATGAAGACGTTGGCTGGAATGGACAACAAGGTGAATTCTATCAACACCAAGCTGGATGTCGTGGTTGAAGACGTCGCTGATGTTTGACACAAGTTCGGTGCGCAGGGATAGCTCCGTGGTCAGAGCGCACGACTGGTGTGAGTGCGTCTTGGGCGACGTGGGTTCGAATCCTGACTTCAGCAAACTATTGTGTGATTGCTGGATATTACGGGCCAGCGCTTTGAGAAGCTCCCTGAGCTTGTACGTGCGCTATATAAGAGAAATCTCTTTCTTTTTCTTTCGTTTTTTCGCTTTGAGAGGTGAGGCTGACTTGTTGCGTACAGAAAATCAAGCATTGAAAGGTGAGAACGTTGTTTGGTACAATAAACTGGAAAATCTCGAGAAAAAGAGGCTTTGGAAGGGCGATCAAAACGTAACAATCTGATTTTCTATGGCATAAAGAGACGGAGGGGAGGAGGGGGTTGGGGAATGAGGAATGCCGATTGTGACTCAAATTTGAAGGAACTGTTGATGGACAAACTAGAGATAACTGAAAATGTGGAATTTGACCGTGTGCAGAGAGGCTTGGCAATAAACCTAATGCTCCATTGATTGCCAGATGTAATTTCTACAAGGACAAAATGAAGAATTTGAAAGCAAAGAAAAAGTTTATAGGAAGTGATGTTTTCATTGGCGAAAACTTCTCTGTGGGCGTAAGAGAAACAAGAAAAAAATTGTCCAAACTGATGAAACGGATCAAAGCAAAGAAAGTGCCAAATCAGAAAGTGTCAATGGTTTATGATCATATTCTTGTGGATGGGAAGGTATTTATTTTCTCTCTGATGACGGGGAAAGCTTTGTCTCTGGAGGCCAATAACGGTGTGTCCGCCATGGTTTTGATCATGTTAAAAATGTATGTCCTTTGTGTTTTGATTTTCGGTTTGTTAACAGATTAGGCTTATCTGGTTCGGTGCAACGTAAGTGCGTGTGTACTGATAGTATGCATTTTTTCCCCTCATTACTTTGGTGAATTGGATATGAGAGGGAAAAAGACGTGGGTGATGAACATAGGAGAATGTTTGTTTCAGTTTGGATTTGGATATGTGTGGATGAATTTAGACCGTGGGTAATGTAAAATGGTTTCTGCGTGTTTTTAAAGAGTGGTTGATGGATTGTAGATGGCAGGAATGGAATGATCATGTACATACGAGAGTACGGTGTGATTGATTGTGACGTGGGTGTATTGTTGCTGGGCTCTGCACAATGGAATGATATTACCCACTCGTCTTTGTCTGCGGGGATCGGCTAGTTTAATCACCCTATGACTAATCTTAATACATTTATATGTTTGGCCCGGTCTGTGGTAGGATAGGGTTATAGAGATAGGGAGAAAATGGTAAAAGATTCACTGACACACTTACTCTTGCACGGCTATAAAACATAGATAGTCCAACCACTTGTTAACAGTAAATATCACACATTTATTTCCTCTACTCTATACATAATTCTTTAAAACACTCTACTAACTTAAATGTTCAACACGTAATATATCTTGGATAACTTAACAGTCCAATATTTCACTTCAAGTGGTTGCTCCTTGATGAGTCTATGCTGCTACTGGTCTCGATATTTGCTACTGCCATCATTGGGCTATTTGTTCTGGTTGGCCTAAAGTTCGTTTTCAGGAAAGTGGACTACCGCACAGTCCTTCTAGAATAGTGTTAGTGCATTTCTTCGCGAGCACTTAGCTGATTCGTTGAGGTATGATGATGGTGTCTCCTCCTTAGTTGTTGACTATTGGGCTATCGGAGCTCAGTGCTCGATGCAGCACTGCAGGCTGAATGTCAGGGTTGACTCTCAGTGGTCTATCTCCTGCATCGGACCAACAAGCCTGCTCGTCTGCAAAATATAAGACGAGTTTTTGCAACGCCTTGTTTACTAAGGGTGTGCAGAGCGTCTCACTGATGGCAGAAACAGCCCTTAGTGATAGCGTCCACTTATACAAACAAGAGACGATCAAATTCTATGTCCATGGTCCACTAGAATCTCCCACATAATTCCTATACATATACATACATCATGGCTAAACTAAACACATGGAGAAGTAATTAACAATATACACATTCTCCGGTACAGCCACTGGTCTGCAATAATTACACATAGGAGAAACAACAGTTGGACAGTAGAGGTTACCTCATGGTTTCGAAAACCGGTCGCGTGTCAGCCACGTGGTCAAGCAAAGTTTGACTAACATTCACAATGATAAAGCATGGCAAGACTTCACAAACATAATCCAACAATAAGATCAATAACTCGCAATGAAACAAAAGATTGATCATTTACCTTTCGGACAATGTCAGGCTATGGCTATGCTGCGATGAATTTAATTTCACCTGTCACCTGCGTAGTCTGCTGCTAGAGAGAGCTTTCAGCGTGCGTCCTTCTCGGTTGAGACAGAGAATGACTACCTAACTGTGTGGTCAACCAAAGCCCACGAAATCTCATGATACCTGAGCGCCTCCTAGTGGGGGTGGCGGATATACGTCCGCGGGATGAGGTCACTGCCTACCCTAACGAGAGTTAGTTTACACATGCTTAGACCAAAAATTAACTTCTGTCGTCTGCTAGGCATCGACTTTAATATACAAAGCTAAAGCAGGATGAACTATTTGAGGCGTGAAGCCTTAGTGCTAAGTTGCTAAGTTCAAACTCGCCTCTCGTGACATTGATACAGATCCTTTTGTAATACCTCGTATGATGTTCCTTTGTATTTAAAATTGGATTTGGAAAGACATCTTCAGTATTTAATGACTAAGTTCAGATTTTGGTATTTCTGATTTGGCTATTCATTTTTTATAGATATCGCAGTTGCATACCAAAAAGCAAACCGGTACAACTTATGTAATCAAACCGAAGAAAATTAGTTTAATGTTTTACTTTGTTGTCCCTCATCCCGTGCTAATGTTAATCTTCCTATTTGCGCGAAAATACCACTCTAAAACAGCCTGTCTGCCGGCATACGTATGGAAGCGCCTGCCATTTTGGGACCAAGAGAGATAAAGTGAAGGGTGCCCTTACGACTGAATGATTCCCTTTTTTTCCTTTTTTTTTATTTTTTTTTTTACCGCAGTGCAAGTATGTGGCTGTCAATTACGCTCTGACGGGTATGACGTGATAGCAGCGGTACAAGAAGTAGGGAAAACTTCCAGCGCCAGAAGTAGATAGATCGTTGTCCAACACACACACACACACACACCTACACACACACACACACACACACACTCACAGGGAAACGCGCATGCACACACATACACACGGCGCGCGCATACACGCTCTAATGCACACACACACGCACACATTCTCTCTCTTTTTATTTCTCTCCCTTACATACTCACACATGCAGCCAGTTCTAGTGGCCTCTTTGCGCATTGGGTTGGTCGCCTTTATCCTATGCCGAAGGTCGCTGGTTCGATTCCCGCAAAGGGCGAACTTATGTGACTTAGGTACGAGATTGCTGAGGTAACGGAGGATTTACTCGGGTACTCCGGTTTCCTCTCTCCCTTTCAAAACTGGCAATTCGATTTCCTTTCCATCTTTACACCGCATGTTTGATTAATAGATGTGTGTTGGTTGTGTGGGTGGGTGAAAGATGTGAGCGTGCACGTGGTACAGATCGCCACGCTTTGAGCCTGATTGCTGATTTGAGGAGAAGCGCGTACATAGCATCCAGTATTGTTGTGCTGCTTGTTATTGTTGATTAGTACCCTTTGTTACCAATGTGAAGTGTGTTGCTTGATCTGCTGTTGGTCATTAATGTTTTGCTTTACCAGATCAAAGAGGAATTCCAACAGGATGATTTAGTTAGTTAGTGAGTTATTTAGTTAGTTCCATTGTTTCTCGTTTCGTTTTTTCTTTAATGTTGGTGTTAGACACCCTTACCCCCCCTTCTCTCTCCCCCCCCTCTCTCTCTCTCTCTCTCTCTCTTTCCATTCTGCAGAAATGTTAAAATTCATGTCCTATACATTTATATCATTTTCAGGTCCTAACCTATTCCGTAACTAGAAAGTCGTTGGGGCACCACAGAAGATCGTTTAACCAGCGGACTCCATCTTTCTCTGTCCTCAGAAACTCTCATGGCTTCGCTCAGTGTCATGCCAGTCCATTCTCGAATGTTGTCTTCTCCACCTCTTTTTCTGACTCCTCCACCTCTTTTTCTGACTTCTTCTTCTTCTGCCTCCTTGCATCATGCCTTGCAGGATAGCCTTTGCAAGGCCTGATGTTACTGATGATGTGGCCATACCATCAGAGTTTCCGTTTCTTCACCACTATTTTCAGGTCACAAGTTATTTTATTTTATTGTAATTATTTAATTTTATTTCATGATTGATTGATTGATTTCGCTAGCTCTTTGTCGTGTTTATGTTTCGTTAGATCCCCCCTCTCACCAATCACCCTCTTTGCTGTAGATGAAATTTGATGTTCAGATATCTAATTTTCAGGTAGAATGTTTTATTTCTTACTTATTTTATGTATATATTTATTCCTATAAGTATTTGCTTGTTTGCACAAATTCTGCTTTAGCATCTTCTTGCGCGTCTTCTTTGGGCGCGACGCAAAGCAAAAGAGCTGCAGCTGTAGTGAAATCACACCTGACAAAATAATCACCGCTTCGGAACTCGAGCATCTGTCGAACTTGGCAAGGATGAGAATTATTTCACCTAATGAATGTATAGCCTAGATACAGTAGGCCTACATTCGCTAGGTCATCTTGAGTCCTCAAGGAGTATTATCCATTTTTAAGATCCGAGAATGACATGTAGAGATCTCAGAATGATACTGTGAGTGACGTAGGTCTAGCTGAAGCGGGTTTTCAATCCCTTTCTCTGGCATCTCTAGAATACTGACGTCTTCCGTTCCCCAGCGATGGCTCCATTGGGGTTTCTTTACTGTTCCATCCAATGTTTATTATCTGGCCGCCCTCACGATCGTTCATCTGCGAGGCCATGTCTACTTGTTTAGATTGCTAAGCCAAGGACACGGTCATTTTATTGGGAGCTAGCGAGTTTATTTATCTGCTCTTCGGTGAAAACAATTGAACGAATATAGAAACAGTCTACCAACTGGTGATTTTAAAATAACATGAACACTATTAACAATGTTAATATTAATAATAGTAATATTATTAATAAAAAAAATAAACGAATAGAAAAAAGAAAACTAAACGAGAGAGAGAGAGAGAGGTAGAGGGACGGATGGAGGGAGGGAGGGAGGGGGCACCCGAGAAATGTTGGTATGTCCCAAACATCCTCAGTATCACTCAAATTACTGGAGGGATTAAACTTTGCGGCCATTTTGTGGTAGAAATGTAGTCTACGCTGTAGGATGGCGTGTGTGTATGTGTGTGAGAGACATTTGGACATCGTCCTTTTACTTCCCCAAAACTATGACATACATACAGTTCACACAATCTTCGGGCCACCAGCCCATAGAAAGGTAGAGTTGCCGGTCACGTGATTCATAAACATGGCATTGTTCTGTAAACTTAATATAATTTCATTTGAATTTATGAGGAAGTAACTTGCTCGTAGAATTCTCTTCCTAATTTTGGGGACAGAGAGAGAAACGTTTTTCTTTAACTTTTTAAATATTTTTATTAGGGATACAGATTTTAGTCTAATCTTCCAATCTGTTCCTTAAACAATTAACATAAGAAAGAACTTTTAACATTAACTTGGAAATCATATAACACATATATGCACTCACAGACCTGAACACACAATCACAGTTACCATTGATACGCGCACGATAGATCCCATCATTTTATTTTGCAAAGAATGCAATGATAGCGTGTATTTACTTTTGATTTGATTCTGCGTTGTTGCTGGAAGGAGCTTCGTATAATCTTAATAATTTTCGTCGGTCGATATTGTAGAGAATTTTCTAGAATTGTTTATTATAGACCGAAGCTTCCAGAAGAGTCTGGTAAATCGGTCGATATTGTTGAGAATTTTCTGGAATTGTTTAGTATTGACCGAAGGCTCCAGAAGGGTCTGGTAATAGCTAGGCGATTCTTCTAACCTAGGGAAGGTTATATGACGTAAGACAGTGCGTTGTTCCGGTGACGAGTTTTATTTTGAATGGGTGTTATTGCGTCATGCTGGAACGTTCGAAATTTTTTCGATTATAGAGAGACCATATAAGTAATGAACTATCCGATTGTAGAGATAATGTTTGTTGATGATTGTTGAAGTGATTTTGGAAAGCGATCTTGTGTGTAATTGTTGATGTTTGCTGCAAAAAGTTGGAAAACTTTATACGACAACTCCTGCCTTGTTGATGATAGAACAGGTTGCGTGAATAAACGAATTCAAGTTACACATTTTAAGGTCAGGGCTGAATCAGCTATTCATAAACAACCGTATAATACACACCAACATCTTCATCATTATCTTTATAAACAATTTTAGGCCATCACCCCCTCCTTATCTCTCACCATTATAACAATAATAATAATAATAATAATAATAATAATAATAATAATAATAATAATAATAATAATAATAATAATAATAATAATAATAACAATAATAATAATAATAATAATAATAATATTATTATTATTATTATTATTATTATTATTATTATTATTATTATTATTAGTATTATTAGTATTATTATTCCTATTATTATTATTACTACTACTACTACTACTACTACTACTACTACTACTACTACTACTACTACTACTACCATTACCACCACTACTATTATTAGTAGTAGTATCACATGCTAAGTATTTTTATGTTTTGATGGTTTAATATTGTTCCGAGTATTTTTGACATCAGTTGCAGTTGAGAGGGACTTAGCTTTCAGTTTCTGTGAGTGCTTGAGTCGGGTGGTCACTCTGAGGGAGCCTGGTCACTCTCAGGATGATTGGGCGAGTCTGGTAGTTACGGGGCCGGATGTGGCGAGGTAGATTCTAGGTGATCTCCTTCTTTTCCACGGGAGCAAGCGTCAGGCGTTGACTCCACAAACCGTCCCAGAGCTGGGCTGGAAAATACAGAACTCTGGCTACAGTATTCTGTTCAGATATATTGGTATGTGGTGCCCTCTACAAGGAGTCTATAGCATCAGACACCTGCCGAGTTTTCCATAAGCACACTACAATATCTGAATCTTAAGGCTAAGATATATCGAGCAATATGCACGACATGTCAAAAACAATAATCGGTTTCTGTAAATACATATAACACGAACATACTAATACATGACAATCAATATAATATATAAACATACAAGTACTAGAAAACTACTAGTGTTAACTTCTAGTCTCTGGGATTCGTGAAACCGTCTCTAGTCTATCACTCTGTTGATGATGGCTGAGGATTTTTTTCACTTCAGTTTGCTCCTTGACTTGACCCTCGTGGTTCTATGCTTCGTTTTTGACTGCTCGGTTAATGCGGGGTGTACAGGAGATATAAAGGAATCTACGTCATCTCCGACCAATCATCTCGTTCTCGCGAATACGTGAATCTTTTCTCGGACGTCTTTGTTCTCTTGTCCTGCTTCTGGGACACTATCTGTTACGTCTCAACTTCGAGTGTCAGGGGAGAAACGCAGGGTAGATCTAAGAGTGATATGATTCGCGTGGCTACTTAGCGGTCAAGTGACACCGGTCAAATGTCCAAGTGGGCTAAATTACATTCCGGTTAGCGAATTCTGCTTGATGGTATCGGGGGTGAATGTCTCCAGGAGGTTAATTTAATAACTGCTAACAATCCTTTAGGGAGCTGGTAAATTAACATCAAGTTTAGTTGAATATTATTTGTTTATTGCTTAGCTGAGTTACCACATCTTTGTCGTTAACATTAGTGATATTACATACCCTCTTTTTCCTGAGTGGAGCATGTGCATTAACCACAGAAAGCAATAGTTTCAAATAATATTTCGGCTGTTTCGTTCAGGTTATTCCGTGCTTCTAAATTGATAAAATCAAACTTAAGTCCTTTAAATATGCGGACTTATCAAAATTCTTAAAGTTTCTATACATAATGTAGGTGTGTCCTTTGAACTCTGGCTTTGGAAGCCGGCATGAATATTTGCAAATAATTGCATTATGATCACTGACAGACACGTCAGACGTGAAAGCAGCAGAAATTATATTATGATTACTACTGTATATATGATCAAGAAGAGTTGACTTGGTTTCTCTTGTCGGTTCTTGAATAAACTGAGTTATAGTTTGTTATTGTGTTCCAGTGTGATTGAGACTTTAAATTATTAATGTTAAAGTCTCCTAATATAATAAAGTTTAAATTGCAAGCATTGGCTTTGTCTATCATTTGTAATAAATGACTGACCCAATCGAAGTTGCTCGCAGGATTTCTGTAGATAAATCCTATAAGATTAGGCCTGACCTCAAGCCAAATGCATTCAATACATTTGGGTACAAGGTCATTTTGTCTGACAAAATTTTTGAAATTATTTTGAATGTAGTCATCGAGGCACTGTGGTCTAATGGTAGTGCTTTGGCTTGCGGATCTGAAGGTCCCGGGTTCGAGCCCTGGCCGGGCCATTGTGTTGTGTCCCTGGGAAAGACACTTTACTCCTGTTTTCCTACTCCTTCGGATGAGAGTATAAGAGGTCTAGTCTGTATCGCATACATTCCATCATAACGGACTTTAAAGATCCTGACGCTCATGTCCTAGACGGGTGAGTGCCGGTGACAAGAACACACCCAGCATGCACCTAGGTCCTTCTCCCCCATCCCTGGCTGCCCAGGATTGTGCTCAGTTGTCCGGGCGTCAGACCATGCGCCCAAAGGCTGCGGGTGGGCATCTCGGGCTGCTTGAGTTAGATCCTGTATCGGCCAGCGCCTTGAGCAGCTCTTGAGCTGGAAAAGCGCTATATAAGAACGATTAAATAAATAAATAAATAAATAAATAAACACCAAGTTTTATAAAATAATAATGTGGTATCGAAATCGACTCTGAAGCATGTTTAGAGTCACATAATTTAGTTTCCGTCAGGCCGAGTAGACTATATGTATATGTTATGCCTAATCCACGTATTTGCCGATTTCATGAAATAGGCAACATTTTGCCTATTACGTGAAATTGGCAGATGAACTGCCAAATTAATGAAATAGGCAAATCACTTGCCGATTTCATGAAATAGGCAAACACATTTTGCCCAGTACATGAAATAGGCAAAATGCAAAATAACAGTTTAACTGTCATTTTGCAATTTGCCTATTTCGTGAAATCGGCATTTGAAGTTCTTGTACTACTGACAACACCAAATTGGATGCATTTAAGTGAGAGGAAATCAAGTACATTTTACTGTTGTTTTGACAACCTATTGTTAGTTGTATTACTGACAACACCAAAGGGAATGCATGTAAGTGTGTATTCACTCTTCTGGTGAGAAAAAATTTCTTTCACTATACACACGTTTAAACACAGTTCACTTTTTACATGTAGTGGTAATACTTTGTTTGCAAAATTCATACCTTGGTGACTGACTATACCAGTGCAAAAAAATGGCTTCATGTTTATGGACTGAAGATTATGAAGACAAAGTTTTAAAAGTCTGAAAGCATGGCAAGCCTCAGGCTTCAACAGCCAGAGAGGAATATCATTTACTATCGACATTCCATTTGGTTTCGATGGCAGAAGTGGATAAGGTTGTTCTGAAAACTTCAGGAAAATTTATGGCAACAGCTAGCAAAGCCAAGGAAATCATAGCGGCTACTCATACATCTTTGGGTAAGTCTCATATCTCCCAAACTCATATATACTAACTTTACTTAGCCAGGCTCTCTCTCTCTCTCTCTCTCTCTCTCTCTCTCTCTCTCTCTCTCTCGGAAAATGATGAGGATAGAGGACGAGATGAATTGTACTTGGACAATCGAGTATTACAAGACACTTTTATAAAAGATTTTGGGAGGAAGTTGTTGGAATTTTGTTTGTTGTTTGATCTAAACTTTGTGAACGGAAGCACGCCTTGGGACACGGAGGGAAAACTTACGTACATATCTACTCATGGTAACAGTTTAATCGACTATTTTCTGGTTCCTAATACTACTAATAGTCTCTCTAAACTTATTTCTAAATTGACTGTAACAGACAGAAGCGATTCTGATCATAATTATGCCTGTAGAGTTGTATTTTTACGGAAAAACCGAAAATGATAAAGCTGGCGATAATACAGAGGTTATAGGCAAGACGAATAAATTTATTTGGCAAGATGGTAAAAAGGAAGAAGTGATGGTTCAGATTAAATCCATTTCTC
This sequence comes from Oncomelania hupensis, assembly GCA_036898135.1. NCBI lineage: Eukaryota > Metazoa > Mollusca > Gastropoda > Littorinimorpha > Pomatiopsidae > Oncomelania > Oncomelania hupensis. Next base: position 8,364,725 of record CM072519.1, on the reverse strand, counting down.
TCTCTCTCTCTCTCTCTCTCTCTCGCTCTCTTTCTCTCTCTCTGTCTCTCTCTCCGTCTCTTTCTCTAGCTCTGAAGTATTTTTCCTTAATTAATTTCAGGGCATGCTGGAGAAAAGAAGACGTGGAAAAAAATTAGAGATACCTACGACAACATACCAATGTCAGCAGTTAAGGAGCACATCGCCAACTGCGAGAGATGTTTAGAAAAGAGGAAAAGAACGGAGACTGTTCGTGGTAACGTGGTTCGTCCATTGCTGGTGTCTGATCTCAACCAGAGAGGTCAGGTTGACCTTGTAGACATGCAGAGTATGAAAGATGGTGCCTTTAAATGGATCCTTCATTATCAAGAGTATTTGACAAAATTCCATGTTCTCCGGCCCCTGGTTGCAAAACGTGCTGTGGATGTAGCCAGAGAACTACTGATGATTTTTCTTGACTTTGGGGCACCAAGAGTGCTGCAATCAGACAATGGCCGCGAATTCACTGCAGAAATCATAAAAGAGCTGGCATCCATGTGGCCTGAACTTGTGCTTGTGAATGGTAGACCTCGCCACCCTCAATCGCAGGGGTCTGTAGAAAGGGCTAATGGTGTCATGAAAGCGAAACTGACAGCTTGGATGCGTGATAACAGTTGTCCCAACTGGACCTTGGGCATTAGATTTGTTCAATGGCAGCTAAATATTTCTGTCAGTGAGGCAACTAGGAAGGAACCATACTTGCTTATGTTTGGGAAAAAAACACAATTAGGGCTCACGACATCCCTTCCTATGGAATTCTTACAGATAATACATACTGGAATCTCAGAGGAAGCTATCACAGAAATGATAAGAGGCAGAACTGGAGTAAATGAGGGGAGTGCAGAAACTGGTGTGGATGAGGGGACTACAGACGCTGGTGTGGACGAGTGGACTGCAGAAGCTGGTGTGGATGAGGGGACTTCAGAAGCTGGTGTGGATGACAGGACTGCAGAAGCTGGTGTGGATGAGGGGATTGCTGGAGCTGGTGTGGATGAGGGGATTGCTGGTGTGGATGAGGGGATTGCTGGTGTGGATGAGGGGACTGCCGAAACTGGTGTGGATGAGGGTAATGCAGAAGTTGGTGTGGATGAGGGGATTGCTCAAGCTGGTGTGGATGAGGTGTATGCTGGAGTCACTGTAGATGTCAACACTTTGAGAATAGAGGCCGCTAAAAACCTCAAAAAGCAAGCAGACCGCATGGTAAGTCGTTCAACTGCAAGAATGAAACCTATAGAAGTTGGAGACAATGTTCTTGTGCCAATTCATGAATTTGACAGAGGAAGGGGTGACCCTGCAAATTTGGTGGGAGTTGTCTTGACAAAGGAGGATGGCATGTTTAAGGTTGGAACAAAAGCAGGAATACTAAGTGGAAAATTTTCCAGAAATCAGATAGAACTGACGAAATATAAAGGAATTAAGAGGGACACAGTTCCCCAAGATGAACTAACTGTTAGATCAGCAGTTCGAGCCTTGTCTGTAGGTCATGGACAGGGCTTTAAGAAATGCCTCTGTACCACAACATGCCTTACTAAACGCTGTTTATGCTTGAAAGCTGGCATGCGATGCAATAGTGCTTGCCACCCAAAACGGGCTTGCAAAAACATTGATTAGACATAATGGCAAAAAATCCTCATTAGTCCTCATTTGCACAAAGTCATCGTTTGTCATTGCACGCCCACCTTAAGTGAGGTGTGTTAATGTTAATCATTTTCTGTATATTTAATTTTTTTTAATATTTTGCTAATAAATGATTGTTTTCACAAATCAGTTATAATTTGTCATGAAGAGAGAGAGAGAGAGAGAGAGAGAGAGAGAGAGAGAGATCTCCAACTGCCGATTTCATGAAATAGGCAAATTGCAAAATGACAGTTCAACTGTCATTTTGCCTTTTGCCGATTTCATGTAATGGGCAAAATGTGTTTGCCTATTTCATGAAATCGGCAAGTGACTTGCCTATTTCATTAATTTGGCATTTCAACTGCCAATTTCACGTAATAGGCAAAATGTTGCCGATTTCATGAAATAGGCAATTTCACGGATTAGGCATAACATATACATCCGTGACGCTGTAAAAGAGAACTGTTACAAATGTTATGAAGTTTGTTGTAGAGACGTTGACGTGTCCACATAAAGTATTAGATTCCATTTTAAAAACACTGTCTAATAAACTTGTTAATAATTCTATGTTGCAGTATTTTATAGTGTAATAACATATATAAAACGTAAAAACGTGAACATCAGTTATTAGTCATTCAATAGAATCAATGTCTGTTACGTACACTAGTTGAATGACAATATTATATTAGGGGTGTCGGATAGCGCAGTGGTTGGAGCACTCGCTACTGTGTTGCAAGTTAAGCACCGTCCAGTGCGGTTAGCACTTGGATGGGTGACCGCAACACGTGAAGCGACAAATAACAACGCCCCCAGTTGACTCAACTGTGACTGAGTACCTACTCTCTTAAGGGTGGGGAATGTAAAGCAGCGAGGGAGAGAGATGGGCATCACCCTCATTACGCTGGCCCAAGATAAGTGTGATCTCCAACATCACGCTCCCCTACGGCCACACGGCTATGGGACTACCTTTACCTTTTAGATGTATTTTGAAACATCAACATTCTCGGCCTGACTGTTTGCTACTGCAAGGTATTTGAACACGACTAATTCTATCCAGTGAAAGATGCCATGAATGAGAAGTCGTTCGTGTCTGCTTTGTTTTGATTGTAGTCCCAGACGTTTCCTGAAAACGTTTTGAATTTTTTTCGGGGAAATATAATATGTTGATGGTAAGTCTGTCTGTCGGTCCACTGCACGCTTATATCTCCAGAACCACTCAACATATTTTGTCCCACTTAATATAGACACACAATGACCGGGATTACTGGCCAGCCTTCCGTGCCATGGCAGTGGTAAGTTTCAGGCCGTTCGTGGCCGCTCTATATGTTGGTCGGTCAGTTTGTTTGTACAAAAAACGGAGGAAGGATGGAGGTAAAGAAGATTGTAAGATAGAGCTGCTATTCAGGACACCGAGGGTTTTCTCAGGGTACTCCGGTTTCCTCCCTCCCTTCGATAAGGGTATATTGGATGAAGTCAATCTAAATTTCTCAGCTGAAAATGGAATTCTCTTCCGCCTTCTGTAATAGCGATCTCTTCAGATCTCCGCGCTTTGAATTCTACTGATGAAAAAGCGTGCGATAGCATCCTGTAGTAGTAGTAGTAGTAGTAGTAGTAGTAGTAGTAGTAGTAGTAGTAGTAGTAGTATAACCTCCGTTTTGAGACCCTCTCTTAAACGACTTCCTCCAACATACGACCGGAAAAAAATTCACCGATGCTTTGTACTATATAAACGACCTCTCTTAAACGACTACCTCTAAAACGCGACTTGCGACTTTCAAATTATTAAATTTTACGACCTAGCATCTGACACATTCCGATTCCAAAGCAATACTATATTTGTGCCCTTGAAGAAAACTGTTTTGTTTACAACTTTTAACAGCATTAATTAAAGCAGCTTGAAATACTCTAAGGAGCTGACCAGATTTGCCCTGAGCAGGGGCCTGTCAGATCTTGCCGACACCATGTCTGGTGTTCAAAGTGACATACTAAGAGAACACGCACGGGGGGATCACGCAAACCAACAGAAATAACGCTTTCTTGTTAAAAAAAACAAAAACAACAACAAACAAAACAAAAAAAAACTATTCAATGATTGAATAAAAATAATTACAACAATATTAATGGGGTTGTCTTATAAATAGTTACAACTCCAAACATGCACTCAGCACTTACATACACTTTTAAACAACTATCATACCAACATTGATTTTTTTATTTTGTAAATAATGAGGAACAGGAAGATTTTGACTGTATTGGTTGTGAGACAGAGTTTAATCTATATATCTGAAAGATGGTAGATGTTCCCTATACTTAATGGTATGGGTACTTTTTGTACATGTATTTATTTTACTTAATTACTTTTTCCAATGTCTTTTTCGAAAATGTCCTACCTCCTTTTTAAGACTCCTCCAATTTAAGACCTCGTTTTAATGGCAATTTAAAGGTCGTAAAACGGAGGTTTTACTGTATTAGTATTATTAATAGTATTGTTAGTATTATGAGTTGTTGAAAAAATAACTCCTCATTGAAATTTGCTCGTAACGTTTAAAAACAGTACACCATTTTCAAGTTATCCCTGCGGTAGTAGAATTTAAGTTCTGATCTCTGATTTTCTGTCACAGCGACCAAAGAGGCCCAAAATGGTCCCTCACCTGAGACTAGTCTCTTGACTTCTGATGCAGGCGTTCTAAGTTAGAAGAGCTCTCTTACGCTAATGTCAGACCCGAGGGCAAGACGAAATTAGAGATGAGCAATTAAATTCTAGCACTGTCAGGATTGTAAAGTACTTTTTTTACGTAATGCAAACGCAGTTGGTCTACTATTTAACATTCACAGTGAGTGTTGTTCACTATTTACAGCAATTTTTCACAAGAGAGTACTCTAAAACCGCCCTGTTGTATTTCAGATCTGATGATGGGGGAATGGGAATTTGGCGGGTAAGTGAAGAAATTGCCAGGACGTTGGCCAAAAGAGATTTTGGTCAGATGGACCTTGGACTGAAACTTGTAAAAGGTCCTCTTCGTCTCCGTCCCATGTATTTTGCTCGCTTTTTTTTTCTTGGCTGGAAAGGCATTATATCAAGGGAGACCAATTCCTCCATTTCCCTGGTGCATCTTGCTTGTTTCTCAATCTCGTTCACAGAACACTTCAGCGAAAGGGAGGTAATTCAGCCCGATACTTGTGCCTTTTCGAAGTCGTTTTCAAACTTCTTCGCAGAAAACTTGTACCAAAAGGGAGAACACTCGGTCTTGTGGAAGGCCTTGCAATTTCACAGTCCGCATGGTATGAATATTCAGTGGAGAAAAAAATAAAGAGAGGAGAGAGAGACAGAAAAAAAAGAGCGAGAAAGTCTCTCTCTCTCTCTCTCTCTCTCTCTTTTTTTTTTTTCTCTCGTTTGTGATATTGGAAAGTCCAATATCAATTTCACATAAAACCTCATAGTGCCCTGACGCTGTAGGAAAGAATGGAATATTGGATGTGGGAGGGGAGAGAGAGAGAGAGAGAGAGAGAGAGAGAGAGAGAGAGAGAGAGAGAGAGAATCATTATCAACAACCTCGTCCAGCGTCCCCCGAACCCACCTCCCCCCTTCTCTCTCTTACTTCTCACTCTTTCTTTCTTTCTTTCTTTTTTTCATGTTTTTTCTCTCTCCGTTCCTTGATTTGATTCAGCTCACCTCTTCATCGTCCTTCCTCTCTCCGTTTTGTGTACACTGTGGCGAGAGAGAGAGGGTCTGATTCGATAAAACGGGAACGACTTCAAAGGCCGGAAGATTCTCGCGGGAGCAATGGAGATCACTGCAGACGACCAGATTGTTGTGTACAGGTTCTTTACAGGCTTGATCTGCTCCGTAATTAATCAACCTCCAGCCTAAGTCTGTACGCCTTAGATCATGTGCATAGCACGCCTGCCGACTGAGCCTGTACGACCATAATCGTGGGAACACTGTAAAGACACTAACGGAAACCCAAAGTTGTCAATATTTGTGTGTGGAGGTGGAGGTTTGTGTGTGTGTGTTTGTGGGTGGAGGTTTGTGTACGTACAAAAACGCACAAATGGGTTTCAGACCTTGTCTTTTCTAGTAACAAATGGGTTTATTTGCTTGGAACCCACTTTTTACCAGGAACCCACTTTTTTCTAAGTGCGCGGGAGTGCTCTTTTAGTGCATGGTAGTGCAGTTGTAGTGCATGAGAGTGTTTTAAGTACACAGGAGTGCTCTATCCGGAACGAAGAAAATACAGTCAATTTTCGGAGAAATTTTGAAGAACATTCGACCTCTTTCGTCGGAGAAAAAATAGAGAGGGGGATAGAGAGACAGAAAGAAAGAGCGAGAAAGTCTCTCTCTCTCTCTCTCTCTCTCTCTCTTTTATTTTTTTTTATTTTTCACTCGTTTGTGATATTGGAAAGTCCAATATCAATTTCACATAAAACCTCATAGTGCCCTGTCGCTGTAGGAAAGAATGGAATATTGGATGGTGGGGGGGAGAGAGAAAGAGAGAGAGAGAATCATTATGAACAACCTCGTCCTGTAGGAGAAGAACTAGGCCAACTTTTTAGCAAAGGGTTCGGGTAAGGGTTAGTTGCAGAGCTATGCCTAACCCTTGCCCTAACCCTTTTCCATCAAAAAATGACTTTCCGATTCCTACATTCTTAAATGAACCCATTTGTGATGTATTGCAAATATGTATGTGTGTGTGTGCATGTGTATGTAGACGACTTTTATAAACTTTATTGGGTCATAACATAGTTATATTTCTTTGTATAATTAATTATAATATGTTAATTTTAAATAAGTTTATGTCATTTTTTAAAAAATTTTCTGCCTTCTTACTGAAAGATTAGCTATAAAACAGATCTATAGGACCTAATGCTTTTATCCTCTTTTTTTATTTTAAATCAATCAGTGTTATTGTGGTCTAGCTATGACCGCTAAAGGTTCACTGGACCTTATAAACATAAAGTTAAATCAAATCAATCAGTGTTATTGTGGTCTAGCTATGACCGCTAAAGGTTCACTGGACCTTATAAACATAAAGTTAAATCAAATCAATCAGTGTTATTGTGGTCTAGCTATGACCGCTAAAGGTTCACTGGACCTTATAAACATAAAGTTAAATCAAATCAATCAGTGTTATTGTGGTCTAGCTATGACCGCTAAAGGTTCACTGGACCTTATAAACATAAAGTTAAATCAAATCAATCAGTGTTATTGTGGTCTAGCTATGACCGCTAAAGGTTCACTGGACCTTATAAACATAAAGTTAAATCAAATCAATCAGTGTTATTGTGGTCTAGCTATGACCGCTAAAGGTTCACTGGACCTTATAAACATAAAGTTAAATCAAATCAATCAGTGTTATTGTGGTCTAGCTATGACCGCTAAAGGTTCACTGGACCTTATAAACATAAAGTTAAATCAAATCAATCAGTGTTATTGTGGTCTAGCTATGACCGCTAAAGGTTCACTGGACCTTATAAACATAAAGTTAAATCAAATCAATCAGTGTTATTGTGGTCTAGCTATCACCGCTAAAGGTTCACTGGACCTTATAAACATAAAGTTAAATCAAATCAATCAGTGTTATTGCGGTCTAGCTATGACCGCTAAAGGTTCACTGGACCTTATAAACATAAAGTTAAATCAAATCAATCAGTGTTATTGGGGTCTAGCTATGACCGCTAAAGGTTCACTGGACCTTATAAACATAAAGTTAAATCAAATCAATCAGTGTTATTGTGGTCTAGCTATGACCGCTAAAGGTTCACTGGACCTTATAAACATAAAGTTAAATCAAATCAATCAGTGTTATTGTGGTCTAGCTATGACCGCTAAAGGTTCACTGGACCTTATAAACATAAAGTTAAATCAAATCAATCAGTGTTATTGTGGTCTAGCTATGACCGCTAAAGGTTCACTGGACCTTATAAACATAAAGTTAAATCAAATCAATCAGTGTTATTGTGGTCTAGCTATGACCGCTAAAGGTTCACTGGACCTTATAAACATAAAGTTAAATCAAATCAATCAGTGTTATTGTGGTCTAGCTATGACCGCTAAAGGTTCACTGGACCTTATAAACATAAGGTTAAATCAAATCAATCAGTGTTATTGCGGTCTAGCTATGACCGCTAAAGGTTCACTGGACCTTATAAACATAAAGTTAAATCAAATCAATCAGTGTTATTGTGGTCAAGCTATGACCGCTAAAGGTTCACTGGACCTTATAAACATAAAGTTAAATCAAATCAATCAGTGTTATTGTGGTCTAGCTATGACCGCTAAAGGTTCACTGGACCTTATAAACATAAAGTTAAATAAAATCAATCAGTGTTATTGCGGTCTAGCTATGACCGCTAAAGGTTCACTGGACCTTATAAACATAAAGTTAAATCAAATCAATCAGTGTTATTGCGGTCTAGCTATGACCGCTAAAGGTTCACTGGACCTTATAAACATAAAGTTAATTCAAATCAATCAGTGTTATTGTGGTCTAGCTATGACCGCTAAAGGTTCACTGGACCTTATAAACATAAAGTTAAATCAAATCAATCAGTGTTATTGCGGTCTAGCTATGACCGCTAAAGGTTCACTGGACCTTATAAACATAAAGTTAAATCAAATCAATCAGTGTTATTGTGGTCTAGCTATGACCGCTAAAGGTTCACTGGACCTTATAAACATAAAGTTAAATCAAATCAGTGTTATTGTGGTCTAGCTATGACCGCTAAAGGTTCACTGGACCTTATAAACATAAAGTTAAATCAAATCAATCAGTGTTATTGTGGTCTAGCTATGACCGCTAAAGGTTCACTGGACCTTATAAACATAAAGTTAAATCAAATCAATCAGTGTTATTGTGGTCTAGCTATGACCGCTAAAGGTTCACTGGACCTTATAAACATAAAGTTAAATCAAATCAATCAGTGTTATTGTGGTCTAGCTATGACCGCTAAAGGTTCACTGGACCTTATAAACATAAAGTTAAATAAAATCAATCAGTGTTATTGCGGTCTAGCTATGACCGCTAAAGGTTCACTGGACCTTATAAACATAAAGTTAAATCAAATCAATCAGTGTTATTGCGGTCTAGCTATGACCGCTAAAGGTTCACTGGACCTTATAAACATAAAGTTAAATCAAATCAATCAGTGTTATTGTGGTCTAGCTATGACCGCTAAAGGTTCACTGGACCTTATAAACATAAAGTTAAATCAAATCAATCAGTGTTATTGCGGTCTAGCTATGACCGCTAAAGGTTCACTGGACCTTATAAACATAAAGTTAAATCAAATCAATCAGTGTTATTGTGGTCTAGCTATGACCGCTAAAGGTTCACTGGACCTTATAAACATAAAGTTAAATCAAATCAGTGTTATTGTGGTCTAGCTATGACCGCTAAAGGTTCACTGGACCTTATAAACATAAAGTTAAATCAAATCAATCAGTGTTATTGTGGTCTAGCTATGACCGCTAAAGGTTCACTGGACCTTATAAACATAAAGTTAAATCAAATCAATCAGTGTTATTGTGGTCTAGCTATGACCGCTAAAGGTTCACTGGACCTTATAAACATAAAGTTAAATCAAATCAATCAGTGTTATTGCGGTCTAGCTATGACCGCTAAAGGTTCACTGGACCTTATAAACATAAAGTTAAATCAAATCAATCAACTCAAGAGCTGCTCAAGCCGCGCTGTTCGATACAGGATCTAACTCAAGCCGCCCGATGCGCCCACCTGCAACCCTTGGGCGCATAGTCTGACTCTCAGACGACTGAGCACATTCCTGGGCCACAGGGGATGGGGAGAATGGATCCTGTACTTGCTGGGTGTGTTTGTGACTCGCCCGTCTAGGACATGAGCGTCAGGATCTTTCCATGCGATGGAAAGCTTGCGTGCACAGACTAGATCTCGGTGTATACTTTCATCCCAAGGAGTAGGGTAGCAGCAGTTTCTCAGAGTAATTGTAAAGATGTTGACTCTCTCACTCTCTCTCTCTCTCTCTTGTCACTGTGTGTGTGTGTGTCTCTCTGTGTGTGTGTGTCTCTCTCTCTCGCTCTCTCTCTCTCTCGCTCTCTCTCTCTGTCTCTGTCTCTAGGCTACCTCTTCTCTCCAGTTCGCAGTTGCAGTTTTCCAGTGGGTGTCGGATCACACTTTCAAGGGTAAACAGTCCTGTGACTGTAGATTATAGTCACACGACACCGAAGCGTATAGGCGACTAGTGGTCACATTATTCTGACACCAGAGAACCAGTGGATGGTAAGGGGAAAATAATATGGTCACACGTTGGCCAATCCGGGATTCGAACCAGGTACCTTTCGGTTACTGTTACACTTGATGTTGTTTCTCTATTAGTAGTTGATTCAGCCCCGATGCTTGAAATCCTCATATGTGTAACTCGGATTCGTTTATCCACGCAACCCGTTCAATCATCAACAAGGCAGGAGTCGTCGTTTGAAGTTTTCCACTTTTATTCAGCATACATCAACAACTGCATACAATCGTTCAATCGCTTTTCACTTTACAATTCTCGACTATCAACTTTCCACTTTTTACAACTTTCTCAACTCTAACACAACCGCTCTCCCTACTCAAACAGTGCGGTACAATATATAGTCTCTACATACTCCAGAACAGGCGAGAATACCCCCGCATAACACACCACAACCAATCAGAAGTAATTTCATCATCACTGTCTCACGTCATACAACCTTATTTGGAATGGAAGCTTCTATAGTTACCACTAGAATTATGCATACGCTTCGATCGATAGTAAACAACCAATACTAGAAAATTCTCAAATAATATCGACCAACTAAAATTACCAACGTTATACAAATCTTCTTCTAATAACAACGTAAAATCAAATCAAGGATAAATACACTCTGTTATTGCATGCTTAGCAAAACAAAACGATCGCATCTATCGTGCGCGTCACACACGAACTATCGTGCGCGTTTCAACGTAACAGTTACTAGTAAGTCGCTCTACCAACTGAGCTACCCGGCCCCACAAAACAGTCCTCGGGGGACGCTGCCTCTTTAACCCTGATGAAAGGGGGGAGGGAGGGGGGGCATCTCGTTGGTTGGCGGTGATAGTTGGCTAGACATTGCGACCAATGGCACTTGCCCAGACCCAATTCACTAATTAACTTGGAATTTGCAGCTTTCGGTCATGTGATACATAGGAGACTGGCAGCTTGCACGTAGCGTCGGCACTCTTAGAAGACACAACGCACTGCGTATACGTAGGCATCCGCTGGCTTTGACCTTCTGTAGTATGTTACCAAAGAGTTTATTATTTTTAATATACTAAACTCTTTGATCTTACTACTACTACTACTACTACTACTACTACTACTACTACTACTACTACTACTACTACTACTACTACTACTACTACTACTACTACTACTACTACCGAATTACATTTATAAAGCTCAAATCTCACAAAGACTCGATGCGCATACTTTCAAATTTATGCAGTATCCATTTGTTTAAAACAAAACGAAACAAACGACATTTTTTCCCATTGACACCCATTTTTGAGTTCTTGTAGAGTGACTAGCACTAACAATGGACTGAAGCGTAAAGAATCGAACTCGTAAACTTTTGCACCGGCCACACTGTGTGAGAGCACGGTCATGATGTAAGTAGGCTATGCCCGCTAGTGACCGCAAACAGCCATGAGTTCCAACTCGGGAACTGCCACTGTTTAAAATATTCAGCTTTAGAGGTGAAGAGGGACTGATTGGTGGATTGGAATGAGAGAGAGAGAGAGAGGGAGAGAGAGATAGAGAGAATGGAAATCCATGTCAAAACCTTTAATAATAATAGAATTATGTCCTATGGACCTATCTTAAAGCTAGTTTTTAAAAAACAATTCAAAGAGAGAGAGAGAGAGAGAGAGAGAGAGAGAGAGAGAGAGAGAGAGAGAGAGAGAGAGAGAGAGAGAGAGAGAAAGGCAGATACAGAGAAAAGACAAGATAAGAATTCTTAATTATCTCAAATTAGGAGACGTTTAAACATGGAGAACCGGTGTGACATCGTCAATGTTCCTAGTATCTTATTTCGGCTGGGAGCGACTGGGAGCATTCTGATTGGTCGACGCATTACAAAATTCGACGCATGCGCACAGTGCTATCGTAGTGTGGCCGGGTAGCTCATTTGGTAGAGCGTCTTACTAGTAACCGAAAGGTACCTGGTTCGAATCCCGGATTGGCCAATGTGTGACCATATTATTTTCCCCTTACCATCAACTGGTTCGCTGGTGTCAGAATAATGTGACCAGTAGTCGCCTATACGCTTCGGTGTCGTGTGACTATAATCTACAGTTACGTGCTATCGTAGTCTTAGTAAGGATTAGGGTTAGGGTTAGAGATAGGGTTAGGGGTTAGGGTTAGGGTTACGACGCCTAAGAACATCGTGAAAAAGCCAGCCCGACTTGACCTGGCGCATGCGCAAAGGCGCCCGGCTAAAGTAAGACACCCGGAACTTTGACGACGTGACACCGGCACTATCATATAAACGCTTGAAACAGTTAACACATGGACAAACTGTACATTTAAAGCCTTAACACATGCTCACAAAGCCATACTGAATAACTCGGGGAAGACCAATGCACATACTCCTACACGCATACACAAATTACACCCGCACACAGAGAGGTTGGCAAATCAATAAAATCAGTCATAAGATAACAGGTCATTAAAAAATATCCCATGCAAACCACACCACAGACCATTTAGATCACTTTTTGGAAGCGAAAAATAATTGCTCCTCTTTCTAAGCATATTGCACGTCACAAGCATAAAAAAGCACAATCGAGAGCAGGCCATCATAGATATTTAGCAACACGTAAAAGAAACCTGTTGTCACGAAGAAAGGGATTTGGGGGAAGGGGGTAAGCTCTTAATCTCTAGCGCTGTGTTATCTCCTTTGATAGATTAACGTGCGATGACATTCCAGAGATTAAAGCAAGGCCAAACTAATAAGTGATAAACAGAGTGAAGACGAGAAGGAAAAGTTAATGTACTAGTTAAGAAATTCACAGTCAAAGGCCAGTCAAGGAAATTGCGATCTCTGTAACTATCTACTTTTAATAATTTGAAAAGGGAGAGTCTTAGTCAAATTGTTCTGGGGTGATTCATCGGCGTGGCGTCTCTATTACTGAGTAGTCCGGTGATAGTGGGGAAAGTCAATCTTATGGGTACTAGAGCGATTGCAGACTGATCACATCACGGGGTGAGAGAGTATCTGTATGGGGGCCAGAGTTTCTGTGATAATCTGGCGGGTGGGAGTCTCTCAGGCTTAGGCACTTAGCTGGGGACTGCAGCGGCGATTGGTCCAGGATCCTCTGGATGGCTTGCCAGTGGTGGTGCAAGATGCTGTTCAGCAGTCACGCGAAGATGACTCACTGACCACGAGTGAAAGTAGTGCTGTCTTTGTTGTGGCACAGGCGTTGAACTTGACTTACGTTGCTAGTCAGTTCAGAAAAGGCGATGTCCCAAATCACGCGTCTCATTGACCTCCCGGGTTGTCGGGGGCCTGCAGCGGGTCAGCGATTGGGAGTAGATACCAGTCCGGGGCGATGCGTCCGGCACAGGGACCCGTCTGCAACGTGTACAGACGCTGTATCAGCTGGGGGTAGGGATAATGCGAATTCTGGGCCTGTGGTTTTTGGTCACCCTTATCAGAATTCAAATTGGCTTGACCGGTCATGAGTGGAGCCGGTGCAAAAACCAACAGTCAAACAATGCATCTAGATTTACGGGGCAAAGTGGAGGTTATCGGCAGCCACTAGTAAAAAGATACATTCGGCGCATTGAATGGGTTTGGCAACAGGGCAAATCTTTATACATTTGGGAAGCATGGTGGAAGGCAATAATAATGGTACAGGACAAATGGGAGGTAGGTCTGGGCTGTACTTTGGATTCTAATCTATATGGAGGGGTTGGCATGGCATAGAATATCATACATGGGGTAACGGAGTATACAAGCATAAATTCAAACATGACGTGAGATATATACAAGGTAGAAAGTATGTGCAAGGGAGAAAATACAAGTCATAGCAATACATCAAGGCAAAATTATAAACGTGAACATACATACTGACAGGACGCATGAACATGATGGCGAACGATAGGTGATGGGGGTGCTATATGACAAGGAGTAAATTCCCTCTCTTACCTTGGTTTTAGACGGGTGGAAGCACAAGGATACTGACGAAACTCAGGGGTCGCTCGGTGATGGCGGCGTGGATTCGCAGGTTGTGGCTTCGAGGTAGGGAAGTTAGCATCTGACGCTAAGCCTGGGTCAGTAACAGACTTTAAGCAGGGTACCCTCGGGGGCGGGGCTTAAGAGACTGTGCGAGCCTGCTTGGAAGTGGTGGCTGGTCAAGAGGAATGAAGGCAGGTTGAGGCGATCGTCGCTGGCTGCGCGGGGGGTGACGGGGGGTAGCAGCCAAGCCTCAGAGGTGCTGTTGCCCGCCTTGTCACAGAGGCCCCCCCAAGGAAAAAGGCGAGGACGTAGGACTCGACGAAGGCGCGGCCAACCAGCTCTGAGGGCGGCTGCCGGGTGCGACGAGGGGTTGCGATGATCCGGGTGATGCGGGGGATGCAGGGTTCCGGGTACGGTGGCGGATGCCCAAGGCTGGGGTCCGCGGAGCTGCCGGGTTTCGGCTACGGTTAGTGGGCGGCGGCAGGAATGAAGGCTGGGGCGTCGGCCCTCAGGGGCGACTCGATGGAGTCGGTGGCGGGGTGACGGCTGAGGAAGTCTGCGCCGTGGTTGTCTTTTCCAGGGATGTGTTCCAGCTGGAAAGAGTATGCCTGGAGCAGCAGAGCCCACCTCATTAGCCGGGCGTTGAGCGATTTGGAGGTCGCCAAGAAGGAAAGTGGTTGGTGATCCACTTGGACTGTAAAGTGCGAACCGTAGAGATACAGTTGGAACTTCTGGACTGCCCAGACGAGGGCGAGACACTCCTTCTCCGAAGTGGCGTAGTTTTGTTCGGCCGGCTTGAGTTTCCGGCTGGCGTACGCGACGGGGAAGAGCGTCGGGGCGTCCGAGGAGTCCCGTTGGAGCAGAACGGCTCCGAGGCCTACGTCGCTGGCGTCTGTGCGCAGGACGAAGGGTTGTCCGTGGTTGGGGAGTCGTAGGACTGGCTGGGACGTCAGCTTGTCCTTGAGCTCCTGGAAGGCAGCTTCGCATTGCGGGGTCCAGATGACTCGGTCCGGTGCGGTTTTCCGGGTTAGACTTGAGAGTGGCGCGGCGATCCCGTTGTAGCCGGGTACGAACTTCTGATAGAAGCCACTCAGTCCCAGGAAGGACTGAACATCTTTCTTGGTCTTGGGGCGTGGCGCGTCTCGAAGGCGCTGGACGGTCTTTTCTAGAGGCCGGAGCTGTCCACGGCTGATGGTATGGCCAAGAAATTCCAGTTCTTGGTAGCCGAACTGGCATTTGGTCGGCCGGGCAGTAAGGCCAGCTTCTCTGAGGCGGCGCAAGAGTTGGCGCACCACTCGCAGGTGCTCCTCCCATGTCTCCGTTGCGACGAGTATGTCGTCCATAAAGGAGTGTATGAACGGACAGTGGAGGGGGTCCAACAGCTTCCGCATCATCGTGCTGAAAATACTTGGGGCATTGTGCAGGCCAAACGGCAGGACGTTAAATTCATAGTGGCCGTCCATCGTGCTGAAGGCTAGGTACTGGCGGGATGAAGGGTGCACGGGAATCTGATAAAAGCCTTTGCTCAGATCCACCCTGGAGAAGTATCGGGCGGATTGTAGCTTTGCGAACAAGTCCGTGGGGTCGGATAGGGGTCCGGGCACGAACTGGGTTACAAGGTTCAACTGCCGGAAGTCGATGCAGAGGCGATGTTCTCC
Organism: Oncomelania hupensis; assembly: GCA_036898135.1. Taxonomy (NCBI): domain Eukaryota; kingdom Metazoa; phylum Mollusca; class Gastropoda; order Littorinimorpha; family Pomatiopsidae; genus Oncomelania; species Oncomelania hupensis. The sequence continues at coordinate 8,349,218 of CM072519.1, read as the reverse complement.
GCTGGGCTTCCGTGACAGGACTATTCCTGCGCTGTAGGGGGAACGGGAGGGAGCGATGACTCCGGCTTGTAGCAGAGCCTCTACTTCCGTTCTTACTACTTGCTGCTGGGAAAGTGGGACGGGGTAAGGTTTCTGGCGGACGGGAGTGGGGTCCGTTAGGGTGAGTCGAACTTCTTCCAGGTCCGTCCTCCCAGGAAGGTCGGTGAGGACTTCCCTGTACTCTGCTACGATGGCGCGTAGCTGGCGTTGCTGGCCGGCGGGGAGCGAGGGGTCCAGAGAGACGTCCCGGAAGGATTCCTTCCCTTTGAGCGGAAATTCGGCGACGCCGGTCTCTGTGCCATCCACTTCGACGGCCAGCGCGACCGTGAGTAGTGAGTGGGAGTCTGGGGCGGGTGCAGGTTGCTCCAGGTACCGCTTGAGCAGATTGATGTGGTGGGTCCTGGGTTTTCCGCCTACCTCGATGCGATAGGTGGTGCGCGAGAGCTTCTCGAGCACCGGGTAGGGTCCCTGCCAAGCTATGTCTAGCTTGTTCGTGCCGCTGGGGAGAAGCAGTAGGACTTGGTCTCCTACCTGTAGCTCTCGGTCCCGGGCGCGGCGGTTGTGGTAGCGGGCTTGTCGCTCTCTCGCCTTCTTCAGGTTGGCGGAGGCGGCTTTCCATGTTGCCTTGAGGGTTTCTTGTAGCTTCGTGACGTATTTTGTGGCGTCGACCGGTGCCTCGTCCAGTTTGGCGTCGGTCCAGCTACGTCGTAAGGCGGCTAGTGGTCCGGAAAGGGGTCTTCCAAAGAGCAGCGTGGAAGGCGTATATCCGGTGGAGGTGTGCGGGGTTTCTCGATACGCGAAGAGCGCTGACGCGACGTATGTGTCCCACGCTTCCGGCTGTTCGTCGGCGATCTTGCGGATGATCGAGATGAGTGTCCCGTTCAGGCGCTCGACCTGTCCGTTGCTAGCGGGGTGGTAGGGTGGGGTCCGGATATGGCGGATGCGGAGTAGTTGAAAAACCTCTTGCATAAGTTTTCCGGTGAACTGGGACCCGTTGTCGGTCAAGATGTTGTCCGGGAATCCGACTCGCGTGAACATGGTGACGAGCGCGTCGGCGACTCGGGCGGCGTCGATCTTCGGTAGAGGAACTGCCTCACACCACATCGAGCAGGCGTCGACGAGGGTTAGTAGGTACTGGTTCCGCTTCTTGGTCCGCGGGAGGGGTCCTACAATGTCAACAGCCACTCGCTGGAAGGGTGTTCCGACAACGACGGCGGGGCTAATAGTGACCGGTACGGTGTGGTGGCGGGGCGAGTATCGCTGGCACTGGCTACAGGACTTGACGTAGCGCTTCACGTCATCGGTCATCCCGGGCCAGTGGTATTGAGCGCTGATGCGTAGAGTGGTCGCTCCGATGCCCATATGTCCGCTTAGGGGCATGCTATGGCCAAGTTCCAGGATTTGGGGGCGAAGCGTCGCAGGCACGACCAGTTGGGTATGGTCGTCCTTCTGGCGGAAGAGGAGTCCGTCTTCGACGAAAAAGTCCCCGGACTTGGGTGGAGTGCGTGCGGCGGGAAGCTTTCCGTAGCACTTGCGGAGGGTGACGTCGCTTTCTTGGGCTTTCCGGATCTGTTCCGGCATCTGGTTGGGAATCGGGGGTGGAGTCGCGGCTGATTTCGCCTGTGCGCGCGTCTGGACGGCGGCCATCGATTCCACAGGCTGGGGCGGCATCCCCAAGAAAACGTATCGGCATCCTAAAATTAAGTCGTACAGGGGCTGGTCCATTACTGCAGCTTGAATGGTCCCCGTTACGTATCGGCTGGCGACTTGGATCCGGGCTATAGGGAGCGTGGTGCTGGGTTGGGACGCGTCGGCCAACTTCAGGGTGATAGTCTCGCCGGTCAGGTCTTGTTCCTTGATGAGCGAGCGGCGGACGACGGCGTCGAAGGTAAGTCCAGTGTCGTAGAGACAGTGGGCTGGACGATCGTTGACTGTCACTTGCTCGGTGACGGCCGGTCGATCGGCGGGAGTAGCGACGGGGGTGACAGGGGTTCCGTCGGGGGTAACTTGGCGTAGGGCTAGCACGGTACCTTGTTTGCGACGCTGGTCGCTGATGCGTCGAAAACATTTCTCCCGGGTGTGTCCTCTGCGTTGGCAGTAGCCGCAGTGGAGCTCTGTGCTCCGCTTCCCTGGCTCTGCTGTGAGGGTTGGGCGTCCTTTGGGCGGCGGTGGACGGTGGTTCGCTGGCGGGACTGGCCGGCGAGGCTGGTGGCGGGTATCTGGCGACGAGGGTGCTGGGGGATCACGGCGGGGCTGTCTGTCGTCGGGATGGGCGGTGAGGTATCGATCCGCGACGATGATCAAGTCTTCAAGGCGAGCGGCGCCTTGTTCGGCGGCGAACGTCCGGAGTTCCGCCGGCATGGTGCCTCGAAGTTGCTCGGCGAGCATCAACTCTAGTAATCCGTCGTAGGTCCTGGGTTCGTCAGTTTGCTCAATCCATTTATCCCGTAGCGTAGCTAGACGGTCGGCAAACTGCGTGAACTTCTCCCCTCTCTCTCTCCGGGAGTTCCGGAAACTCTTGCGATAGTGCTCACCTGAGAGCTCAAAACCATGTAGTAGGGCTCTCTTGAGGGCGGGATAGTCTCCCTCCTCGGAAGTCGGGGTCTTGGCCAGAATCTCATAGGCCTTTCCCTTGAGGCCATGACTGAGCTTGCGATACCAGTGCTGGGAGTCAAGACCGTTTTCCCTCGCGACTCGCTCGAATCGGGCGAGGTAGACTTCAATTGTTTCGTCCCGATCGACGAATGGGTCCAGGGGGAAGTTCATCCCCGGAATCGGCGGGGGGGGTGCGGGTATTCCGGTGCGGGTGGCGAAGCTGGGGGCGATGAGCGAATAGTCTTCGCTAGCCGGCGATGCGATCCCTAAATCGCGGCGGTCGCGCTCAAGTTGGAGGAGTGCTTGGCGCCGTTCGAGCTCCCTGTCTTTCCTCTTCTCTTCCAGTGCCGCTATCCTCTCGTCCTCCTCCTTCTTCCTTGCGGCGGCTCTCTCCTCCTCTGCTATCCTCCGAGCGGCGGCTCGCTCTTCCTCCGCTGCCCTCTCCTTCTCCTCCTCTCGCCTCCGAGCGGCGGCCCTTTCCTCCGCGGCAAGCTTCTCCTTCGCCTCCTCTCTTCTCCGCTCGGCGGCTTTCTCCTCCTCTGCTAGCTTCCGGGCGGCGGCCCGTTCCTCTGCGGCGATGCGCTCTTTCTCCTCCTCCTTCCTCAGCGCCGCTGCTCTTTCTTCCTCCTGCCTCTTCGCATCTCGCTCTTTGGCCCTCTCCTCCCTCTTCAACTTTTCCTCTGCCACGTCAGCCTCCACGTTCGCCAAAACGTAGTCTTTAAGTTCGGTGCCGGCGAGCCCTAAGCTCTCGCCAATACTCTTGTACTTAAGAGCAAGCTCTCCCCGGTCGGCCATGGTAAGAGAGGTAACTTACCCTGCAAAAGGTCCTAACCGGGATGAGGGGCACACACAAGGGGTACGCTGACGGAAAACAGGGGGGTGGGCTGGATGAGCTACGATGAAAACTGCAAAGGGGCGAATACAACACAACCACAAAGACAAAATGCAATCAATCAAAAGCCACAAAAAATGAATGCAAGAAAAAAGCCTGTTGAGAGATCACCACTCGGGAAGGCCAGTAAGGGACCTATGGGGCTATGCTAACTACTACTAGGTCTAGTGGGCTGGGTCCTATCTATACTGGGCTGGGGTGAAAATCTAGCTAAGTCCTAAGTCTAGTCAAGTTGGGATGGGAGCCTAAGTCTTTTGTCTCGTTGGTTGGAGGGGGAAACCTAAGTCTTCTAGTCTCGTCGGGGTCGCCAAAATTAATGTCACGAAGAAAGGGATTTGGGGGAATGGGGTAAGCTCTTAATCTCTAGCGCTGTGTTATCTCCTTTGATAGATTAACGTGCGATGACATTCCAGAGATTAAAGCAAGGCCAAACTAATAAGTGATAAACAGAGTGAAGACGAGAAGGAAAAGTTAATGTACTAGTTAAGAAATTCACAGTCAAAGGCCAGTCAAGGAAATTGCGATTTCTGTAACTATCTACTTTTAATAATTTGAAAAGGGAGAGTCTTAGTCAAATTGTTCTGGGGTGATTCATCGGCGTGGCGTCTCTATTACTGAGTAGTCCGGTGATAGTGGGGAAAGTCAATCTTATGGGTACTAGAGCGATTGCAGACTGATCACATCACGGGGTGAGAGAGTATCTGTATGGGGGCCAGAGTTTCTGTGATAATCTGGCGGGTGGGAGTCTCTCAGGCTTAGGCACTTAGCTGGGGACTGCAGCGGCGATTGGTCCAGGATCCTCTGGATGGCTTGCCAGTGGTGGTGCAAGATGCTGTTCAGCAGTCACGCGAAGATGACTCACTGACCACGAGTGAAAGTAGTGCTGTCTTTGTTGTGGCACAGGCGTTGAACTTGACTTACGTTGCTAGTCAGTTCAGAAAAGGCGATGTCCCAAATCACGCGTCTCATTGACCTCCCGGGTTGTCGGGGGCCTGCAGCGGGTCAGCGATTGGGAGTAGATACCAGTCCGGGGCGATGCGTCCGGCACAGGGACCCGTCTGCAACGTGTACAGACGCTGTATCAGCTGGGGGTAGGGATAATGCGAATTCTGGGCCTGTGGTTTTTGGTCACCCTTATCAGAATTCAAATTGGCTTGACCGGTCATGAGTGGAGCCGGTGCAAAAACCAACAGTCAAACAATGCATCTAGATTTACGGGGCAAAGTGGAGGTTATCGGCAGCCACTAGTAAAAAGATACATTCGGCGCATTGAATGGGTTTGGCAACAGGGCAAATCTTTATACATTTGGGAAGCATGGTGGAAGGCAATAATAATGGTACAGGACAAATGGGAGGTAGGTCTGGGCTGTACTTTGGATTCTAATCTATATGGAGGGGTTGGCATGGCATAGAATATCATACATGGGGTAACGGAGTATACAAGCATAAATTCAAACATGACGTGAGATATATACAAGGTAGAAAGTATGTGCAAGGGAGAAAATACAAGTCATAGCAATACATCAAGGCAAAATTATAAACGTGAACATACATACTGACAGGACGCATGAACATGATGGCGAACGATAGGTGATGGGGGTGCTATATGACAAGGAGTAAATTCCCTCTCTTACCTTGGTTTTAGACGGGTGGAAGCACAAGGATACTGACGAAACTCAGGGGTCGCTCGGTGATGGCGGCGTGGATTCGCAGGTTGTGGCTTCGAGGTAGGGAAGTTAGCATCTGACGCTAAGCCTGGGTCAGTAACAGACTTTAAGCAGGGTACCCTCGGGGGCGGGGCTTAAGAGACTGTGCGAGCCTGCTTGGAAGTGGTGGCTGGTCAAGAGGAATGAAGGCAGGTTGAGGCGATCGTCGCTGGCTGCGCGGGGGGTGACGGGGGGTAGCAGCCAAGCCTCAGAGGTGCTGTTGCCCGCCTTGTCACACCTGTCTGAATGTTTTAGTCATGCCTGTATCTTTTAAGCGCTGCCATTATAATCACGTATAGGCCGTGATATGTATAGTTTAAGACAACAACTTGTGCTGTCATTAGATTATTTTGTGTGCGTGTGTGTGTGCTTTTTCTGCGTGAATGTAAACTTATTAGTTATTATTGATGTGGGGTTTAGATTGTGAATGTCTGTATTTGATTGGAATTTAATGTTGCTGCTGTGCCATTAGAAATGAATGTATCTCTGCTGTTTGTGTATATAATAAAATGGATATATTGCATGCTTCTTGCGGACTTCTTGGGGTGTCGAATAGCGCAGGGGTTGGAGCACTCGCTACTGTGTCGCAAGTTAAGCACCGTCCAGTGCGGTTAGCACTTGGATGGGTGACCGCAAAACGTGAAGCGACAAATAACAACGCCCCCAGTTGACTCAACTGTGACTGAGTACATACTCTCTTAAGGGTGGGGAAGGTAAAGCAGCGAGGGAGAGAGATGGGCATCACCCTCATTACGCTGGCCCAAGATAAGTGTGATCTCCAACATCACGCTCCCCTATGGCCACAAGGCTATGGGACCACCTTTACCTTTACCTTTTTTTTTCTTATGGACGACGAGCCAAAGACAAATTTCTGTATGTGATGAACATCAGACAATAAAGTTATATTGTATTGTATTGTACTGTATTGTATTGTATTGCTCACAATGAGAACTTCTCAGTGGCGTCTTTGGCTATCATGTAGTACATGTAATGGGTCATAGACGAAACCTTTGGTATAGGTTGAAACGCGAAAGGGAGAACCAGGCGTTGTGAATGCATGTGGACTACATTTGAGCTCCTTAAGCTCGTGGAGAAGCACGTGGAATTGAAAGCCGGTATGTCGCACTTGTTTGCCACCTCTGAGAGCAGGAATATCAATGAATGAATGAATAAAAAGAGAGTGTGGAGGGAGAGAGGGAGGAGTAACAGGGTGCGGATCTAGATATAGTCTTATTTATATACTACGTTTTTCATTTTTCTATGGTAAGGGGCTAACCAAAGAGCGTATTATAGAAAGAGAGGGAACTTGGAACAGAACCGCGAGACGGAAGATACGAGTTACGCTCCCTTGTCGACATGCTAAAAATGGCTCGTGGCAGAAAGACAAAAGGCGACCGAGTAAAACAGGGCGGTGACTTTTGCACAGCCATCAATTGCCGTAATGCCAGATACAAGAAAATTGTGATGGCAAGTTCTTTTTCAAGTTTCCAAGAGACAAAGAAAGGTAAATTGCAATCGAAAAACTTCTCTTTTGTGTGTTTATATAGGCCTAAACCAAGACCGCTGCAGTGTTGTTAAAACAATCGGGGAGAGGCTTCAGTGATTCATGTTATATCTATTATATGTGCTAAAACAAAAACTGTTTGCTTGCTGACAGTTTACGTTCAAAAGGTCGCTCACTGTTTACATTGTTTCTAGGTTGTTTGACTATTATATGTGTGCTTACATTTCAAACGTAGATGTTGTCAGATTGGCAATTTGGCTTCGTCAAACTGCTTATGTTAACAAGTTAAATTAGACTAAGTCTGTTTTCTCCTCGTGATCAAATACTGTGCAAGATAACCCCTTACCTAGGCACAACAATGGTCCTTGATCTGTTGTAATCCTTTTTTGTTTGAGTGTAAACGGGGAAAAAAATGTAATGTAGAAACTCAGTCTTTGTTCTGATCTGTGAATTTCTGCGCATTAGATCCATATTGCGTGGAATGTTGTAGTCTAGGTTCTGATTGTTCTGTCTGATTCATTAATTATTTTCCATGAAGTGACTTATGTTATTAAGCCAGTGATGTGGGAGGTGGGAAGGTTGGGGGGTAGGGGGACACCTGATATAAATTAAATTCACACTGTGAAACATTTTGTTATTGTGCTTTATTGTGATTAATTGATTGAATGACAGAGCTCTCTCTTCCCCCAACCTTTCTCTCTCTCTCTCTCTCTCTCTCTCTCTCTCTCTCTTTCTCTCTTTCTCTCTCTCTCTCTCTTTCTCTCTCTCTCTCTCTCTCTCTCTCTCTCTCACGATTACGGATTTACACAGTTTCGGATAAATGAAACAGTCTGTCATGCATACTTTAATTGTAAAATATCTGTCGTTTATTAAAAAATAATAAATTCCAGGGCAGAAAACGAACCTATGACATACACACATAAGCAGCATAAAAGCACCTAATAAATGTCAATAAGTAAACATACCCCCCCCCTCCCCCCCAAAAGGCAGCAGTAGCTGAATGTTAATAATAATGATGGTTAAAAGTTTGTTTTTTGCAAACGTTGCCATAAAAATGTTCTTTTGCAATGGCATAGGCTCAATAAGTTACCACGCACAGATCATTCATATAGCAGATGATGAAATATAGCCAGCCCGAGCAAAGGGAAATAATCCGTGAGAGCGTCTCGCATTTTTGTATAGGACATAATGGAAGTTCTTTCCGTAATAAGCTCTTTGGGCTAACTCAAACCCTCTCATTTAAATAATATGCAGTGCGATCGTTACTCGACCTAGTATCAACGACGCCGCATTTATTATCTTCGTCTACGAACAGTCGTTTGCACACAAATGACCGCATGCCAGGAACGATAACTAGGCAAGTAGTTCATGTAGAAAGAGTTGTCACCCTTTCATCTACAGAGAGCGCTTGGATACAAGTGAAGAATTGTCCGTCTTTGAATTTTCATAGATGGTGCTGCTGCCCAATCAGAATCTTCGTAGAATATCTAATTAAGTCTTTCTGTCGGCGATCAGCAGCTCCCCACTGCGAACACGTACGTCTTCCAGAAGTCATGATAGATTAATGAGAAAATTTTTCTACCAGCGTCTATGCGATCTTTTTTTTTTTTTTTGTAATTTGTTTTTAAATTAAAATTTCGGTGTAGTTTTCCAAGATATAGTGCAATTTAGACCCATTTTAGCAATCTTGTTTGGATACTCGTGTTCGTGGACTGTCATCCAAAACTTGTAGGCCGACATGTCTTAAAAATAGCAGTAGGCTTATTGAGTGCAGCGTGCGACATGTCTTGAAACAGGAGTATTGAGTGCAGCGTGCGACATATCTTCAGCAGTATGGAGTGTGAAGCGCAACCTGTCTTGAAACAGCAAGATTGTGTGTGAAGTCCAACATATCTTGAAACAGCAAGATTGAGTATGAAGTGTAACATGTCTTGAAACAGCAAAATTGAGTGTGAGTCCAACACATCTTGAAACAGCAAGATTGAGTGTGGAGTGCAATTTGTCTTGAAACATCAACATTGAATGTGGAGTGCTACATGTCTTGAAACTGCAAGATTGAGTGTGAAGTGCAACACATCTTAAAATAGCAAGAGCGCGACATGTGATTATTCTTTCTGTTTAGTCCTTCAATCCTTTGACGATTGGTGGCCTTGGTGAACTAACAAATCTACAATAAGCTCTCCCCTTTGTAGTAGCTATCCTTCTTCTCTGGTCTGCCACCGGCGGTATGTCGGCAGAGGTGGTTCAGTGGGTTCAAGGCGCAAGCCTTACGCGCGAACGTGATTGGAGTTCGATCCGGCAGATGATGCATGACGCAGTACTGAACGCAGTGATGGAGATCACGTACAATCGTACGTGTTTCACGTACTGAGTTGGGAAATCACGTAACGAAAATGTAATGAAAGGGTATAAACACGCACAAAATCAGTGCCAAAGGGGTATGAAAACGTAAAGCTAAGTTGCTGGGAGGTATCATCAGGTACAACTATTTCGGTCGTGCGTACAGCTTTCGCTCGATTTGGATCGTGTGCCTGTGCGTACTGCGCGACCGCCTACCATCCTCTCTCCCCCTCCTATTCATTCTGTCGCTTCCGAGAAACAGCCAATCATATGCACGATAACATTCCCTATTTTTTCTCGACGCTTTTGATTGGCTATATAGACTAAGACTGACAACAACCCAACATTAAACATGGCCGACAAGCAGCGATCTGAGGGGAAGCCGAAGAAAAGGAAAAATAAAGCAGATAAAACTAATTGCTCAAAAACAAATTAAAACAAGATGAAGGAAAAGAAAAACAAACTTTTTTTGTCAGCCTTTGGCTTTGAGTGCTCGGTAAGAGAAGAAAAATGTGAGTCGCAACCGGGCCCGGCTGAAGAAACTCAAACTGATGAAAAGACTTTCCACGCAAAGTGTTTATTACGTATGTTGGTGTACCCCCTAAAAAAACTGAAAGGGGGAATAAAAAACCCTTATGTTTGCAATGAGGGTATGAAAACCCCCACATGTTTTGGTTGAGGGTATAAATACCCCTAGCTTAAAAACTTTCTCCATCACTGGAACGGTACACCTAGACAGTGGTACTGCTTTCAAACGCAGTGTAAACGATGTTTGTTTCGGGTGAAAGGGGAGAGGGGAATAGATAACCATTTTCTTTTGCAAGGGTAAACGCGTCCGTAAGGGGAAGGATTGGAAGGGAGGGTATGGTTATTCCAGATGCTTCTGTGTCTCACTCTGTGCATCGCGATGCTGACATTTATTTTGTGCAAACTGGACCTTGGTGACCTACGCTTTGAGAAGTTCTCCCAGCTCGTATAAGCGCGCTATATAAAAACAAACTTGACATTATATTATATGGGCGGAAGAGTTCTGCCCCTTGACGAGCGGACAGTGTTTGCTATCTGATCTCTGGTGATCGCTTTATTGTCACGAAGTTTATCTCTTGAAAAAAAAAGTTTTGATGTTCTCTGCGTTGCGCAGCATTGCATGCGGGGGTGGTTTGTGTCTGTGGTGTGTGGGTGTGTCTGTATGTGTGGGGGTGTTTTGAGTGTGTGTTTGTGTTGTGTGTGTTGTGCATGTGTGTGTTTGTATGTGTGTGTGGGTGTTATCATTTAGAAATGTCATGGTATTTCGTAATGGTTTGGCGCTTCGGCCAGTGCAAAGAGCATGAAAACTGTGTCCAATGTTTGTTATACTTTCTTCTTAACAAATATTCCTATTCTATCTTATCCTATCCTATCCTATCATATCCCGTAACTTGGAGGTCTTTGGGGCACCACAGATGATTGTTTAACCAGAGTACCCCATCTTTTTCTGTCCTCGGCAACTCTGATGGCTTCGCTCAGTGTCAAGCCAGTCCATTCTCGAATGTTGTTATCCCACCTCTTTTTCTGTCTCTTTCATCTTCAGCCTCCTTGCACCGTGTCTTGCAGGATGGTCTTTGCAAGGCCCGATGCTCTGGTGATGTAATAGGATAGGATTAATCGATGATGATGATTGATGATGATTGATGATGATGATGATGATGATGATGATGATGATGATGATGATGATGATGATGATGATGATGATGATGATGATGATGATGATAAGAAGGAGATGGAGAAAGGAGAAGAAGAAAAAAAAGAAGAAGAAAAAGAAGAAGAAGAAGAAGAAGAAGAAGAAGAAGAAGAAGAAGAAGAAGAAGAAGAAGAAAGAAGAAGAAGAAGAAGACAGAAAGAAAGAAAGAAAGAAAGAAAGAAAGAAATAAAGAAAGAAAGAAAGAAAGAAAGAAAGAAAGAAAGAAAGAAAGAAAGAAAGTAGTAGTAGTAGTAGTAGTAGTAGTAGTAGTAGTAGAAAATAATTTTTGTTTTTTTGTTTTTGATGCTGCTCTTCTTCTTCTTCTTCTTCTTCTTCTTCCTGAGTGTTTTTGGGTGTTGGGATGTGTATGTGGTTGCGTGTTATTGACCAATGTAGTCTACGCATTTTGCGTTTACATTTGTTTTGTGTAAAGCGCTTTGTGATTTTGGAAAGCGCTGTATACATTGTCTGTTATTATTGTTGTTGTTATTATTATTATTATTATTATTATTATTATTATTATTATTATTATTATTATTATTATTGTTGTTGTTGTTGTTGTTGTTGTTGTTATTTATTCTTTTTCTTAAATAATGTTTACTCCTTTGACGGATTTTTTTTCTCCTTCATTTTCATTCGTTGATTACTACTTCGTGATTTTTTATATTATCACCAGTTCTTTCCATCACTCCTGCGCTCGCCGTTCTTTACACTTTCGCTTTAAACACACCTCTTTTTATGTTTCAAGACAAAAGAGGGGAGGGAAAAGGGAAGTAACTCGTCTCGTGTAACTTAGTGAGTGATGTGAAACGACAACTTGATCCATAGCAGACTGCAGCTGCAGAGCAGAAAAGAACGAACACACTGACGTAAAACGAAATTACCCTGTTGGAGAAACAAACAAAAACAAAAAAAATCAACCAAAGTGGGAAAAAAAAAAAGACAGAATTTTAGAAAAAAAATTAGTTTCCCTGCTTCCTTCGGAAACTAATAAAGAAAAGACTATAAAAACTTGGAATAAACTACAAAACTGGAACTTGGGAAACGTGAAAACATTATCTAGGTTGTCTTGTAATCGTATATAAAGCTAACTCGCTTTTAACCGTCCTTTTTTGGGTTGTTTGGATTTTTTTTAAATTGCAGAACACATGATTTTATTCTTTTATACAACGTTGTAGTTGTTTTTCTTCTTCTCCTTCTTCTTCTTCTTCTTCTTCTTCTTCTTCTTCTTCTTCTTCTTCTTTGTCTGTATATATATTATTTTTTTAATTCAAAACACAAGATGTTATCCATCTGTACAAAGTTGTTTTTATGTTCTTCTACTTTTTCTTTTTCTTCTTCTTCTTCTTCTTCTTCTTCTGATGATGATGATGATGATGATGATGATGATGATGATGATGATGATGATGATGATGATGGTGATGATGATGATGATGATGATGAGATAAAGAAGAAGAAGAAGAAAATTATTATTGTTTTGTTGTCGTTGATGCTGCTCTTTTTCTTCTTGTACTTCTTCTTTTGCTGTTACCTTTAGTATAATAGTTTATTATTTTACTGTTTCCCTGTTTTTTGTGAACAGGTTACCGAGCTAGAGCAGAAAGGAGCCCAACGCAGAAGAGACAGATCCCTCGCACTGTGGAAGGTCCCAAAGCTATAGTGTAGGTTCTCTCCCTACACACACAAACTGTCCAGCCGTAATCTTACAACTAATCCTACAGCTCTCTTCTTCTGCTTCAGCTCGTTAACTATGACACACCTACACTAAATTTTCTGTAGGCATGCTTCCGATACTATGAAATCAACATTGGGAGTAAGTGTAACATTTGTAGTGTGTATGTTGGTACAAGTCGCCGCGCTTTGAGCCGTGATTTTATTTTTTTTTAAAGTGCTTGTATAGTATTTCTTAGTAGTAGTAGCAGTTGTAGTATAGCAGTATCATTATTATTATTATTATTATTATTATTATTATTATTATTATTATTATTATTATTATTATTATTATTATTATTATTATTATTATACAGGTATACAGCGCATTATACCAACACTACTATGCAATACAATACAATACAATACAATACCACGTTATTTACTTCACATTGCAGTGTATTTTATCTAGGCATTTTGTCTTTGTAGACCGATTATGTGAAGCATGATTTCCTAGTCTTCAGCTGCTCATTGTTAAACGTATAATAGTGCTGTAGAGGCATTCTGCCTTATGCCGATGAGTGTGCGTGTAAAACATCTAATAAAACCCATATGCCGCTGACGGTGAAACACATAATACCACTCTGGAGGCTTTCTATAGTTAGGCCGCTGAATGGGAAACACATACCATTCTAGTTATGCCGCTAAAGGCACGTCTTCCGTGGAGCGAGAAATGTACTCTTTACTCTGAGTCGTTCTACTTTATGCTGGAGTTGAGAAATCAAGACCATTAGTACTATTCATCACCCCTGTGACTGAGAAACCGATTCTGCTTTAAAGACTGTCAACTCTCTTGCTGGGCATTTCTAGTTTATGCCGATGGGAATCGCTTGGATCAACGCTTGATTTCCAATTGCGCCTTCACGTCTGCCGATGAATGTGAAGCTTGCTCTACTAATTTTAGTAGGCATTCTACTTGATGTTGGTGTTGTGAAACATACACTGCTACACTTCATAACCGTTTCTCAGGATTGTCCATTGTGATCTATGAATCTCTTAGACACGGGGGTGTAACGCAATCAATGCGATATTATAGTTTTACTGAATGCCCACTCGACAGAGAACGTTGTTACTGTCATGAACTGGCTAGTTTTAACTCTGCTCATTGACTATTCAGCCTTGTGTAGTTTTTGTAACAGTAGAGAGTCAGTATATAACACAGCAGCAATAAAAGTACACACCGCGAGCCCGACCCACGCTGCGTAGTTAATCAGCACTGTGTGCGAGAGTCGTAAACATTTTACCCAATGAGAGCTTAGGCAAAGCGGTTTGAGCCAGTTTGACTGGGTCCGAGCCTAACACAGCTTTGGTCAGTTGGGAGGAATACACCGAAGTGTTAACAGCTAGAAAGCTGGCAGAGAAATCTCTCCACACTTAGACCAGGAAGCAGGACTTAGAATCTTATAATTCTATCAAGTCACAACGGGCCTGAACTTGTCAAACAGGTAAATGAACACCCTTCTGTTTCATCGTGATATATTTATATTATTGTTGAAATTATGTTTGAAGAATTTGCTATGCATAAATGTGACTTGTTAATCCGAATTTGCGTGACCATGTGGAAAGGCCGAACCCGTGGTGAAACACGACCGGTTGCGCCGCCATGTTGTATACCATACGGAACCACTGTTGTCTAACTTATATGTATGTTTGCAGACCAGTGGCTGTACCACTGAATGTTTATAATATTATTAATTCTGTATGTGTATAGTTAGACACGATTGATGTTTATGTATGTATAGGAATTTAGAGTGAGATTCCAGTGGAACCCGGAAGTAGCAGAATGTTCGTCGCTTATGTATAGAGATGTGGAGCTATCACTGAGGGCTACTTTGGCTTTCAGTGAGACGCTCTGCACAAACCGATTATTCAGGGTTGTGCAGAATTTCGTCTCTTATATTACAGACGAGCAGGCGAGCTATCCTGTGCGTCCCACTCCACTGAAACGACAAGTTGGTTGAGGAGCCCTACCGCACAAGTCGGAAAGAGCTACCTTGAAAAACACCCTGTCAGACCCCACAGCGTGGCAAGGGAACCCAACTACACAACGACAAAGGTGTCCCAGAAGCTACCTCACAGAAGGACTTCGACCGCGCCATCAGAAAGTTAAGTGTAATCAACGAAGGTGCACTTAAACTGATCATAACAGGACCACAGTAGTCCAACTCTTCAGAAACTGTAAAACGGACCACAGTAGTCCAAATCTACATGAGATATTATAGCAAGTGCCCGATGAAGATATAACAGCTGCCTAGACTATCAGCGATCGAACTATTAGCAGTAACTGAGACTTTTTAAGTTAGATTAGTACTTAGAGAATCTTGTATAGAGTAGAAGAAATAAATGTGTGATTTTAACTGTTATCAAGTGGCTGGACTACATATGATTCATAGCCGTGTGAAAGCTAGTGTGACAGTAATCTTTTACCATTTTATCTATCTATCTCTGTACCCCAACCTTAACACAGAACGAGCTAAACAAATAAATTTATTAAAGTAATTCATAGGGTGACTTACTAGCAGTTCCCACCGAATAAACGTGAGGGTCCATAATTCCATTGTGCAGAGCCCATAAACCCCACGTGACACTTTAATTGGCGAGCCTAGCCAGGATCTGTGTATAATAGGAATTGGGTATAACCGGACCTAAGTACAATAAAATTAGATAACAATAGTAGTAGTAGAATAACTTAGAATAGTGGTAACAGAGACTGATCAGTTGTGGTGCACTATTCTTTAGTTAAAAACTTTTTTGCTTCAAATATTTTTGTGTCTGTATGTTGCATTGTTCTTTTGCAGGTTTTGCTTAAGTAACTGTTGTATGCCATTTGACTCTTGTTTTATTCTATTATTGATTACGAATTTGATTGTCTTTGCATTGTTGTTATTGAATTGCAATATTGCTAGTGTTTTGGTATTCCACGTGATTCAGAGGTTGTTCATAGACACGTTTGGCAATGTCGGACCCAGTGGCCTTGAGATTGCGCTTCAAGGAATTAGGGGAAGCTTTACACTTAGCAGGGGGAGACCTAATTGCGTATATCAATGCAGAGGTAGAGAAACAGGAGGCTAAGGCAGAGAGAGCAGCAGAGAGAGAGGCGAAGAAACTCGAAGCGGCAGAGAGAGCCGCAGAGAGAGAACAGAAAAAAGCAGAACTAGAAGCAGCAAGAGAGGCGAAGAAACTAGAATTAGAAGTAGAACAGAAGAAGGCAGCATTAGCAGCAGAGAGAGAAGCAGAAAGTAGGAGATGGGAGTATGAGAGGGCAGAAAAGGAAAAAGACAGACAGCATGAGTTAGAGCTAAGAAGATTAGGATCAGGAGCTTCAAGTTCTTCCTCAACCCCTCCCCACTCAGATCAGCTAGAGGTAGCATCCAACCCTGTACAAGGAATGTCTTTTCCACTGGGGACATTCAATGAGAGAGAAGAAGGTCTAGATCTCTATCTGACTAGGTTTGAGCGTCTAGCAACAGAGTACAAACTAGATCCCACTCATTGGTCTTTCAAGCTTAGTCAAGGACTTAGAGGAAAGGCTTATGACATCTACAGTAAGCTACCGACTGACAGAGTGACTGACTATCACAAAGTAAAAGAGGCACTCCTAACGGGATTCGAACTAACAGGAGAATGCTATCGGCAAAAATTCCGCACCAACCGGAGAGTGAAAGGAGAGAGCTATGCGCAGTTCGCGGATCGGTTGTCCACAACGCTGGATAAGTGGATTAGCCAGTCAGCCACGGCTAAGACGTATGATGGACTGACAGAACTGTTAGTATGGGAACAGCTACGGGAAACCATGACCCCCGAGCTGAGAACATTCTCAGTAGAGCAGGGCGCGGAAAGACTGGAAGATCTGGTCAAGGTCGCAGATAGGTACGTGGCCGCACACGGAGAAGCCAAGAGCTTCAGGCGAGACCTAAAGCCTAACGGGAAAGAGGCACAGAAACGAAGCCCTAACCGGGAAGAGCGCACCGCGAATAAGCCGAATAACCCCAGACCTGGGCAGAATAAAGGACCCAACACGGAATTCGGGAAAAGAGGTCCCGCAGAACAGAGACGGTATTGCTCGTTCTGCAACAGAAACAATCACTCCACCGCAGAATGTTTCAAGTTGGCCGCAGAACGTAGGGAAGAGCGCGAAAGCCGGCCAGCGCACAGAGTTCTAACTCAAAGTAGCGGTAACAAGCCACACACGATCGGAGATCACCCATCGGTGACAGACACGGTCAAGGTCAACGGAAAAGAAGCGAACTGTCTGTATGACACAGGTCTATCATACGACGCGATAGTTAGCGAATCTCTTGTATCGCGCGCGGACTTGACAGACAAGACAGTCGAACTACAAGGAGCAGACTTGACGAAACCGACGACTACTTGCCCAATAGCTTGGATAGAAGTAGAGAGTAGGTACGTCACAGGACGAATCCAAGCAGCTGTTTTACAGAAACCCCTGTATGATCTAGTGCTAGGTTGTAGGTATGTGTTCTTAGGCACGCCCCCCAAAACTGTAGAGATAGCTGCAGTGCAAACCAGGGCCCAAGCTAAAACCCAACCACCCCAGCCCGAGTTCGCTCCGAATCCAGGACTCGAAGAGATCAAAACAGCACAGAAAGAAGACACCTCGATAGCGAAGTGCTTCCAGAAGCTACCCAAGGCGCACACACCCCCGCACAAGGGAGACTTCTACATGGAAGAGGGAGTTCTACATCGACAAGGAGATGGAGATCACACCCAACTAGTACTACCAGCCACCCTTCGAGCCCAAGTACTAGAACTAGGCCACAGCATGCCACTCAGCGGACACATGGGAATTGGAGCCACAGTGCAGAGAATCAGCGCACACTACTATTGGCCAGGAATCACGGAGGATGTCAAGCGCTACGTGAAATCTTGCCACCAATGTCAACGATATTCCCCGCGATATCACACCGTACCAGTTACCTTAGGACCATCAGTAGTAGTCGGCGTGCCATTCCAGCAAGTCTCAGTAGACATAGTAGGACCACTGCCCATGACCAAGAAGCGGAACAGATTTCTACTCACACTCGTCGACGCATGTACGATGTGGTGCGAAGCAGTCCCGTTGCCAGCGATAGACACCAAGAAGATTGCAGATGCACTCATCGCCATCTTTACCAGAGTCGGATTCCCGGACAGCATTAGAACGGACAACGGATCTCAGTTCACCGGCCGCCTGATGCAAGACGTGTTCGAGTTGATACAAGTTCATCACATTCGCACACCACCATACCACCCAGCCAGCAACGGACAAGTAGAAAGACTGAATGGAACCCTTCTCACCATACTCAGGAAAGTCGCCGACGACAATCCAGAAGCGTGGGACACCTACGTGAATGCGGCACTGTTCGCATACCGAGAAACACCCCATGCAGCCACAGGCTACACCCCGTCAACATTGCTATTCGGCAGACCTCTAGCCGGACCGCTAGAAGCCCTACGCAGAAGTTGGACGGAGGCCAAGATAGACGACACACCAAGAGGTGCCACCAAGTACGTCGCAGACCTGCAGGAAACCCTCAAAGCAACGTGGAAGAAAGCTGGTGAAGCACTGAAGAAGGCAAGAGCCCGTCAGGCGAAGTACTACAACCGCCACGCGAAGGACAGAGAACTGCAAGTCGGCGATCAAGTGCTACTCTTACTTCCAAGTGGAACCAACAAGCTGGACATCGCTTGGAGAGGACCGTACCGGGTGACTGCCAAGAAATCCAAGACAGTCTACCAAGTAGAGGTGAACGGGAGAGCCCGGTACCACCACATCAATCTCCTCAAGAAATACACGGACCGACCAGCGACCCCCAGCACTCACAACTTGCTAGCCATCGCCATCGCGGAAGAAGGAGAAAGCATGGAGACCAATGCAGTAGAGTATCCCCTGCACTCCAAAGAAACCTACAAAGACGTGTACTCAACGGAGACCTAGCCGCTAAACAGCGACAGCAAGTACTACAGGTCATTCGACAACATCAGACTGTGCTCACAGACCGACCAGGGAGGACAGACCTCGTCGAAGTAACCTTAACGGTGACCGACCCAACACCCGTCCGCCAGAAGCTCTACCCGATGCCACTGTCTCAGCAGCGAGCCATCAAGGAAGAGATAGACACCTTACTGGCAGCCGGAATCATCTCAGAGTCTACCTCACCCTACAGCGCAGGCACGGTATTGTTGCGAAAACCCAACGGAGAGCATCGACTGTGCATCGACTTCAGACTCCTGAATGCGGTAACGCAGTTCCAGCCAGAGCCACTCCCGGACCAGACCGACCTATTTGCCAAGCTACAGCGAGCAAAGTACTTCTCACGCATCGACCTCAGCAAAGGATACTACCAGATACCAGTACAACCACAAGTCCGAAAGTACCTAGCATTCAGCACTATGGAAGGACACTTCGAATTCAACGTGCTTCCATTCGGACTCCACAACGCACCCAGCATCTTCAGCGCCATGATGCGAAAACTCCTGGCACCCCTGAGCAGCGAGCACCTACATTCGTTTATGGACGACATCCTCATCGCAACACCTACGTGGGAGGAACATGTCACGCTCCTACAACAACTACTCGCCCGCCTCAGAGACACGGGATTGACGGCAAGACCCACCAAATGTCAGATCGGATTCACCGAGCTAGAATTTCTGGGACACACCATCAGTCAAGGAAGCCTGCGACCGGTAGAGAAGACAGTGAAACGCCTACTCGACGCTCCTAGGCCCAAGACCAAGAAGGAAGTGCAGTCGTTTCTAGGACTCTGCGGCTTCTACCAGAAGTTCATCCCCAACTACAACAGCATCGCCGTACCTCTGACAAATGGAACCCGGAAAATCGCCCCGGACAAAGTAGTTTGGACAGCGGAATGTGAGACAGCCTTCCAAACACTCAAGGACAGAATGACATCGGCGCCAGTACTCCACCTACCCGATTTGACTCAGCCGTTCGTTCTTCGCACCGACGCAAGCGACTTAGGCCTCGGAGCAGTACTGCTACAGCGCGACCCCAAGAATGCAGAGACGTTATTCCCTGTCGCCTACGCCAGCAGAAAATTGAGACCCGCCGAGACCCACTACGCCACGTCGGAGAAAGAATGTCTTGGACTAGTCTGGGCCATACAGAAGTTTCAACTCTACCTGTATGGGACCCACTTCACAGTTCAGGTGGACCACCAACCACTATCGTTCCTGGCAGCCTCCAAGTCTTTGAACTCTCGCCTGATGAGATGGGCACTCACCCTTCAAGCGTACTCATTCCAAATCGAGTACATACCCGGCAAAGAGAACCACGGAGCCGACTACCTCAGTCGCCATCTCGTGGAGGACACAGCAGCTGTCGCCCACCCAACACAACTAAGGGCCACAGCACCAGAATTCGTCCCCGCCCAATAATACCCTGTCACTAGTGTCCATAGCTCCTGGCACAGCATTGCAGCTCAGGTAGAGCAACTTACTTAGTTTGTAAATAGGACCCTAGGATAGTGCAGCGTTAAACTAGGCTCTGTAGTAGAAAAAGGTCGAATCCAGTAGTCATCGCCTTTTTTCAGTTGAGGGAGCCTGTCATGAACTGGCTAGTTTTAACTCTGCTCATTGACTATTCAGCCTTGTGTAGTTTTTGTAACAGTAGAGAGTCAGTATATAACACAGCAGCAATAAAAGTACACACCGCGAGCCCGACCCACGCTGCGTAGTTAATCAGCACTGTGTGCGAGAGTCGTAAACATTTTACCCAATGAGAGCTTAGGCAAAGCGGTTCGAGCCAGTTTGACTGGGTCCGAGCCTAACACAGCTTTGGTCAGTTGGGAGGAATACACCGAAGTGTTAACAGCTAGAAAGCTGGCAGAGAAATCTCTCCACACTTAGACCAGGAAGCAAAACTTAGAATCTTATAATTCTATCAAGTCACAACGGGCCTGAACTTGTCAAACAGGTAAATGAACACCCTTCTGTTTCATCGTGATATATTTATATTATTGTTGAAATTATGTTTGAAGAATTTGCTATGCATAAATGTGACTTGTTAATCCGAATTTGCGTGACCATGTGGAAAGGCCGAACCCGTGGTGAAACACGACCGGTTGCGCCGCCATGTTGTATACCATACGGAACCACTGTTGTCTAACTTATATGTATGTTTGCAGACCAGTGGCTGTACCACTGAATGTTTATAATATTATTAATTCTGTATGTGTATAGTTAGACACGATTGATGTTTATGTATGTATAGGAATTTAGAGTGAGATTCCAGTGGAACCCGGAAGTAGCAGAATGTTCGTCGCTTATGTATAGAGATGTGGAGCTATCACTGAGGGCTACTTTGGCTTTCAGTGAGACGCTCTGCACAAACCGATTATTCAGGGTTGTGCAGAATTTCGTCTCTTATATTACAGACGAGCAGGCGAGCTATCCTGTGCGTCCCACTCCACAGAAACGACAAGTTGGTTGAGGAGCCCTACCGCACAAGTCGGAAAGAGCTACCTTGAAAAACACCCTGTCAGACCCCACAGCGTGGCAAGGGAACCCAACTACACAACGACAAAGGTGTCCCAGAAGCTACCTCACAGAAGGACTTCGACCGCACCATCAGAAAGTTAAGTGTAATCAACGAAGGTGCACTTAAACTGATCATAACAGGACCACAGTAGTCCAACTCTTCAGAAACTGTAAAACGGACCACAGTAGTCCAAATCTACATGAGATATTATAGCAAGTGCCCGATGAAGATATAACAGCTGCCTAGACTATCAGCGATCGAACTATTAGCAGTAACTGAGACTTTTTAAGTTAGATTAGTACTTAGAGAATCTTGTATAGAGTAGAAGAAATAAATGTGTGATTTTAACTGTTATCAAGTGGCTGGACTACATATGATTCATAGCCGTGTGAAAGCTAGTGTGACAGTAATCTTTTACCATTTTATCTATCTATCTCTGTACCCCAACCTTAACACAGAACGAGCTAAACAAATAAATTTATTAAAGTAATTCATAGGGTGACTTACTAGCAGTTCCCACCGAATAAACGTGAGGGTCCATAATTCCATTGTGCAGAGCCCATAAACCCCACGTGACAGTTACAGGTCTGAAGTTTTGATGTTTAATCGTATTTATATGGCCCACTTGCTACATTAGGCATCGTTTGACGTCCAGACGACTGAGCACAAGCTCAAACCTTGTCCATTCTTCATTATGTTTTATGAAAAGTCCATTCGGATCTATGGACCATTTTGAATAAGGAGAAATCAATCAGCACGATATTATATTGAACTAATAACCCTTTCAACATAATTATGTGTGTCAGAACAACGCGTGCTTGACGCGTTGGCTCTCAACATCAGTGTTTTTGTCAAACCTCTCAATTGTTCGCATTTTCCAGCACAACCCGTACTTGCAAATTTGTAAACAATTTCGAAAGCGAATGCAATCGATTGTCTAATATCACAAATGTGAATAGACGTTAAAATAAATAAATAAATACATAAATAAATAAATAAATAAATAAATTAATGCAACCGATACTATTACTGAATGACCTTCGACAAAACATGGTTGAGAACAGTTGTATTGTAACATGCTATAGTGATCTGAACATGAAGGGCTCTTGGCAATGGTTTCTTGAGAGCATTATATATTAACTAACTGAATACTCTATGATCTTTAACTATATCCAAGATCTTTAAGTCTTTGTTTTATCAGATCTGCTGTGTACGTAGTATTTTTTTCCCCTAACGTGTTCGGGTTAGGGTTAGCCAAGTACCAAGTGTTAGCCGAAGCCCGACCATTTTAGAGTGACAGGAATATTAAGGGGGTATAGTACTCTTTTTTTTTAAATTCCCCATTACTGTATCATCGAGATAGATTTTTTTGGGGGGCGGGGAGGGGAAGCATAGGATGGGGGAACATACAAACCTAGGGTAACGTGGAGCTGGGTGAACGCAGGATTGGGGCGGATGTAGGGGTATTAATTCAGTTTAGTTTAAGATGGCATTGCCGCACACCGGCATGTCCAAGATCAATGTTCCGAACCCTGTCCTTCAGGAGAGGTTTCAGCGTTGTCTTCCAGATTTGTCCAATGTTTGAAAGAATATAGACCAAAACAGTGAACATAGTCTTGGCGAACATAGGGGAATATAGACCTGGGGAAACACAAAAATGCTCCCAGGCTTTTCTCATCTTTGATAAATCCAAACTGAATATATTCTTCGTTTGTTTCAGCTACCCATGGACTTATTTTCTATAGCTGGAGATCCGACCACCAATCTTCAGCAGCTATCGATGACTCTTGAACTGTTGAAGAGCGACAACAAGCTGGTGGAAACGGGATGCACATATATACACACAGCCTACCATATCACCTTCGTGGAGACAGAAGTGGAAAAGAGGACCTAAAAAAACAAACACCGAATAGAAAGAACTGGGCTTTGAGAACTTGAATGACTGCACGTCGAACCCATCGCTCCACCGACACACTCTCCGGACAGATGCTGAGAGGTGTGTCTGATCGCCTTTTATCGCCTTTTTAGAGTGCGCTGTGATCTGTGCTGCATTTTGAAGCGAAACAGCAATCATCGATGCCGTAACAAGCTGTTTTAGAACAAGTTTATTTTTTTCCCAACACTGGATGATCGTGTACAACAACTTCTAATAACTCTTTACCCAGCTGCTTTGTGTCTAGAAAGACTCATTGTCGGACTCGAGAACTGTCACTATATAATATAGCCAAGATTTCGGATACGCAGCAGTGACATCTACAGGAGTATAGTTATCTTGCTTAAAAATACGGAGTGTAACAATAGCAACCAGCAGTGAGACAGTGCCTCTGGTATCTGGTAATATTCTCACATTCTATTGGGTGCGCGTAATCGTCTTTCCGCTGCTGACGACCGCCTTCATCTTAGTGAAAATTGTGCAGACTGGTGCCATCTGTATCAGAGATGCAGTTCTTTGCTGCACGGATGTGACAGGCTGTATAACCAGCGTCTTCAAGAGGTAAGTGGAATATTCGTCTTGGGGGGTTGTGTTAAAAGTATGTTTTTGTAATGTAATGTAATGTTTTTGTACGTAGTGAACTTTACATCGTTCGGCGGTTTGAAGTAAGTGATACAGTACTTTGAATTCGGATTTAATACTGATCTGTCTGTCTGTCTGTCTGTCTCTGTCTTTGTCTGTCTCTCTGTTTCTCTCTCTCTCTCTCTCTCTCTCTCTCACACACACACACACGCACACACACAATGATATGACTTTCATGAAGCGCCACATACATTGTTTTGACATTTTGTGACATTGTGACTTGTAATACTAACTCACTCTAACGTCAAAATAAAGTCATCAAAACACTAGGAGATTTTCACGTCTTTATGAAAACAATGCGGTCTCCACACGCACATGCACAAACACACGCACGCACACACACACACACACACACACCCACACACACCCACACACACCCCCACACACACAATAAAGCCTTAATCCGATGAATGATTAAAATTAGAAAGTTCCCCTTACACCATCCTTGATGATGTCATGGCCTCAGCGACATTGACCTTTAATTTGGTACAAAATTGACGATACATGAAACCTGGCAATACTGACGCTAAAAGTCATTCCATGATTCTTCGAAATCTGCCTATGGGTTCTTCAAAAATCGCGCGAGACGATCGTACGAACCATGTAATGTACTCAAATAGGCGACTGCAGTGGTAGATGATAGCACATAGACGCTTTTGCTCTATAGGATCCCCTACAAGCACCCATGTAATGTCTCTGTGGACGAACAGACGAACGTATTCTCCGATTAAATATTTATAGGGGAAAACAGAAGAAAAGTTTAAAGAAAGGTAAGGAGGTGACTTTTGCTTAGTCATCTCTCACTATTATAGCAAAACATCAAGCTAAGGAAGTTTTGTTGTTTTTTTTTATTTAAAGGGGTAAAGATACGAAAACGTTAAAGGGAGGCAAAAACGTTACAAAGGTGCGAAATGGATAGACAATTAGAGCACTTCCGTTTCGCCCCAGAATGCAAAGCTATCGTTATATCCTGCAAGATTGAGTGAACGCGTTTCCGCTTGTGAAGCCTGCAGGGAGTAGTCTCCCTTTCGCCGATGACAGATTTAATCATTAAAGCGGTGAGCAACTTTTCTCTTTGGTGTGTTTAAAGGAGAAATCTCTTTCTTTCTCGTTTTGTTCCTCCAATCCCCTCCCCCCCCCCTCCCATCCTCGATCCCCTTCTATCTTCTTCCACCCATCCCCTGCTCTCCATCCCATAGCGAAGCTGGGGAACTGTTGTTTTGTGTGTGTGTGTGTGTGTGTGTTTCTTTTTTCGCCTTCCTTTCTTTTTCTTTCTTTTTTTCTTTTTCTCGTTTTTTTGTGGCCTTTTCTGCTTTCTTTCTGTACTCTTTTGGAGGAAAGTATCAACCGAGCTGGAGTCTGTGCACTCAGGCATTTTATCGTCGTCAAAATGTTACAGGCACACACAAATGAAAACAGGCTTGTTGTTACCGGTGATTTATTTCGTTGAAATGTAGCGGTGGTCGGTCACTGATCGCCTGATGGCGGTTCTACATAGACTCCTCCCTAGTGACGATATCCTGGTTAAACACGTCATGGTTAGACGTCACTTACAAAAGAGACCGCTACAGTTAGGATACGACAATCCCATCGCGCGGACTGTAAATAATATCCTGACGCTCATGTCCTAGACGGGGGAGTGCCCGTGCCCTTAACACACCCAGCGAGTACTAGGTCCCATTCTCCCCTCTGTCGTCGAGGATTACTCAGTTGCCTGAGTCGTTAGGCAGTGCGCATAAAAACAGCAAGTGGGAACCTTTGGTGGCTTTAAGTGGGATCTGGTTTTCGGCCGGCGCCTTGAGCAACTCCTGAGCTGGTAATGGTAGAATGTAATTTTAATTAGGTAACACCTTTCTTTCTTAATTTGTTTCTTTGTTTGTTTGTTTCTTTCTTAATTTGTTTCTTTCTTAATTTGTTTCTTTGTTTGTTACCCCTTGGGGTCATGAGCAATCTTGCCACTGTAGATTGTTCTAACCTATAAAGGGAAAAGTGAAAGCCCCAGTTGAAAACCTGTCTTGACTTTATAGGCATGACCGATTCACTGCGGCAACAGTACCCCCGTTGGGGTGCCGGGGGTTTCAGTATAAATAGTGTCCCCACTTTCTGGAAATTTAGTGCTTTAAATTCCCACTGTCGCTGTCTTCCTCATTTACTCTTTCCCATTCCTGCTCTGTCCTATCACTCTGCTATACTATCTTCTTCTTCGCTAGATCAATGGCCTACCTTTTTTCTTGAAAACTCTTCCTGGACAAGACTCCTTGTTTGTGTATGAGGTCTGTTGGATCAGCTTGGGAGTGTTGGACGCTTTCTGCCGGGTGGTCACTAGGGCTTCCTATGATGTTATTATTTAGCAATATAGGCATTTTATATGTATATGTTTTGTTGATAATTTATAATGATGTTTGTATTCTATTTTGTTTTTGTAACCGGGGGTTCGAGTAGTTGGGGTAAAGCCTCAGCCGTCCCCTGCGTGGGATGTCTTTATTGTAAAGTGACTGGCCGGTGGAGGGCATTCAATTTTCCCACTAGGGTTGTTTCAGCAGATCTTTTATGCGGATCGGGGGTTGTCCGGTCCTGATTTGGCTCGGAAGAGTCCGCTGGACCTAAAGCAACAATCAAACAATCAATCAATAAATTCTTTGTTTCTTTGTTTTTTTGTTTCTTTCTTTCTTTCTGTCTTTCTTTCATTCCTTCATGCTTATTTAAATTATTATTTTGCATGGTTTTGTTTGACTTTCTTTGCGTTGTTGTTTTATGTGCTTTTTAATTTTTTTTCTTTCTTTTTGTTCTTTTTTGTTGTTCTTGTTGTTCTTTCTTTCTTTCTTGAATGTATTTCTTTCGTTTTATTATTTTTCTTTTTTTATTTCTTTCTGTTTTTCTTTTTCTTTTTAAATTTCTGTCTTTTTGTTCTTTCTTTCTTTTTTTTCTTTCTTTCTTTCCATCTTTTTTCTTTTTATTTATATTTCTTTCTTTCTTTCTTTCTTTTTCTTTTTTTTTTTTCTAACCAACGTAGGGGTGCCGGGGATTTCAGTATAAATAGTATCCCCACTTTCTGGAAATTTAGTGTTTTAAATTCCCACTGTCGCTGTCTTTCTCCTTTGTTCTTT
The DNA here is from genome assembly GCA_036898135.1 of Oncomelania hupensis. Lineage (NCBI taxonomy): Eukaryota > Metazoa > Mollusca > Gastropoda > Littorinimorpha > Pomatiopsidae > Oncomelania > Oncomelania hupensis. Next base: position 8,322,533 of record CM072519.1, on the reverse strand, counting down.
CTCATTTCAACTCTTTCCTATCAATCTACTATATTATCTCCTTTGCTTGACCAGTCACCTACCTTTTTTCCTCGAAAACTCTTCCCAAACTCCTCATTTGTGTATGAGGTCTGGTGGGTCAACTTGGGGATATTGGACGCTTTCTGTCAAATGGTCACTGGGGCTTCCTATGAAATTAATTATTAATGCAGGCATTTTACATGTATGTGTTTTGTTGATATTTTATAATGATGTTTATATTCCATTTTGTTTTTGTAAAATGTGGTTCGATAGCCTCAGTGTCCCCATTGTGGGATCTCTTATTGCAAAGTGACCGGCTGGTAGAGTTCCTTCTGTGTTACCACTACGGTTGTTTCAGCAGATCTTTTATACAGATAAGGTGTGAGTCTTCTTTCCACCAAGTTGTTGTCTTGATTTTGTGGTTCTGATTCGGCTCTTTGCAGTCCGCTGGACCATATAAGCCATGAATAACTAACTTCTTTCTTTCTTTTTGTTCGCTCTTTTATTTTCTTTTTCGTTCTTTGTTTTTTTTTTCTTTTTTTATTTCTTTCTTTATTTTTTTTCTTTTTGTTCTTTCTATCTTTCTTTTTTTTTTCATTTATTTATTTATTTTCATTTTTGTTCTTTTTTCTTTTTCTTTTTTCTTTCTTTTTCTTTTCTTTTTTTTCCTTTTTACAAATTATTTCTTTCGTGTTTTTTTTTTTGTAATTCTGTTACTTTTTTTTGTTCTTTTTTTTTTTCTTTCTTTCTTTTTGTTCTTTTTTCTCTTTCTTTTTTCTTTCTTTTTCTTTTCTTTTTTTTCCTTTTTACAAATTATTTCTTTCGTGTTTTTTTTGTAATTCTGTTACTTTTTTTTTGTTATTTCTTTTTCTTTCTTTCTTTTTGTCTTTTTTCTATCTTTCTGTCTCTCTTTCTGACCCACTATCTTTTTCTTTAATTTCTTTTTCTTATTTTCTTTCTTTTTTTCTTGCTAGCTTTTTTGTTTTATTTTGCTTTCTCTTTCTTTCTTTGTTTTTTTTTCTTTCTTTTTTCTTTAATTGTTTCATTTTTTCTTTCTTTCTGTCTTTCTTTATTTAATTTCTTTTTCAGTTTTTCTTTCTGTCTTTTGTTCCTTTCTTTCCTTTTCCTTCTTTCTTTCCTTTTCTTATTTTTCTTTCTTTTTCTACACCTCCTCCACCTCTCTTCGTCTTGTTCTTCGTTGTATCTTCTTCTCTCCCTGCAGTCTTTGTTTGCTGTGCTTTGACTTGTATTTTTTTCTTTTCTTGCAGTATTTGTGTCACGAAGAGAGGGGTTGGGGGATGGGGGTAAGCTCTTAATCTCTAGCGCTGTATTACCTCCTTTGATAGGTTAATGATGCGATGACATTCAAGAGATTAATGCTGGGCCAACTTAATAGACAGACAGGGTAAAGACGAGATGGAGAGTAAGGCTGCACTAGTTAAGAAATTCACATTCAAAGGCCAGTCAGGGTAATTGCAATTTCTATAACTATTTACTTTTAATAATTCAAAGTGGGGAGTGTAGGTCAAATTATTCTAACGTGAGTCATTGGCAAAGCGTCTTTCAGTAAGGAGTAGTTCGGTGATATTCTGGGTAGTCAATATTTGGGGTACTAGAGCGACTGTAGACTGATTTCATCACAGGGCTAGAGTGTATCTGTATGGTTTCCAGAGTCTCTCTGATAATCTGGCGAGTGGGGATTCTCGGAGGCTAGAACACTTAGCTCTGTACTGCAGTGCGGCGATGGGTCCAGGATACTCTGGTTGGCTTGCTGGCCACGGTCGATAGCGTGGGTGCGAAGATGCAGGTCAGTGGTCACGCGATGACGCATAGACCACGAGTGATTGTCTTGTGATGGTACAGGCCTAGAAATCGGCTTTCGTAGCTAGCCGTCTAGAAAATGGCGAAGTCCCAAATCACGCTTCTCATTGACCTCCTGGGTTGACAGGGGCCTGCAGCGGGTCAGCGACTGGGAGATGATACAAGGCCGGGGTGATTCGCCCGGTACAGGAACCCGTCTGTAATGTAATACAGACGCTGTATCAGCGGGGGATAGGGATAGTGTGGATTCAGGGCCTGTGGTATAATAGCCCTTCTCAGAATTCGAATTGGTGTGACCGGTCATGGGTTGTTGAGCCAGTGCATATACCAACAGTCAAACAATGCAACTAGATTTACTGGGCCAAAGTGGAGTTTATTGGCAGCCGCTAGTATAAGATACATTCGGCGCATTAGGATGGGGTTGGCAGCAGGGCAAGTATTTATACATTGGGAGCATGGTGGAAGCAAATGTAAGGGTACAGGGCAAAGGGGTTGTAGGTCTGGGCTGTACTGGGGGCTTTAATCTATGTGGAGGGACAGCATGGCATGGGGTATTTACACATGGGGCTAACGGAGCATACAAGCATAAATCCAAACATGTCATGGGTCATATACAAGGTAAAAATATGTGCAAGGGATAAATACAAGTCACAGCAACACCTCAAGGCAAAACTATAAACATGAACATACATATTGACAGGACGCATGAACATGATGGGCGAACGACGGGTGATGGGTCTGCTATATGACAAAGAGTAAGTTCCCTCTCTTACCTTGACTTAAGACGGGTGGAAGCACAAGGGTACTGTCCGAAGCTCAGAGGTCACTCGGTGATGGAGACGTGTCTTCGGACAGGTTGTGACTTCGAGGCAGGAATGCTTGGGTCTGACACTATGTCAGGTTTTGTGGCAGGCTTTAAGGCGATGCCCCGGGGGCGGGGCTTAAGCGACTGGGCGAGCGGGCCTGCTAGTGATGGCTGGTTAAGGAGAAATGATGGCTGGCTGAGCGTGGGTGTGGGATGCTGGCAGTCTAGCTCAGAGGTGCAATTGCACGCCTTGTCACAGAGGCCCCCCCAAGGAAAAAGGCGAGGTCGTAGGCCTCGACTGAGACGCGGCCAATCAGCTCTGAGGTCGGCTGCCGGGTGAGACGATGGTTTGCGATGACCCGGGTGATGCGGGGCGAAGCAGGGTTCCGGGTAGTCGATGGCGGATGCCCAAGGCTGGGGTCCGCGGAGCTGCCGGGTTTCGGCTACGGTTAGCGGGCGGCGGCGGGAATGAAGGCTGGGGCGTCGGCCCTCAGGGGCGATTCGCTGGAGTCGGTTGCGGGGTGGCGGCTGAGGAAGTCTGCGCCGTGGTTGTCTTTTCCTGGGATGTGCTCCAGCTGGAAAGAGTATGCTTGGAGCAGCAGAGCCCACCTCATCAGCCGGGCGTTGAGCGATTTTGAGGTCGCCAAGAAGGAAAGCGGCTGATGATCCACTTGGACGGTAAAGTGCGAGCCGTAGAGATACAGTTGGAACTTCTGGACTGCCCAGACGAGGGCGAGACACTCCTTCTCCGACGTGGCGTAATTCTGTTCGGCCGGCTTGAGTTTCCGGCTGGCGTACGCGACGGGGAAGAGCGTCGGGGCGTCCGCAGAGTCCCGTTGGAGTAGAACGGCTCCGAGGCCTACGTCGCTGGCGTCTGTGCGCAGGACGAAGGGCTGTCCGTGGTTGGGGAGTCGCAGGACTGGCTGGGACGTCAGCTTGTCCTTGAGCTCCTGGAAGGCAGCTTCACATTGCGGGGTCCAGAGGACTCGGTCCGGTGCGGTTTTCCGGGTTAGGCTGGATAGTGGCGCGGCGATCCCGTTGTATCCGGGTACAAACTTTTGATAGAAGCCACTCAGTCCCCGGAAGGACTGGACATCTTTCTTGGTCTTGGGGCGTGGCGCGTCTCGAAGGCGCTGGACGGTCTTTTCCAGGGGCCGGAGCTGTCCATGGCTGATGGTGTGGCCAAGGAATTCCAGCTCTTGATAGCCGAACTGGCATTTGGTCGGCCGGGCAGTGAGGCCAGCTTCTTTGAGGCGGCGCAAGAGTTGGCGCACCACTCGCAGGTGCTCCTCCCATGTCTCCGTTGCGACGAGTATGTCGTCCATGAAAGAGTGTACGAACGGACAGTGGAGGGGGTCCAACAGCTTCCGCATCATCGTGCTGAAAATACTTGGGGCATTGTGCAGACCAAACGGCAGAACGTTAAACTCATAGTGGCCGTCCATCGTGCTGAAGGCCAGGTACTGGCGGGATGAAGGGTGCACGGGAATCTGGTAAAAGCCTTTGCTCAGATCCACTCGGGAGAAGTATCGGGCGGATTGTAGCTTTGCAAACAAGTCTGTTGGGTCGGATAGGGGTCCGGGCACGAACTGGGTTACGAGATTCAACTGCCGGAAGTCGATACAGAGGCGATGTTCTCCGCTGGGCTTCCGGGATAGAACTATTCCTGCGCTGTAGGGGGAACGGGAGGGAGCGATGACTCCGGCTTGTAGCAGAGCCTCTACTTCCGTTCTTACTACTTGCTGCTGGGAAAGTGGGACGGGGTACGGTTTCTGGCGGACGGGAGTGGGGTCCGTCAGGGTTAGTCGAACTTCTTCCAGGTCCGTCCTCCCAGGAATGTCGGTGAGGACTTCCCTGTATTCTGCTACGATGGCGCGTAGTTGGCGTTGCTGGCCGGCGGGGAGTGAGGGGTCCAGAGAGACGTCCCGGAAGGATTCCTTCCCTTTTAGCGGAAACTCGGCGACGCCGGTCTCTGTGCCATCCACTTCGACGGCCAGCGCGACCGAGTAGCGAGTGGGAGTCGGGGGCGGGTGCAGGTGGCTCCAGGTACCGCTTGAGCAGATTGATGTGGTGGGTCCTGGGCTTTCCGCCTACCTCGATGCGATAAGTGGTACGGGAGAGCTTCTCAAGCACCGGGTAGGGTCCCTGCCAAGCTATGTCTAGCTTGTTTGTGCCGCTGGGGAGGAGCAGTAGGACTTGGTCTCCTACCTGTAGTTCTCGGTCCCGGGCGCGGCGGTTGTGGTAGCGGGCTTGTCTTTCTCTCGCCTTCTTCAGGTTGGCGGAGGCGGCTTTCCATGTGGCCTTGAGGGTTTCTTGGAGCTTCGTGACGCATTTCGTGGCGTCGACCGGTGCCTCGTCCAGTTTGGCGTCGGTCCAGCTACGTCGCAAGGCGGCTAGAGGTCCGGAAAGGGGTCTTCCAAAAAGCAGCGTGGAAGGCGTGTATCCGGTGGAGGTGTGCGGGGTCTCTCGATACGCGAAGAGCGCTGACGCGACGTATGTGTCCCATCCCACGCTTCCGGCTGTTCGTCGGCGATCTTGCGGATAATCGAGATGAGGGTCCCGTTTAGGCGCTCGACCTGTCCGTTGCTGGCGGGGTGGTAGGGTGGAGTCCGGATATGGCGAATGCGGAGTAGTTGGAAAACTTCCTGCATGAGTTTTCCGGTGAACTGGGACCCGTTGTCGGTCAAGATGTTGTCCGGGAATCCGACTCGTGTGAATATGGTGACGAGCGCGTCGGCGACTCGGGCGGCGTCGATCTTCGGTAGAGGAACGGCTTCACACCACATCGAGCAGGCGTCGACAAGGGTTAGTAGGTACTGGTTCCGCTTCTTGGTCCGCGGGAGGGGTCCTACTATGTCGACAGCCACTCGCTGGAAGGGCGTTCCGACGACGACGGTGGGGCTGATAGTGACCGGGACGGTGTGATGGCGGGGCGAGTATCGTTGGCACTGGCGACAGGACTTGACGTAGCGCTTCACGTCTTCGGTCATCCCGGGCCAGTGGTACTGAGCGCTGATGCGTAGAGTGGTCGCTCCTATGCCCATATGTCCGCTTAGGGGCATGCTATGGCCAAGTTCCAGGACTTGGGGGCGAAGTGTCGCAGGCACGACGAGTTGAGAATGGTCGTCCTTCTGACGGAAGAGGAGTCCGTCTTCGACGAAAAAGTCCCCGGACTTGGGTGGAGTGCGTGCGGCGGGAAGCTTTCCGTTGCACTTGCGGAGGGTGACGTCGCTTTCTTGGGCCTTCCGGATCTGTTCCGGCATCTGGTTGGGTATCGGGGGTGGTGTCGCGGCTGTTTTCGCCTGGGCGCGCGTCTGGACGGCGGCCATCGACTCCACAGGCTGGGGCGGCATCCCCAAGAACACGTATCGGCATCCTAAAATCAGGTCGTACAGGGGCTGGTCCATCACGGCAGCTTGAATGGTCCCCGTTACGTATCGGCTGGTGACTTGGATCCGGGCTATAGGGAGCGTGGTGCTGGGTTGGGACGCGTCGGCCAACTTCAGGGTGATAGTCTCGCCGGTCAGGTCTTGGTCCCTGATGAGCGAGCGGCGGACGACGGCGTCGAAGGTGAGTCCAGTGTCGTATAGACAGTGGGCTGGGCGATTGTTGACAGTCACTTGCTCGGTGACGGCCGGTCGATCGGCGGGAGTGACGACGGGGGTTACCGGTTTCCCGTCGGGGGTAACTTGGCGTAGGGCTAGTACGGTACCTTGTTTGCGACGCTGGTCGCTGATGCGGCGAAAACATTTCTCCCGGGTGTGTCCTCGGCGCTGGCAGTAGCCGCAGTAGAGCTCTGTGCTCCGCTTCCCTGGCTCTGCTCCGGGGTTCGTGCGTCCTTTGGGCGGTTGTGGACGGTGGTTCGCTGGCGGGACTGGCCGGCGAGGCTGGTGGCGGGTATCTGGCGACGAGGGTGCGGGGGGATCACGGCGAGGCTGTCTGTCGTCGGGATGGGCGGTGAGATAGCGGTCCGCGACGATGATAAGGTCTTCAAGGCGAGCGGCCCCCTGTTCGGCGGCGAATGTCCGAAGTTCCGCTGGCATTGTCCCTCGGAGTTGCTCGGCTAGCATCAACTCTAGCAGTCCGTCGTATGTCTTTGGTTCGTCAGTTTGCTCTATCCATTTGTCCCGTAGCGTAGCTAGACGGTCGGCAAACTGCGTAAACTTCTCCCCTTTCTCTCTCCGGGAGTTCCGGAAATTCTTGCGGTAGTGCTCACCTGAGAGCTCAAAACCATGCAGTAGAGCTCTCTTGAGGGCGGGGTAGTCTCCCTCCTCGGAAGTCGGTGTCTTGGCCAGGATTTCATAAGCCTTCCCCTTAAGGCCATGACTGAGCTTGCGATACCAGTACTGGGGGTCAAGACCGTTTTCTCCCGCGACTCGTTCGAATCGGGCGAGATAGACTTCAATCGATTCGTCTCGTTCGACGAATGGGTCCAGGGGGAAGTTCATCCCCGGAATCGGCGGGGGGAGTGCGGGTATTCCGGTGCTGGCGGCGAAACTGGGGGCGATGAGCGAGTAGTCTTCGCTAGCGGGCGATGCGATACCTAAATCGCGGCGGTCGCGCTCAAGCTGGAGGAGTGCTTGGCGCCGTTCGAGCTCCTTGTCCTTCCTCTTCTCTTCAAGTGCCGCGACCCTCTCGTCCTCCTCCTTCCTCCTTGCGGCGGCTCTCTCCTCCTCTGCTATCCTCTCTTTCGCCTCCTCTCTTCTCCGCTCGGCGGCTCTCTCCTCCTCTGCAATCCTCTCCTTCGCTTCCTCTCTTCTCCGCTCGGCGGCTTTCTCCTCCTCTGCAAGCTTCCGGGCGGCGGCCCGTTCCTCCGCGGCGATGCGCTCTTTCTCCTCCTCCTTCCTCCGTGCCGCTGCTCTTTCTTCCTCCTGCCTCTTCGCATCTCGCTCCTTAGCCCTCTCCTCCCTCTTCAACTTTTCCTCGGCCACGTCCGCATCTACGCTAGCCAGGACGTAGTCCTTGAGTTCGGTGCCGGCGAGCCCTAAGCTCTCGCCAATACTCTTGTACTAAAGCGCAAGCTCTCCCCGGTCGGCCATGGTAAGGGAGGTAACTTACCCTGAAAAAGGTCCTAACCGGAATGAGGGGCGCACACAAGGGGGTACACTGATGGAAAACAAGGGGGTGGGCTGGATGAGCTACGATGAAACTGCAAAGGGGCGAATACAACACAACCACAAAGACAAAATGCAATCAATCAAAAATACAAAAATGAATGCAAGAAAAAGCCTTTTGAGATACCACCACTCGGGAAAGCCAGTAAGGGACCTATGGGGCTATGCTATCTACTACTAGGCTTAGAGGGCTGGGTCCTATCTATACTGGGCTGGGGTGGAAATTACGCTAAGTCCTAAGTCTCGTCAAGTTGGGATGGGAACCTAAGTCTTTAGTCTCGTTGGGTTGGAAGGGGGAAACCTAAGTCTTTAGTCTCGTCGGGTTGGGAGGGGAAAACCTAAGTCTTTTAGTCTCGTCGGGGTCGCCAAAGTTAATGTCACGAAGAGAGGGGTTGGGGGATGGGGGTAAGCTCTTAATCTCTAGCGCTGTATTACCTCCTTTGATAGGTTAATGGTGCAATGACATTCAAGAGATTAATGCTGGGCCAACTTAATAGACAGACAGGGTAAAGACGAGATGGAGAGTAAGGCTGCACTAGTTAAGAAATTCACATTCAAAGGCCAGTCAGGGTAATTGCAATTTCTATAACTATTTACTTTTAATAATTCAAAGTGGGGAGTGTAGGTCAAATTATTCTAACGTGAGTCATTGGCAAAGCGTCTTTCAGTAAGGAGTAGTTCGGTGATATTCTGGGTAGTCAATATTTGGGGTACTAGAGCGACTGTAGACTGATTTCATCACAGGGCTAGAGTGTATCTGTATGGTTTCCAGAGTCTCTCTGATAATCTGGCGAGTGGGGATTCTCGGAGGCTAGAACACTTAGCTCTGTACTGCAGTGCGGCGATGGGTCCAGGATACTCTGGTTGGCTTGCTGGCCACGGTCGATAGCGTGGGTGCGAAGATGCAGGTCAGTGGTCACGCGATGACGCATAGACCACGAGTGATTGTCTTGTGATGGTACAGGCCTAGAAATCGGCTTTCGTAGCTATCCGTCTAGAAAATGGCGAAGTCCCAAATCACGCTTCTCATTGACCTCCTGGGTTGACAGGGGCCTGCAGCGGGTCAGCGACTGGGAGATGATACAAGGCCGGGGTGATTCGCCCGGTACAGGAACTCGTCTGTAATGTAATACAGACGCTGTATCAGCGGGGGATAGGGATAGTGTGGATTCAGGGCCTGTGGTATAATAGCCCTTCTCAGAATTCGAATTGGTGTGACCGGTCATGGGTTGAGCCAGTGCATATACCAACAGTCAAACAATGCAACTAGATTTACTGGGCCAAAGTGGAGTTTATTGGCAGCCGCTAGTATAAGATACATTCGGCGCATTAGGATGGGGTTGGCAGCAGGGCAAGTATTTATACATTGGGAGCATGGTGGAAGCAAATGTAAGGGTACAGGGCAAAGGGGTTGTAGGTCTGGGCTGTACTGGGGGCTTTAATCTATGTGGAGGGACAGCATGGCATGGGGTATTTACACATGGGGCTAACGGAGCATACAAGCATAAATCCAAACATGTCATGGGTCATATACAAGGTAAAAATATGTGCAAGGGATAAATACAAGTCACAGCAACACCTCAAGGCAAAACTATAAACATGAACATACATATTGACAGGACGCATGAACATGATGGGCGAACGACGGGTGATGGGTCTGCTATATGACAAAGAGTAAGTTCCCTCTCTTACCTTGACTTAAGACGGGTGGAAGCACAAGGGTACTGTCGAAGCTCAGAGGTCACTCGGTGATGGAGACGTGTCTTCGGACAGGTTGTGACTTCGAGGCAGGAATGCTTGGGTCTGACACTATGTCAGGTTTTGTGGCAGGCTTTAAGGCGATGCCCCGGGGGCGGGGCTTAAGCGACTGGGCGAGCGGGCCTGCTAGTGATGGCTGGTTAAGGAGAAATGATGGCTGGCTGAGCGTGGGTGTGGGATGCTGGCAGTCTAGCTCAGAGGTGCAATTGCACGCCTTGTCACAATTTGTTTGCTGTGCTTTGACTTGTATCTTCTTCTCTTCCTGCAGTCTTTGTTTGCTGTGCTTTGACTTGTATCTTCTTCTCTTCCTGCAGTCTTTGTTTGCTGTGCTTTGACTTGTATCTTCTTCTCTTCCTGCAGTCTTTGTTTGCTGTGCTTTGACTTGTATCTTCTTCTCTTCCTGCAGTCTTTGTTTGCTGTGCTTTGACTTGTATCTTCTTCTCTTCCTGCAGTCTTTGCTGTGCTTTGACTTGTATCTTTTTCTCTTCCTGCAGTATTTGTTTGCTGTGCTTTGACTTGTATCTTTTTCTCTTCCTGCAGTCTTTGCTGTGCTTTGACTTTTATCTTTTTCTCTTCCTGCAGTCTTTGCTGTGCTTTGACTTGTATCTTTTTCTCTTCCTGCAGTCTTTATTTGCTGTGCTTTGACTTGTATCTTCTTCTCTCCCTGCAGTCTTTGTTTGCTGTGCTTTGACTTGTATCTTCTTCTCTTCCTGCAGCCTTTGTTTGCTGTGCTTTGACTTGTATCTTCTTCTCTTCCTGCAGTCTTTGTTTGCTGTGCTTTGACTTGTATCTTCTCCTCTTCCTGCGGTCTTTGTTTGCTGTGCTTTGACTTGTATCTTCTTCTCTCCCTGCAGTCTTTGTGGGCTGTGCTTTGATTTCGTTGTATCTTCTTCTTCTCCCTGCAGTCTTTGTTTGCTGTGCTTTGACTTCGTTGTAGTTTCTTCTCTTCCTGCAGTATTTGCTTGCTGTGCTTCGACTTCGTTGTATCTTCTTCTCTTCCTACAGTCTTTGTTTGCTGTTCTTTGAATTCGTTGTATCTTCTTCTCTTCCTACATTATTTGTTTGCTGTGCTTCGACTTCGTTGTATCTTCTTCTCTTCCTACAGTATTTCTTTGCTGTGCTTCGACTTCGTTGTATTTTCTTCTCTTCCTATTGTATTTGCTTGCTGTGCTTTGACTTCGTTGTATTTTCTTCTCTTCCTACAGTATTTCTTTGCTGCGCTTTGACTTCGTTGTATTTTCTTCTCTTCCTATTGTATTTGCTTGCTGTGCTTTGACCGTTGTATTTTCTTCTCTTCCTACAGTATTTCTTTGCTGTGCTTTGACTTCGTTGTATCTTCTTCTCTTCCTGCAGTATTTGTTTGCTGTGCTTTGATTTTGTTTTAGTAAACAAACAAGCCCGGAACCAAATATTGAGAATCAAACGCTCGTTATGCGGTTGCATAGACGCTACTAGCTCTCTCTCTCTCTCTCTCTCTCTCTCTCTCTCTCTCTCTCTCTCTCTCTCTCTCTCTCTCTCCAATTTCATTTATTTTTTTCTGCATTTATGTTTTGGGTTCTATATTTTTGTGTCTTTTCCTTCCTTCTTTCAATTCTTTCAATTCTTTCATTCTGCACTCTGTTATTTTGCTCTTGTCTTTTTTTTCTTTTTAAAGAGATGCCGTCGGGTGATTTGCTTTTTTAAATGAGGTGCCCCGAGGTGTGCGGCCAGATCGGAACGCCATTGCACAATTGTTGGTAAAATGCTGGTGGTTTGTCCTTGCTGGCTGCAATTCAAAGCATCAAACGGCCTTAGATAATCCAGTCCTTATACAGTTTGGGCCACCAATCGTTATCGTATAGAGTTCACAAGGTTTTGATCAGTTGTTTGTTGTTGGGGCGAGTTTAGTGTCATTTTACTTTCATTTCGTTTCCTACTGTTCTGTATTGTACTGTACTGTACTTCACTTAGCGAGCTTATGGTGATTTTTTTTCCAGATTTATACTGCCAGAGCCTTACATTGTTTTAAAGCTCTGGCAGTATAAATATGCAAATAAATCATCACCAGCGAGCTTATATTAGTTTAACTTCACTTGGCATAATGTGTATTCAAAAATAGTTTATATAGGTGCATGCCTCATGCATTTCAATGAAATAAATCAACGTGACGAAAGGTGGTGCTGGAAGATGTGTTTATTATAATCATTTGTTTTACAAGAATTTATTTATTCCTTTTGTGATGTTATGTTAGACATCACAATGCAAACTATTATAAACACAGCTCAAGCAGTTTGGTTCAAAGTCATTATGTAGACATGTGTCCGCAAGCAAAAGATTTTCTGGAGGTTTGAGTTTATTCAGGTCTTCATCGTTTTTGTTTTGAATGCAATATGTCGCATTCAGTCTTTGATTCAAGTTACCGACTTTTATTGTGAAATATTATCAACTCGTTCGTTGCACTCTTCCAAACGTTTTGTCTTTACCGGTGGTGGGTGTAGTCACGGGGTCGCCCTGTGTGTGTTTGTGTGTGTATGAGTGCGGTCTTTGTGTGTGTGTGCGTGTAGGGGGGGGGGAGTGTTCGGTGTGTGTGTGTGTGTTCATGTATGTGTGTTCGTGTTTGTTATGGTGCGTTTGTGTGTACAGCCGTAATGATGGGGTCAAGGAAAGTGTGGGCCTGAAGAAACTACATTATGTACACGAATTCGAGGCTGCGAATATTCCAGATCAATTTGATCTTTGGCGAGACGTTGGGATAATTATATTGGTACTTCTTCTTCTTCTTCTTCTTCTTTAGTATGGTTCTAAATTGAAAGCCAAGTTTCCAGTACGCGTGAGACTGCAAGTTGGATGTTTTGTGCCTCTAGAATTAGCTCCTGGAATTGAACACGCCGTTTTTGCCCACAGTAAACACAGCCTTCGAACTGGGTCCCTTTAAAGTATGCCTCGTGCCTATTCACCTGTATTATCATGGTGTCCATGCAGTTTGTAAACCATGATCATTCGTTGGTGGTGTGGTTGACTGGAGACGCGTTTCGTTGTTGTTGTTTTAACAAATGTATTTATGACTTCTTTTTTTCCTATTTGTATAGCTTGGCCTAGGCGCCAAACAGCCAGTCCAAGGGAGAATTATAGGAGTCGTATTAAACTAAAACCAAACTTCCGAGCCTGCAGCGGCGTACAACCCCAATTGTTATCCACAAGTTTTGAACTCATCCTGGGTATGCAGAGACCACCATAAACCGTGTGAAGTTACTGCTGAGTATTATTACAGTAGACATAGAGTATAGTTTTACGTAAATGTAACCGTAGTCACGTGTGTGGTACATGTCAGTGAAAGTGTCCTTACTGTCTTGACAGCATGCCCGTCTGTCAAAAACCACTGGATTCTCGGCTGTTTCGGTAGCGTTTTGTATCACATTCTTCGGAAACTATTAACTTTTTTTTGGGAGGTGGGGTGGGTGGTGGGCAGTTCTAAACGAAGGGGTTCGTGCTTAAACTAGAATTTGGGTACTCACTTAACTTAAACCCACAAAAGCTGCTGCTGACGGGTCGCAATCTCTTTAAAGGTATTTAAAACCTGCATTGATCGCATATTTTCGGTTTGAGTCTTTGGAGGGTGCATTGATTTCATTGCACTTGCCAATGTCAATTTTTTTTTGAAGTAGATGGGGGTGGGGCGGGGGTAGGAGGGGTGATGTATTTATTGAACTCGCAGAGGTCGATTTTGTGTTGTTGTCTAGCCAAAGAGATCGTGGGTGCACTTAGTGGCTTTATGTAACCTTAACCTATTGCAGTAGTACTCGACTCCCATGGCCCTGGAGCTATTGACGGCTGTGTAGTCCTTTTGAAAAAAATCCATAGTCGGCACCTTTGCGAACCTGCGACCATGCCTCATGCCCCACAGCGGCCCCACAAAAATAGGAACTGGTCTGTTTGACCATAAGTTTGTGGACGAGGAAAACAACGGGGATATAGTGGACACTGCTACTTAGTGCAAGTAGTCAACACTGCTGCTTATTGCAAGTAGTCAACACTGCTACTTAGTGCAAGTAGTAAACACTGCTACTTAGTGCAAGTAGTCAACACTGCGTCTGCCTTCAGCTTATTTTTCTACTGCTTGCAAACCTGATGAAGACTGGGGTTGATGTCCTAGCATGTAGAATGATGATGATAATGATGATGATGATGATGATGATGATGATGATGATGATGATGATGATGATGATGATGATGGTTGGATGGAACTTCATCAGCAGCAGCAGTAGCAGCAGCAGCAGCAGCATTATTATCTTCTTCTTTTTTTTGGCAATGATGATTTGCAAATCATCAAGTTTTCGGACGATGCCGCAATCGTAGACACTTCTGACTCGGCCGCAAGCTTTGTGCGGAGTGTGGATGCCTTCATCACCTGGTGCCATAACAACCACCTGGAGCTCAATGGTAGTAAAACGAAAGAGATGGGGGTTGACTTTGTAAAGGGAGAGGACGGATGTTGTGCCTCTTCAAATCAAAGACCCGTCCATAGAAATTGTTGAACAATACACATATCTCGGCACTATGATTGATAGTAAGCTTACCTTTACAGCCAATGCTGAAATGATCTTTAACAAATGTAGGCAGAGAAAGTTTATGTTATGGCAGCTCCGCTCTCTTGTGTCACATAAAACACTGAAACGGTGCTACCGAGCCTACATTGAGTGGGTGCTGACATTTTCATTTATTTGCTGGTATCAATCCCTGAACGTAAAAAGCTGAAAATTATTTAATATTGTAACCAATGTTTGCAGTAAAATTATTGGCAGACCTCCGATTTCCATGTACGGACTTTTCCAGAAAAGGGCACTAAGCAAGGCCATCAGCATCAAAGACGATCTACCCACCCACTGTCAGCTCTGTTTGAGACTCTGCCTTCCGGAAGGCGTCTCCGTAGTTTAAAATGTCGCACTGTTCGTGTCCGTTCAAGTTTCATTCCGACTGCAGTGACCCTGATGAATTATGCTGAATGCGATATGGGTTTGACCGCGGCTGTGTGTGTGAAAGGGATGCATGCTTGATGTACTTTTGTTTATGACTCAAATTTTATACTGTCAAATATATATTTACTTGTGATAAACTTTTAGGTTAAATAATGTTAGTTTTATAATGTAAAATGAAACTTGTGTGTAAGGTGGAGAGGCGAGTGCCTTAGATTTGAAGAGCGTTATGTGGGCATGCATTTTTTGTATACCTTTTAGGCTTATTTATTAAGTCTAAATTTCTTTTATTTATTCGAGCAACGTTTAAAGCTTGTCATAATTCCTTGTAAGGGATAATAAACATTTGTTGAACTGAATTGGATTATTATTAGTAGTAGGAGGAGTAGTAGTATTGGTAGTAGTAGTAGGTGTAGTAGTAGTATTGGTAGTAGTAGTAGTAGTAGTAATAGAAGTAGTAGTAGTAAGACAACAGACCTTAAGAGTGAAAACATTTTGTTGTATTTAAAAATAAGTAGGTGTTGCCCGACGAAATTGGAAGTTTGTTTCATAAAGTACTTTATTTTATTTATGTAATCGTTCTTATTAAGCGCTTTTCCAGCTCAAGAGCTGCTCAAGGCGCTGGCCGATACAGGATCTAACTCAAGCCGTTTTAATAAAGTCTCCTTCATCGAGATGACAAAACGTACGCACGCAATCACACACAGTCGCACCACATACATACATACATACATACATACATACATATATACATATATACATGCATACATACATACATACATACATACATACATACATATACATACATATACATACATACATATACATACATACATACATATACATACATATACATATATACATACATACATATATACATATATACATATATACATGCATGCATACATACATATACATACATACATACATACATATACATACATACATACATACATACATATAAAATACCTAATTATGTTAACCGAGCCACTGGAGAATCAATCAAAGCTTTTGCTAATCTAAAGCTTACATCAAAGCTTATGGTATCAGTGGGATCGATAATATGCACATCAGTTGGGAAAAATGGACGAATATTACTGCATTGAAGTAATATACTACTCAAAATAATTGAAGGGCCACTCTCATATTTCATTTAGTTTTATTATTTTTTGCTGCTATCAATAATATCGCTTATATTTTGCTTATTTCAAAACTTATCCTGTACAGTAACATTCAAGACAATCTTATTCTGACAAGTAATCACATGTGTGAGTTTTGAACTTATTGCACTGAGTTGAAAAACAAACCCATTTTGTACCAAAAAAATGACCATAATTTACTGTTGTCTTGCTAATAAAGCAACATTTTCAACATTAAAAAGTGATTACACGCGAAAGGCTTGCATTTTGTGAGTTCAGTTCAACAATCGGCGCTTTTTTCTGGGTATAAATGG
Organism: Oncomelania hupensis; assembly: GCA_036898135.1. Taxonomy (NCBI): domain Eukaryota; kingdom Metazoa; phylum Mollusca; class Gastropoda; order Littorinimorpha; family Pomatiopsidae; genus Oncomelania; species Oncomelania hupensis. The sequence goes on along the minus strand of CM072519.1, from coordinate 8,306,630 downwards.
CAGCGCTTTTGCTGCTTTTCTAACCATGCCCCCAAGGCGACGATTGACTGATGCGGATAGAGGCAGAGCTATTGCATGGCTTCAGGAAGGGATGGGGGTGAGAGAGGTTGGCAGGCGGCTGGGAGTGTCCCACTCCGTTGTCCAAAGGCTGCGGGGGCGCTTTAACAACACTGGAAGCATCCAAGATCCAAGAAGGTCCGGACGCCCCCGCGTTACCACTGCAAGACAAGACCACTTCATCACCCTGTCAGCTCTGAGGATGAGGTCCGCTACAGCAAACACCATCAGAAGACAGCTTCACGCAGCCAGCAATGTTAACATCAGCGACCAGACAATTCGCAACCGTCTACACGAGGCAAACCTGCGATCAAGTCGACCAGCAGTACGGCCTTTGCTCATCCCAGCTCACCGTGCAGCGCGTTTGGCCTGGGCTCGGCGTCATTTGGTGTGGACTAGGCAACATTGGTCAAAGGTGCTCTTTACAGACGAGTCTCGGTTCTCCTTGTCTTTCAACGACCGTCAATTGAATGTTTGGAGGCGTCCACGGGAGCGTTTTGCTGATGCGACGGTGCGCGAGCATGACCGCTTTGGTGGTGGATCTGTCATGATGTGGGGTGGCTTCGCATTAAACTTCAGAAGACCCCTACTCCAAATTCATGGCAACTTAAACGGTATTGGCTACAGGGATGACGTCCTACAACCTAGGGTTCTCCCAGCTCTGCGGGCCATTGGGGAAGGTGCCTTACTACAGGACGATAATGCCAGACCCCACCGAGCGCGTATCGTCCATGACTTCCTGCAGCAACAGCACGTCATAAGGATGGATTGGCCGGCTCGATCACCCGATTTGAACCCCATAGAACATCTGTGGGATGTCTTGGGTCGACAGACACGGGCAAACCTCCCTCCAGGAGCTAACCTTGAAGTTCTGGCCCAAGTTCTCCAGCAAGAGTGGTTGGCCATCCCAGGAAACATCCTCCATAACCTGATACGGTCCATGAGACAACGATGCCAAGACTGCATTGATGCAAACGGTGGCCACACCCGATACTGACTCTATAGATTTTTGGTTTCTAAAGTTTTGATTTTGTAAATGAGGGGTATGTCCAGTTAAATTGAATTTACCCGAATTTTAAGCGACTGATGTCTCAAATCTTTTTTGTTATTGATGCAGAAATGATTGCAATAAAATATGATAAACTAATAAATTGAATTCGTGTTTCTGATATAAAGAGAGACCCATATGTCCAAGTGGCCCTTGTATTATTTTGAGTAGTATACATGTTTTAGAGAAAACACATCACCACATATATATTTTATGGAATTTTACAATACTTAGTTTTAACTGAGTTTTTAATATTAATCTATGTGCCATGCTTGACACTGATCTAGCTATTATAGCTGCGATTAAGTTTAATCTGTTTTACACATTTATTTTCTATAAAGTGTTGGCATTTTTAGAAGATAAATAATGTGCGCGTTGTGAGTTGGGGATCCTTTGTAGCTTTCCTTCGCTTCTTCAAAGCAACCCTCAAGGACATCTTTTTTTATATTTTGGGACCGCAAGCATGCCTCGTTCCCCAGGGCCTTCTTGGCCAAAATAGAAATTGATCTTGTTTAGTGTGTGATGGAGTGTCAATCAACCGTGAATGATTTGAAACGGATCACGTTGGTAATCCTGTCACAACAAGCTTGGAATAAAAGGCACTGACAGGAATAGATTCCTGTTATCAGGCGGTGGAGGGGTTGAGGGGGGAGGGAGTTGAGAGAATGTGTTGGTGTGTTTGTGTGTGTGTGAGGGGGAGGTATGAGATCGATAGTGGGGATATTGTCGAGATGGAAGGCACGTTGAATGAAATTCGGCAGAACGGATGGAGGACTGCTCATTTAATCCTTATATTAATAATAATAATAATAATAATAAGAATAATAATAATAAGAATAATAATAATAAGAATAATAAGAATAATACTAAATCTATCCTACCCTATCCCGTAACTCAAAGGTCGCTGGGACACCACAGATGCTCGTGTAACCAGCGTACTCCATCGTTCTCTGTCCTCAGCAACCCTCGTGGCTTCGTTCAGTGTCAAACCAGTCCATTCTCGAATGTTGTCCCCCACCTCTTTTTCTGTCTCCCTCTTCTTCTGCCTCCTTGCACCGTGTCTTGCAGGATTGTTTTTGCAAGGCCTTGTGCTCTGGTGACGTGGTCATAACATCGGAGTTTCAGTTTCTTCACCATTGTGAGCATGTCATCGTGTTGTCCAATGGCTTGTGTGATGGCCTGTCGGACTTCGTTGTTGGTGGTGTGCTGGGTGTAGGAAATGCCCAGAAGTCTTCTATAGCACCTCATTTCCGTGCTTTGTATTCTTCGTTGTAGATCTGCTGTGAGAGTCCATGTTTCGCAAGCGTATTGAAAGATGGAGATGACAAGGGAGCGCATCAGCCTTACCTTGGAATGTAGACTCGACTGATGGTCCTGTCTTTCCAAATAAGCTTCAGCCTTGTCAGGGCAGCAGTTGTGTGTGCTATCCTGGAGAGAATTTCCTGTCGGGATCCATTGTCTGATGCAATGGCTCCTAAATATTTGAAGCTATGCACCGTGTTGAGGGATTATTATTCTCATTATCATTATCAACTCGTCATCGTCATCATCTTCAAAAAGCTAGATGCTGTGATGGGTTCTTTTCAATTAAAAGACTTAAACTTGAAAGACAGTGATGTACGTGGGTTGGCATGGTCATGTAGGCCCGATGTAAGCTAAGTTGTGGCAATGTGTAGCAGGTGTGGGCGTGCGGGGACGGTGCATACAATTCTGGGGGAAGAGGGAAGGGGGTGATTGGATTAAGAAAAGGAAGGGGAGGGCGAAGGGGAGGAGGGTGACATTTGTAATCTTCTTTAATCCTATCACAAAAGAATTTACTTGAAAGAGCAGCGCCACAAATTGGCGCAGCTGATGCCATGGACAGATGTCCTGCATTCAATCCTCCCGTTGGGGTGGGGGTGGGATGGGGCGTGTGGGCATGTCTTAGGTGACAGAAGATGCCAGGGGGTTATCGTTCGCAATCCCAACATAAAAAAAATCCTTGGATGAAACCCACTGACAGAATAGGATTGGCATGTTGAGGCGAGAGGGTGGAAGTTGCGGGGTGAGAGTGTCTTGGAGGAGTTGCGGTGGGGCGCAGAGTAGGGAGGCTTTGGGGTAGGCTTTACGAGAGAGAGAGAGAGAGAGACAGAGAGAGAGACAGAGAGAGAGACAGAGAAAGACAGAGAGAGAGTGAAGTGGGAATTGAATTTAACGGACACATTTTATTGCAGAAAGGAGGCCACAGTAATGTCCGGGTGCCACATTCTACATCACAAAGCCAGAAAACAATGGCCTCACTAACAAACAAACAAGAGAGAGAGAGTGTGTGGGTGTGTGTGGGTGAAAAAATAGAGACAGAGAGAGAGACACAAGAAAACAATGGTTTCGGTTACGGACGAGAGAGAGAGAGAGAGAGAGAGAGAGAGAGAGAGAGAGAGAAGAGAGAGAGAGAGAGAGAGAGGGGGGGGGGGCTAGATTTGGCATGTCGATTCAATATTTTCAACAGTATTAGAAAATGGCTTAACCTTCAAACCACATTGTAAATTCTCAATATCTATTTTTAATATAAAGGAAATGTCCAAGCAAAATAAATGTTATTATTTTATTTTATTTTAATTTTATTTTATTTAAAGAAACGGATTAGCCAAAGTCCAACTTTGTCATGCTGATTGTCAATAAAGAATAGTTTAGTTTGGTTTGTGTATC
>CM072519.1:8295337-8297837 GCA_036898135.1 Oncomelania hupensis | reverse complement strand
GTTTGTGGTGATGGTGATGATGATAGAGTTTGTGGTGATGGTGATGATGATATAGTTTGTGGTGATTGTGATGATGAGAGAGATTGTGGTGATGGTGATGATGATAGAGTTTGTGGTGATGGTGATGATGATATAGTTTGTGGTGATGGTGATGATGATATAGTTTGTGGTGATGGTGATGATGAGAGAGATTGTGGTGATGGTGATGATGATAGAGTTTGTGGTGATGGTGGTGATGATATAGTTTGTGGTGATGATATAGTTTGTGTTGATGGTGATGATGAGAGAGATTGTGGTGATGGTGATGATGATAGAGTTTGTGGTGATGGTGATGATGATATAGTTTGTGGTTATGGTGATGATGAGAGAGATTGTGGTGATGGTGATGATAGAGTTTGTGGTGATGGTGATGATGATAGAGTTTGTGGTGATGGTGATGATGATATAGTTTGTGGTGATGGTGATGATGAGAGAGATTGTGGTGATGGTGATGATGATAGAGTTTGTGGTGATGGTGGTGATGATAGAGTTTGTGGTGATGGTGGTGATGATATAGTTTGTGGTGTTGGTGATGATAATAGAGTTTGTGGTGATGATAGAGTTTGTGGTGATGGTGGTGATGATATAGTTTGTGGTGATGGTGATGATGATAGAGTTTGTGGTGGTGGTGATGATGATAGAGTTTGTGGTGGTGGTGGAGGAGGAGGTGTGGATATTGGAGGTGGTGGTGATAGGACCTGTTGTTCGAAGTGGTCATCATTGTGATCGATCGGGAGATGATGCTGCAGTAACTGTTAGTTGTTCATAGTGTTGGATGTGGTGTAATAATAATAATAATAATAATAATAATAATAATAATAATAATAATAATAATAATAATAATGATGATGATGGAAGCTGTACTTACGCACTTTATTCCTAAATGAGACTCAAAGCGCGGCGATCTTTAACAAACATACACGCTCACGGGTTACAGACTTTCCTAAATACACAATAAACACATCATCATCACTCAGACATGTGGATTAAAGGCAAGTCGCTATTAGAAAACGGGAAAAAATCGAATTATACTTTTTGAAATTTTAGACAGACTGCATCCTATACCATTATTGAAGGGAGGAAGGAAACCGGAGTACTTGGAGAAAACCCTCGATGACCTGAAAGCGTCGTACCTAAGTGACGTAAATGTGTCCCCTGCGGGGTTTGAACTTGCGACCCTCGGCATCTCTCTCATGTCAAAGGCAGCTGAAATTTGTTTTACTATACACACGATATTGAGATTTCATAGATAAAGTAGGGATGACATATAATCGTGATCACCGAAGTAAATATATTCGTCTGACCAACGAGGGCATTGCATTACAATACAATACAATATTACATTACAATACAATAACAATACAATTCAATTCAAAACAGTATAATACATCTTTATTGTCCAACTTTCACATTATATATAAAAGCGGGAAATTGCTTTTAGCATTGAGCGCAAACAAATAGTAAATGATCAAGAATAATAAGTTCCATGCTGTTACACTCGTTCGATGTTGGTGTTTTTATCAGCAGTTGATTCAGCCCCAGTGCTGAAGTACTGATGAGTGTAGCTCAGATTCGTTTATCCACGCAACCCGTTCAATCAGCGTACAAGTCACAGAGACGACGTATGAAGTTTTCCACTTTTATTCAGCACACATCAACAACTGCATACAATCACTTTTCCACACTTTTACAACAACACTCTCAACTTTTTACTTTCCAACTCACTATCAACTATCAACACACCTTTTTTTTTTTAATCAGTTTATAGTCCCCTCTCTTCCCGATAAGGATTTTATTTATTTAATCAGTTTATAGTCCCCTCTCTTCCCGCTAAGGATTTTCAGAGAGGAGACTTTCTGTAAGGATTTTGAAACAGTGCGGCACTTATATAGTCTCTACATACTCGGGAACAAACGAGAATATCCTACATGAAACACCACAACCAATCAAAATTAATTTCATCATCACTGTCTCACGTCACACAACCCTATTTGGAATGGAAGCTTCCATGGTTACAACGAGAACTATCCATACGCTTCGATCGATAGTAAACAACCAATTCTCGAAAATTCTCAAATAATATCGACCAACTAAAAACACCAACGTTACACAAAGCTTCTTCTAATAACAACGCAAAATCAAATCAAAGATAAATACACTCTATTACTGCATGCGTTGCAAAATAAAACGAACAGATCTATCGCGCGCGCTTCACACATAATTATAATATCGTGCGCATTTCACACGCACCATCATGCGCGTTTCAACGTAACACATGCATACATAAATCAAATGGCTCAGCTGGAAATATTCTCTCTCCTTCTCTCTCTCTCCTTCCTTCCCTCTCGCCTTCCCTCCCTCTCGCCTTTATCCATGCTCACTCATCCACACATGCCCACATATGTACATTACATACACACTCAATAATCCCTCAATACAATGATTGTATAAGTAAATATAT
>CM072519.1:8287837-8290337 GCA_036898135.1 Oncomelania hupensis | reverse complement strand
GGCTGAACTAACTTCAAAACCTAAAAGCTTTGGTTGAGTCGGTGTGTTTCTATCTGCACGTTGTGGCCATGCTCTTTTTGGGATGTAGAAACATTTTGTTATTATTGCACCATATTGCAACGTTATTAATGGTCTCCTGAAGATGTCACTGAATTTTGTTTAGGCCATTAAAAGAAGTGTAGATAGAGCTGTCATCAGCAAAGAGATCACAGGATACAGAACGTGCAGATATGTGAAGGGGCATGTCATTTATTAACAGGCAAAATAGTAGGGGACGTAGGACAGATCCTAGTGGTACACCGGTTGTGACAATATCTAAGCAAAGGTAAGTCCCATTCAAGTATATTTGACTAATATCACAGTTTTGAATAGACGGTAAATTAAATCAATAAATAAATTCAAGGATACTTGTTGCTTCCTATCAGTCAGAAACGACTTAAGGAGGTTGACTGTACGATGATTTTTAGTTTACAATTGAAGTTTATCTACAATGATTTTATGATTAACATGTTCAATTGCCTTTATAAGATCGAGAAAAACGGCTCCCACGATTTGGGATTGATTAATAGACGATAGCCATGAATCACACATAGACGTGAGGGCATTGTGGCACGAGTAAAATTTACGAAATCCAGACTGAAAATGATACAACAATTTATGTAGTTCAATAAACTGCCGAACATTAATATGAATATGTTTTTTCAAGAGGTTTAGACAATACCAACAACATGGGTACTGGGCGTAAATTGTTGATGTCACTAAGATCTTTTCCTGTTTGGTAAATAAATCACTTTTGGAGATTTCCAGGTATCAGGAAAAACGCCTGACCTAATACTCAAGTTATATACGTAAGTAAGCAAATCAATTATGTATGGAAGGGAACGTTTGACACACACACAAAAGTAGTGACATTATCGAGACCCGTGGACTTTTTATTTTTAAATGATGATATTTATTTAACAACTTCGTGCACTGTAATTTCAGGTACAATACATTTATCTTCTGATTTTAAGTCTACGATTACAAAACTGTGTAAGAAGAGAGTAATCATGTTTAGTATGATTTTCAACAAATTGAGCAGGCTGGCTAACATGTAAGAAATGTTGATTGAATGAATTAGGGCATGTAGTTCTGTTTTGCTCTCATTTAGATGATTTAGAAATATTGGTGATTTCATTCATTGCCCGCCAAAGTTAGTGTCCGAGTAATGGCGGCGACAATGATAATGAAATGTGTCCAGCGTCGGAGCTTATAGAAGTGTTTGCTTATAGCTTATGGCACTCTTCAGACCTTTAAATATAGCCGGTGAAACGGGAAACAGACAAGGATGTGAAATGACACTTTCCATCAAGTAAACACATATAAAGATGAAGAGGAGGAGGAAGAGAATAGAGGGAGGGGGTGAGCCGTCTTCAAACCATTCCTTCCCATTGCTCATACGTACCTCATTCCTTGTGACGGTGGGTCTATTGTTGCTGGGCTCTGCACAATGGAATGCTATTACCCACTCGTCTATTGTCGGTGGGGATCGCTAGTAATCTCCCTGTGACTTAACTTAATACATTTATTTGTTTTACTCGGTCTGTGTTTAGGCTGCAAGTTGGCGCCTCGGGCGTCTTGAGTTAGATCCTATATCGGCCAGCGCCTTGAGCAATTCTTGAGCTGAAAAAGCGCTATATAAGAACGATTAAATAAATAAATTTATTATTATTATTATTATTATTATTATTATTATTATTATTATTATTATTATTATTACTATTATTATTATTATTATTATTATTATTATTATTATTATTATTATTATTATTAGTGCCGCTCTCCGCAACCCGCTTTGATTTGTACTACCCCTAGCCCATCCCAAACTCCCCTCCTCTCTCTCTCTCTGTATATGTATTGCACCAATGTTTAATGGTACGTGAATGCTTCAAAGGGTGCTTTCAACTGTTTCTCACTAGGAACTGCGCCTTATAAATATCCTTATTAATAATTATTATTACATGTACGTAGGCGTAGTGCGCCAGCACTCATTTCAGATGACCGCGATCGCGTGGCTAACATTCTGGGTTATCATTGGCTAATGAGGAAACATTATCGGAATATTGATGTAATATCTCTATATGCGGCTAAGCTTAATCCCTATATGCGGCTAAGCTTAATCTCTATATGCGGCTAAGCTTAATCTCTATATGCGGCTAAGCTTAATCTCTATATGTGGCTAAGCTTAATTTTTAAGGACGTTATAAGCACAATGGATGGCAGACCCTAATAATGATAGAGTGCAAGATATTTCATTGCAGAACGACACGGATTAACACTAAAATGAAGCAGTGAATGAAAATTTATTAGGCGCTTAAACATTTCCACTCCGAAAGCATGATAACCACAATAGACAATAAATACAGGAAAACTGTGGTTAAAACGGAGAAATTTTCTCGATCTGGTTGAAGGAGCCCAAAGCTATTTATTAATTAAAATGAAGTAAAATAGCATAATAGGA
>CM072519.1:8250337-8282837 GCA_036898135.1 Oncomelania hupensis | reverse complement strand
GAATATTTTTCAAAAATTCACAAATAATGTTAGGTAGGTAGGGTTTAGGCGCGCCACTGGCGATAGAAAGGGATAATAAACTGCAGCAAAAAAAATGTGAGGGTACGATACAGGTGGCCAGTGACACATGTTATTATTCTTGAATATTTGGAAATAACTCACTAAAACACGCGGAGAAAAAAACACGGAAGTATTTTTCATAGAGGGGATTCCCGTTGGTGCATAGGATAGCAGAAAAGTGTGAATAGACACACAGCGTAAAGGGGACTATCAAATTAAGAAGTCGGGGCCAAAACTAGGGCATGAAGTCCGAGTGAAGATGTCATGTAGCAGCGGAGCGCTCAAGGCGGCAACACAAGTAGTAAGGCAGACGCCCAGTTGAACGGGTAAAAGGCCATGGATTCGTAAGAACTCTTGAGGAGGTGTGCCGATGAGGCCCGTAGGATCTTGCGATGAGCCGTAGGAGGGAGGAGAAAGTAGACAAGCGCAGAGCTCGCTGGCGGCGTAAAACACCAGTAGTAAGGCAGACGCGCAGTTGAACGGGTGAAAGGCCGTGGATTAAAAAGTCCAGGCTGTCCGGAGGTCGCCACTCTCTACAACAAAGACTGTGCTGCCCAGTAGTAGCGACAGGGTGTGGCAATCCGGGAGATGAAAGCCGGCCGCCTGGCGACGCAGCAGGCATCCAGTCCAGGGAGCCAACGAGTGAAGAAAATGAAGATGAATGAAGTAACGTGTCGGGATCTCCCAAAGACCACTGCCAACTCAATCAATCAATCAATCACTATTTCATTTATTGTCTATTAACACATTCAGGTGATATTGGACATTAATTAATAACAACAACAATATAAATCAAATCACGATTAAGAAACCTTATAACAAAATGGAATGAAAGGGGAAGAGGGATTTAACACCAAACTATAAAAGTCTACCAATAGGAGTCATTGCAATCATTTTCACAATTGCTGTTATCTGTGAATGATGTAATACATCATCAAAAAAATGTCCATATTCAGTCAAATGATGTCTTTGGTTTTCATACATTGCATTTAAAACTGGACATTCAAATAAAATATGGTAAACTGATATATTTTTGACACACATACACTGAATATCTGCTGAATATTTAGTATTCCATTACTGCCAAAGCGTCGACGTCCCTTCAGGAACCATCAATGGCCAGCGCGCCCTCTCTACGCCGGACGATGGCAGCCCTCATACTTTTGGCCTGGATGGAGGGTAAGTGGGTCTAAAGACCTCCTTGACCATAGGTGAGCAAATAAAGCCAGTTGACCGCCGCAGTGCAAATGCTACGCAGTGGAAGCTGCTTGTCGACTGGCTTGAGCTGAACTGGACCGCGCAGTGGATGATGCAGGTCGGCGATGGAAAAGTTGCTCAACAACATCAATCAGCGTGCGGAAAATGCTGGAGCTCTGTAAAGTTCAGCTCGACTCGATCCATGATGGATGGCAAGTCCTCTCTCCTACCAAAAATAAAGGGCGAAAAAAGGGTGGCTGCTTGCATAGAGTAGATTAAAAGTAGACAGTGTCGCAGAACGCAGGAAGGGTCCTTGTCCACTACGAGGAGCGCTTGGTTAGCATGGGAACGACTTGACTTTATTGAGAGTTCATCACGGAGTGGACATGAGCTCTTCCCTCTCACAACCCTCTCCCTGCCTAATATTTTAGTCAAGTCTGCTGAGAAGATCGTTATGAGCCCGGTCCAGAACGTCTTCTTTTGAAATTATTAATTATATCAATATAATGTGGAGCTTAAAGACCCCGTGGGGGTGCCGGGGGTTTCAGTATAAATAGTATCCCCACTTTCTGGAAATTTTGTGCTTTAAATTCCCACTGTTGCTGTCTTTCTCCTTCGTTCTTTCTCATTCCTACTCTGTTCTATCAATCTACTATACTATATTCTTCTTCGCTAGACCAGTCACCTACCTTTTTTCTTGAAAACTCTTCCGGGAAAGTACTCCTCATTTGTATATGAGGTCTGTTGGATCAGCTTGATGCTTTCTGCCAAATGGTCACTGGGGTTTCCTATGATGTTATTATTTAGCAAAGTAGGCATTTTATATGTATGTGTTTTGTTGATATTGTATAATGATGTTTGTATTCTATTTTGTTTTTGTAAACGGGGGTTCGATAAATTAGAGTATAGCCTCAGCGTTCCCTGCGTGGAATGTCTTTATTGTAAAGTGACCGGCTGGTAGATTACCTTCAGTGTTACCACTAGGGTTGTTTCGGCAGATCTTTTATGCCGATCAGGGGTGAGTCCTCTTTCACTTCTCTGGTCCTGATTTAGCTGGGAAGAGTCCGCTGGACTCTATAACAATAACCATGTAATGTAATGTAGCTCAAAGAAATGGTAGTTTTGCTCTTTTCTATGTGCTTGTGACAAGTTTTTTCAAGGTTTTAGAGGGAGAGAGAGGAGGGGGAGGGAAGAGAGAGCGCTAGAAGGGAGAGGGGGAGAGGGAGATATTTGGAACTTTATTCTTTTATTTCACAATGCGAGTACAATATGAATAAAATTATTCTCGTTGCCCCGGGGAAAGATGGGGGGGGGGGGGGTTAACCGAATGGTTGAGTGGGATTATTGAATATACATATAGAAACACAACGGACGGCAGGTATAAACATAGACTGCACTGATAAAAAAAAATGTTACGTACAAATCTCAAAAGAGTCATAAAAAGACTAGCTCCAGATGGGAAAATGGCCATATAAAATGAGCCAGAGACAAAGAGACAGACAGATTGTGTAGGCGTGATTTGAGGGGGCAGAAACAGTTGCACCAAAATACGAGCTAAACAAATGCTACTGTCATCCAAACTTAAAACAAATCCTCTTCAAACATCAATTTTGAGATTGTATAGCACGATGGCCTCTGTACTAACAGTTCCGCCAATAAAGAGCTGGAAGAAAATGATGCTTTATAATCTACTGTAGGCGATTTGTTTACGACTGGCTGTGCAACATAATTGTCAGCGTAGGAGTGAAGATATTGCGCTGTTTGTGTTTTCTTCAGTGTTTATCTTCTCTCCTTTCTTCTTTTTGCCATCATTGTATTTAGTTTTTCTTGTAATTTGTGTTGTTGTTGTTTTTCCTTGTGAGATTTGTATGTGTGGGAGGGCAGGGACATTGGAAAAGGGGAAGGAGGTCATTTATTGTTGTATGGACTGCTGGGTTGCGCCACTTGTTGGATCCTGTCAATTTCATGTGGAGTCAGCGTTCTTTTTGTGTTTGACATATATATGATAGATAGATACATTAGATTAGATTAGATTAGATTAGATTAGATAGATAGATAGATAGATTAGATTAGATAAGATAACATTACATTACATTATATTAGATAGATAGATAGATAGATAGATAGATAGATAGATAGATAGATAGATAGATAGATAGATAGATAGATAGATAGATAGATAGATAGATAGATAGATAGATAGATAGATAGATAGATAGATAGATAGATAGATAGATAGATAGATAGATAGATAGATGAGATTAGATAGATAAGATTAGATAAGATTAGATAAGATTAGATAAGATTACATTACATTAGATAGATAAGATAGATAGATAGATAGATAGATAGATAGATAGATAGATAGATAGATAGATAGATAGATAGATAGATAGATAGATAGATAGATAGATAGATAGATAGATAGATAGATAGATAGATAGATAGATAGATAGATAGATAGATAGATAGATAGATAGATAGATAGATAGATAGATAGATAGATAGATAGATTAGATTAGATTAGATTAGATTAGATTAGATTAGATAGATTAGATAGATAGATTAGATAAATAGATAGATAAATAAATTAGATAGATAGAGTTGTACTGCGGTCATAACGCAGAGCTCGAGTAAGCGAAAGCCCCAAAGCATGCAGAGGGCACCCCAGACCATCACAGACATTTCCGTCCTCAGATCGGCCTTACCAGCCATCTGCCAAGCCATGCTTTGCATCCCGCAGATGACATCCGATGAAGCTGATCAACCTGCTTTTTATGTTATTTCATTTGGTTGTCGTTGTCGTATGTGTATATTGGGTGTGCTCACCCCACTACTCCTTGTCTAGCTAAAGTTAATACCCTTCAGGGCTAGGAGTCTAGTTTAACATATTGCTGCCCAAATTAGAGGGGAGTGTGTTCAAAAGTTGGCAAAAGCACGCACCCCAAGTGTTTTCTTGTTGGTATTGCCAGTTCGCACACTGGGTATTTCAAGCTGGGACTGAACTGAGAAACGAAGGCCGCGTGAAGGTTAATACAGTGAAAACAGCTCATAAAGATAACTCTTACTGCTCCCCTTGGGGTCATGAGCAATCTTGCCACTGTAGATTGTTCAAACCTATAAAGGGAAAAGTGAAAGCCACAGTTGAAAACCTGTCTTTCCTTTATAGGCAAGACAGATTCACTGCGGCAACAGTACCCCCGTTGGAGTGCCGGGGGTTTTCAGTATAAATAGTATCCCCACTTTATGGAAATTTAGTGCTTTAAATTCCCATTGTCGCTGTCTTCCTCATTTACTCTTTCCTATTCCTGCTCTGTCCTTCACTCTGCTATACTATCTTCTTCTTCGCTAGATCAATGACCTACCTTTTTTCTTGAAAACTCTTCCTGGACAAGACTCCTTGTTTGTGTATGAGGTCTGTTGGATCAGCTTGGGAGTGTTGGACGCTTTCTGCCGGGTGGTCACTAGGGCTTCCTATGATTGTACTATTTAGCACTATAGGCATTTTATATGTATGTGTTTTGTTGATGATTTATAATGATGTTTGTATTCTATTTTCTTTTTGTAACCGGGGGTTCGCGTAGTTGAGGTCAACCCTCAGCCGTCCCCCGCGTGGGATGTCTTTATTGTAAAGTGACTGGCCGGTGGAGGGCATTCAATTTTCCCACTGGGGTTGTTTCAGCAGATCTTTTATGCGGATCGGGGGTTGTCCGGTCCTGATTTGGCTCGGAAGAGTCCGCTGGACCTAAAGCAACAATAAATCAATCAATCAACTCTTACTGCTGCTGTTACTTCTGCCGCTGCTGCTACTACTACTACTACTGCTACTACTGCTACTACTACTGCTGCTACTACTACTACTACTGCTACTACTACTGCTACTACTACTGCTACTACTGCTACTACTACTGCTACTACTACTACTGCATTATAACTACCACCTAGTGTAGTATTACCAGTTTTACTATGCGTTCAGATAACGGCAAAACTGATAGAACCATTCAAAGACCATTTACTTCAAAATTGTGGAGACTATTCATTTTGGATTATACTACTGAGTAATACAACACGTTATCTGGCTTTTAAAGCATTTATAGTTTTCAGTTGAGCGTAAAACTAAAAAGAATACAGTTTCTTTAAGGTCATTATCAAAGTGCGCCCCCCGCTCCCTCCTCCACCCTTAAAAAAAAACACTGGCTTATAAAATGTATAATTTACACTGAAAGATAACTTGTTTTATAATTTTAGTCATACATTTTTTGTGTGTCTAATGTTTGGGAAATTGGAATCTAAAAGTCGAGTCCCTAGCCTGTAGCAGACGCTGTTTTGAGAGCATCGCCTCGTTTACTTGCCCCTGATGCAACCTAATTCAGAATGAACACAACACAGACTCGATCAACTGTATACAACTGGTATGTAAGGTTCGCAAAATATTCTCTGAAAATAATTATAGAACAGCAAAACGCCACGCCTACTTTTAGTTTCAGGTGGAAGATGCTTCATTATAAAATACAAATGCGGACTCGCTTGTTGCCTAGAACAAAACGCCTGCCGTGAGCGCGCGCACTGCACACTTTGCCTTATGAAACGGTTTGCGCGTAGTGAGCGTTTTCAAAATGGCGGCAGAAGAAGGAAAGATTGGAAACAGAAACCGTGTGAAGACGATTGCTGCAGTGCTGTACTCCGAGATCATGAAGCACGCGGCATACTACCTTCGGCCACCGCTCGCCAACGACGCGCACGCCCGCCTTAGACAACGGGCCCCAGGTAGTGTAGTGATGGCATTGGCAGTTTTGCCCCTTCTAGTGGATTTAGTCTGATTTTGTTTAGTTTTGTGTGGTCCTGATTCGGCTCTTGGCAGTCCGCTGGACCCTATAAACATTGAATATCTAATCACTTGTCACTTCGGTAGTCTAGACCAAGCCGTAATGGTAGCGTCTGTAAAGGCCCCGCCACACATACCGGTTTGAAGGCCGATTCTAGATCGGATTTCGGATCCGTTTCGACTGAAGTGCCATCGGGTCGGACTCCAAACCCGGTAGCACTGCCACACATTTCCGATCAAGTCGACCCGAAACTTCCACACAATGTGCATTGTTTATATTCACTTTCAATAACAGTGCACTCGGGCAAAGTCATTTTCAACTGCGATCGGCTGTTTCCGGAGCTATTTACGTTAACCTTGGGGCAGAGTCAGAAGACGCATCACTATTATTTTTTTGTGCGCTTATGAAAATAGCAATAATTTGGGTTTTTTGGACTCTGCTATAATCTTACATTTTACTGTAAAAGTGTGAACACATTTGGCCTGAGACACACTTTAAGCAACAAAAATGAGATCAAAAAATAGTGGTGGAGTCGTCGAGATCCGATGACGCTTGCAGCTTTTCTCGTCTGACGCTTGCAATAAAACAGAGAAATTGTGAAATTAGCTGGAGTGTTCTAAAACTTGTTTCGGAATAGTCACAGAACATTGAGAAATGCAATCCGAAAGGAAAGGAAAGCTGGCAATTAACAATCAAAACTGGTAAAAAGGTAAAGGTAGTCCCATAGCCTTGTGGCTGTAGGGGAGCGTGATGTTGAAGATCACACTTATTTGGGCCAGCGTAATGAGGGTGATGCCCATCTCTCTCCTTCGGTGCTTTACCTTCCCCACCCTTAAGAGAGTAGGTACTCAGTCACAGCTGAGCCAACTGGGGGCGTTGTTATTTGTCGCTTCACGTTTTGTGGTCACTCATCCAAGTGCTAACCGCACTGGGCGGTGCTTAACTTGCGACACAATAGCGAGTGCTCCAACCACTGCGCTATCAAAACTGGATTATAGATAATTATCTTTCTTTCTGTACTAGTCGGCAATAACAACGAGCCAAATGTTGGTTTGTTGGTCGGTCCGTTGAACGGCACATCTCAAGACCCACTGAGATGGTTTTGATCAAACCTTACGGGACTATTAGCTAGGTACCATGGCCTGCCTCTCGTGCCATCATATTTGCTCTACCGAAAAGGTCAAGTTCATTGGAGACATTTTGATGCTAACCACGTTTTGCTCAATATCTCAAAAACGACTGAAGAGATTTTGTTGAGTTTTGAGTTACTTTAAATGACGGGCCATCCTTCAGTTGCAGCCCGGCTGTCGGTTAAACTGTCGGTCCGTAGCTCATACTTTCAGTTTTTTAGTCAAAGCATACTTTTTTTTATCTTATGTCAAGAATAACTTAACCAAAATTCTTAATTTTTACTTCACAGAAACTGTAACTATTGTTATGCCTTATGTCAAGAATAACTGAACCAAAATTCATAATTTTTACTTTACAGAAACTTTAACTATTGTTAAACAGGTTACATAATGTTACATTATTCGTATTAATTCCTTCTTAAAGGTCAATGGTGCTTCACCCATTTCTAAACATTTTTTTGCGCTTATCTAAATATTGGCCGATCCGATTTTTATAATGTTCAGATTGCAGATACCTAAGATGGTGGCCAATGGTTTCCATGTCCTTTTGTTTCCTTAGGATAAAGCCGAGTCACAGTACCGAGAATTAACTCTTCAAATTGTGTGAGTGTCTAGAAATACATTTGAATGTCTCGCCATCTCGTTTTTTGTTATTTGTCTCGCTTTTGCCTCCACGCCTGCTGTGGGAGTTTGTGTATTTGTCGTACGTGGGAACTAATCCGCATTCTTGTTTTTATCGTTGAGAAGGGCAATGCAATAACATTTTGAGTGTGAGCTCGAAAATTCGCGAACTTTCCTTTTTCTTTCCATTAGGGCCGACTTGAACATTGTGCAGCTTGTTGGAATCACAGTAAAAGACTTCACCTTTGCTGTACTCCATTAGCCTTGACCTTTCACCTAGTTGAAGATAAATCCTATTCCCCCTACACCTTCCTCCCATCAAATCGCATCTTTCTTCCACTTGCAAGGCTTTTGTTCGTTGCATCATGTGTGTGTGTGTGTGTGTGTGAGAGAGAGAGAGAGAGAGAGAGAGAGAGAGAGAAAAGCCTGTGCCTACTCCCGTTGCCCATTGCTTTACATTCCCCGGTTCTAAACTGAATCTAGTATCCAAACAAATGTGAGTGGACCGTGGTGATTGTTGTGCGATGTTTTGTTTCGTTTGCGTGCAGGTTAGTGGTCTCATATCCAACTGCTTTTTCCCCTGTGGTTTCTGCTTCATTTCTGTAAATGGAGCGCGTGCATTTCTGTGTACCTCAGGGTCTATGGTCTATGTAACTTCTAGGTCTATGATGACCCCCGCCCTAACCTCTTGCCTTATTTTCAACTAAACATGACCTTCAGTTTAACCTAAACCGTTAATGTTTCCATGTCAGTGTAAACTTGGACTCTTCATCTTAACCTTTTGCTGCTCGCTTCGTGGATACCCATATGGCTTACATGAGAGTCCATTATCAACCCCCTCTTCCCTCCCCAGCCCACATTCACGACACCTCACTCTCTGCCCCCACCACTCACCCGCCACCAAACTCTCTTCCCACTCTTCCCACCGCGGTACTGTCATACTTACTTGTCTCAACGGAGTGACGGCTTTCCTGCGCTGACCTCCCTTGATTTGGCACTCTCTTTGCGCTGGAGGCACAAAAGGGAGGCTAAAGGGAAATAATGGCATCATGGCGGAACACGAGACTTTTGACTGCTCACTTTGACTGACTGTCGTAAATGTGTTTGTAGATCAAGTGGCATTTGGTCAATGACTGCGAGGGTGTTGCTGGACGTAACGTGTCGCTGGACGCTGCCGTAGCCTATCCTATCTAGGGAATGTGAACGGTCACTCTATGTGATTGTCCAGGCAAGTGTTTGGATGTGTCTTTGTCCAGCGTTTTGTCTGAGTGACGGTCTGACTGTCTTTGTGTGTCTGTGTCTGAATCAGGCTTCCTGTGTCTTGATCTAATCTCAGCGTCTTTTGCAATCTGAGTGACTTTAGTTGGTAGTCTGCTGTCGTGGCGATTCTTCATGAAGACATTTTCTTCACGCTGTCAGCTTTTGCGTGTATGATGTTCCACTTCGTCCTATGTGGTCTCGATCGCACGTTAAAGAGGCCGGTTATTGTGCGTCACATGTGAAATTGACATGCTTAAGTAATTGAAAGCATGTAAACATACACAATAGTCGCTCAGGGGTACATGACTTTTGCTAGTGCGGGAGTGTGCAGCAAATTGGCGGCTTAAGCAGCGATTGCCATCATCATCATCATCATCATCATCATCATCATCATCATCATCATCATCATCATCATCATCATCGTCATCATCTTTCATCCATCATTTTCTTCTTCTTCTTCTTCTTCTTCTTCTTCTGCTTCTTCTTCTTCTTTCACTCTCCCTCTCTCTCTTCCCTACTCTCCACTACTCTACCTTGTGCGATGAAAAGGGAGAGAGATTTTATATTTGCATACAGTCAATATTTTTTTACACGATGTCTCCGAACAGCTGCCAATCAGACCATACTTCAAAATTCGATCCACTTGCACCCAAGATATTGTGGCAGAAAATATTTGAACACCCTCTGTATTTATACACGAGCTAATATACCCCGCATATAGTTTTACCCTAATCCTGTTCGATCTGCGCGGTATGTACACACAGAGACTCAGGTTTCGTGTAGAACTGGGTAGATACCAGGGGCAAGTTTCATGAGGAGAGGATAGTAAACTTACACGTCCTTTTAAGTTATGTATATTATTTCATTATCTTACGCGCATCTAGGCCACCGCTTTTTCTTTTTCTGTATCCAATTTTAGTGTATCCATCCAATTTCAGTGTATCCATCCAATTTCAGTGTATCCAATGTCAGTGCACATCAACAGTGTAGCATTTCATTCTTCCGAATCATGATTTATCAAATGTATCCTATTTTCTGTTCCAGTGCTTCTGCCTTCACATGTATGTAGACGCCCTGGTTTGTAAGAGCCAGTGTTTTGTGTCAAGGGTTAGTTTCGTACAAATAGATCTACTCTCTGCCTTAGTTATCGGTCACGATATTATGCTGTCATGAAATCGGTACGGATGTTGCTGTTACCTCTATTATTTATTTTGTTTGCGCATGATTCTGTGTGTGTGTGGGGAGGGGGGGGGGCGTGTGTGTGTGTGTTTGTGCAGCTATGGGTCTGTGCGTGTGCATTAGCGTGCCTGCCAGCGTTACAAGAGATCAAATGGAAGAAGTGTGCAAAATGAAGGGCTAGAATTTTAGCTATACGAGTGTGTGTATGCATGTGTGTGGGGGTGTGTGTGTGTGTGTGGGGGAGTGTGTGTATGTATGTGTGTGTTTGCGTGTGTGTGTGTGTGTGTGTGCGTGTTGACAGGCAACTATTTGCTATTTTGTACAGTTCATCTTTTTTATCGTTTAATCTTCTTATCTTTTTATTGCGTCTGTGCTGCCAGTTTGTTTTCTGTTTTGTGTGTTCTTTTTTGTGTGTGGTGCTGCAGCAATTGACCAAATCCATTCCTTTGTGTTCACTTGGCAATACATTTTTTGTATCCTTGTATAAACTTAGAGATGCAAATCCCCCTGTTTGTTCTGTTCATAAAACTGGCCCCATTACGGATACATAGCGAGGTTAGCCGGATTCTTTTGTTGACCAAAAGTAACTTATTTTTCTATTTTTCCTAGTTTTTGTTTTGTTTTTGTTTTTTTTTAGTTTATGTCATTCTCGTTTGTTCTTTCTCGTTTCTAACCTGTTTTCTCAATCTACTACCTTCTTCCCCAGATAAGTCGCCTACCTTTTTTTCTTGAAAACTCTCCCAAAACTCTTGATTTGTACGGGGTTTGTTGGGTCAGCTTGGGAATATTGGACGCTTTCTGCCAAATGGTCACTAGGACTTTCTATGGTAATATTATTTAGAAATGTAGGAATATTTTATATGTATGTGTTTTGATAATATTTTATAATGATGTTTATATTCTTTTTCTTTTTTTTGTAAACGGCGGTTCGATAAAATAGAGTACAGCCTCAGCGTCCCCTGCATGGGATGCCTTTATTGTACAGTGACCGGTTGGTGGGATGCCTTCAATTTTACTGTTTGGGTTGTTTCAGCAGATCTTTTATACGGATCAGGTGTGTGACGGGGTTTTTATTATTGCTGGGCTCTGCACAATGGACTGCTATTACCTCCTAGTCTTAGTCTACGGGGATAGCTAGTTATCTCCCTATGACTTCACTTAATACATTTATTTGTTTAGCTCGTTCTGTGTTTAGGCTGAGGTACAGAGATAGATAGAAAAAATGGTAAAAGATCACTGTCACACTAGCTTTCACACGGCTATGAATCATATGTAGTCCGGCCACTTGATTGCAGTAAAAATCAAACATTTATTTCTTCTACTCTATACACGATATTCGAAGTAGGAAACTAACTTAAAAGTTCAATTGTCAATGCGAATGATTCGCTCGGTTATAATCTAGGCAGCTACTTTTTCATCATAGGGCACTGGATACTTTCTGCCTTAATGGTCAGAGTTCTTGAAGAGTGGACTACAGTGGTCCTGTTTATACAGAGTTTTAGTGCACTGTTTCTTGTGGCACTTAACTGCGTGGTTGAAGCGCTGCGTTGAGGTCGCTTCTGGGAAAATCTGTGTTGTCGTGGAGTCTTTGACTTTGTGGTTCGTCAGTTGGGCTATCTTCGCACAATGCTGGAGATGCCTCGGCAGCCAACTTTAAGCGTCGACTTGGTTTTGTCTTTTGCTGAGTTGGGCTCACGATATAACGCATGCTCGTCTGTAACATATGAGACGAATTTCTGCACAACACTGTATAATAGGTCTGTGCAGAGCGTCTCACTGAAGGCCAGAGTAGCCCTCAGTGATAGCTCCACATCTCTATACATAAGCGACGAACATTCTGCTAAGTCTGTGGTCCACTGGAATCTCCACTCTAATTTCCTATACATATATAAATATAAATCATGGCTAACTATACACATAAAGAAATAATAATATTATAAACATTCTCGGGTAAAGCCACTGGTCTGCAAGCATACATATATGTTAAACAACCGTGGGTCCGACCGGTCGACAACATGGCGGCGCAGCCGGTCGTGTTTCGCCACGTGGTCACGCAACGTTGGACTAACAATTCAATTCTATGCATAGCAAATTCCACAAACATAATTTCAACAATAATATAAATACATCACGATGAAATCGAAGTATGTTCATTTACCTGTTTGACAATGTCGGGCCGTGGCTACTTGATTGAATTCGAATATTCAACAAGTACTGCTGTCTAATCTTCTCAGGAGAGAGATTTCTGCTTGAGTGTACTGTGTACTGCTCAGCATTTCGACGAAGACTGACGGGTTCTATCTCTTTGCTTGAATTACCCAGAACCGGTTCTATCTAAACTAGCTGTGTTCTCATTGTATGAAAAATCTAAGTGGCTGTAAAATTCGAAGCTCGATCGTAGGCTGCGATGATGGCCACGTCACCAGATCATCAGGCCTTGCAAAGACTATTCTGCAAGGCACAGTGCAAGGAGGTAGAAGAAGAGGGAGACCGAAAAAGAGGTGGGAGGACAACATTCGAGAATGGACTGGTTTGACACTGAGCGAAGCCATCAGGGCTGCTGAGGACAGAGAAAGATGGATTATGCTGGTAAAACGATCATCTGTGGTGCCCCTACGACCTCCGGGTTACGGGACAGGATAGGGATAGGATGATGTCACTGACTGTGCTTGCATCAAGCTACAACTGTGTTACGCATGATCATTTCTGTCGTCTGCTATAGACTAACAGTAACCTTCTAAGCCTATCCTATCCTATCCTATCCTGTCCCATAACCCGAAGGTCGTAGGGGCAACACAGATGATCGCTTAACCAGCATACTCCATCTTTCTCTGTCCTCAGCAGCCCTCATGGCTTCGCTCAGTGTCAAACCAGTCCATTCTCGAATGTTGTCCTCCCACCTCTTTTTCGGTCTCCCCCTTCTTCTACCTCCTTGCACTGTGCCTTGCAGAATGGTCTTTGCAAGGCCTGATGATCTGGTGACGTGGCCATACCATCGGAGTTTCCGTTTCTTCACCACTGTGAGCAGGTCATCGTGTTGTCCAATGGCTTGTGTGATGGTCTGTCGGACTTCAACGTTGGTGATGTGTTGGGTATAGGAAATGCACAGAAGTCTTCTGTAGCACCTCATCTCCATGCTTTGTATTCTTCGTTGGAGATCTGCTGTGAGGGTCCATGCTTCGCAAGCATATAGGAAGATGGAGATGACCAGAGAGCGCAGCAGTCTTACTTTGGAATGTAGACTGATGGTTCTGTCTTTCCAAATGGGCTTCAACCTTGTCAGGGCAGCAGTTGTTTGTGCGATCCTGGAGAGGACTTCCTGTCGAGACCCATTGTCTGACACAATGGCTCCTAAATATTTGAAGCTGTGCACTGTGTTGAGGGATTGGCCTTGTACTTTGATGTCCGTGTTGATGCCATTGGTGTTGTTGGTCATCATTTTGGTCTTCTCTGCACTTATTTCCATTCCATAAGCTCTGGAGGTGGTGTCAAGCCTCTGTACAAGCTGTTCAAGTTCTTGTTCCTCTCCAGCCAATCCATCAATATCATCCGCAAAACGAAGATTGGAGATTGCTCTGCCCCCTATGCTGACTGTGCCTTCGTGATCTGCAAGAGCATCTGACATGATGCGCTCTAGGAAGATGTTGAAGAGTGTTGGAGAGAGTAGGCATCCTTGACGCACACCGATTGTTGTTCTGAACCAGTTCCCGATGACGCTGTTATGGAGGACTGCACTGGTAGCCTTGTCATACAGGCTTTTGATGACTTCTATAATTTTAGGGCTGATGTTGTACACTTTCATGGTTGCCCATAGAGCTGCATGCCAGACTCGGTCAAATGCCTTCTTGAAGTCTATGAACACATGATATAGATGTTGTTGGTGCTGTAGGTATTTCTCACAGATTATTCTGAGGTTGAAAATCTGTTCAGTGGTACTTCGCCCTGCCATGAATCCTGCTTGTTCTTCAGCTATGATTTGTTCAGCTTGTGGTTTCAACCTGTTGAGTATTATTTTCAGGAGGACCTTGCTGGGATGGCTGATGAGGCTGATGGTGCGGTAATTTTCACACTCCTGAAGGTTACCTTTTTTGGGAAGAGTGATGACAAGCGACTGGGTCCATGGTGTAGGCCATTCCCCACTCTGCCAGATCTTGTTACAGATAATGGTGAGAGCATCAGTCATCGCTTCTCCTCCTGCTTGTAGCAGTTCCGCTGGTATGTTGTCCACTCCCGTTGACTTCCCTTTCTTCAGCGATTGCACTGCTGCCTCAACTTCTTCCCGGAGAATTGGGAGGATTTCTTCTTCTTCTCTGCTCTCGGGACATGTTAGAACTGATGGGTCTCCATTTGGTGTATGGTTGTAAAGGTCAGAGCAGTACTCTGTCCATCTGTCCAAGACTTCTTGTTCTTCTGTAAGGCAAATGCCAGACTTGCTTTGGATAGTGGAGACTTTGGGCTGTTTAACACTTGTCAGCCGCTTCACAGTCTGGTAGGCCTTCTTGCTGTTGTTCTTGTTCAGATTGTTCTCTATTTCCTGGCATTGATCTTCTATCCAGTTCTCCTTTGCTGTACGCATGCCTTTTCTAAGCCTACACTGACTAAACAAGGCAAAACCTTAAAGGCAGTGGAAACGGGGCTCTTGTTACAAGGTGTGAGCCCTCTTTCAACCAAGTTGTGGTCCTGATTCCGCTCTTTGCAGTCCGCTGGACCCTATAAACGATGACTAACTAACTAACTAACTGATGAGCCGAACGTATGTGCCTTAGTAACGAGGCTATTTCATGTCACCGAGGGTTTTCTCGAGGTACTCCGGTTTCCTCCTTTCCTTTTGTAATGGGCTTGGATGCAACCGATGATCTACAATTTCACAATACAATTCCGTTTCATTTCCATTTGTTTTGCCAGGGTTAGTCCCAGCTCTCAAGGTTCAGTCTATGCGTCACAGTCACACCACATGCCATAGCAACGACTGTAAGAATCTGATGCTTGATGTCCTAGACGTGTGAGTGCCAGCTACACAATACACCCAGCATGTACTAGCAGAGTTGCCAACCCCCCCCCCCCTCCCCCCCCAAAAAAAAAAAAAGTTTTCAGTAGTAAAAATTCTGAATTTCAGTAGTTTTATGACATTTTCATTAGCCCGTCCTCGCATTTTTTTTTTAACAAGGACATGCATACACAGTCTGCAACGAAGGTCGTGAAGACTGTTTCCGCACGAATTATTGAGAGATCCATATCGGGCTTGAAGAAGGTGGCTACCGACTGAACAGGGACTAACTTTTCTGGATCAGGGCAACGATTTTGTGACGGTTGCCATTCACGTCGTGGAAGCCGCCATGTTGAATGCTAAAATCTGCCAAGCACGCTGTACAATACAAGCTGTTTTGATCTCGATGACACAGTGATGCATGGACATTTTTCAGAATACTCTTTCCTGTACTCTTGATTTGCTGTCCTCTTCTTTTTTTCTGGGCTTTCATCGCTAGTTTTCTTTCTTTTTGGCATCATGGATTCAAAATACGCCACACACAAACTTTTCTTCTCGCGCTGTAGAACGTGACCCGGAAACGAAATTGTCACAGAAAGGTCGAGGTTTTGTGCACCGATTGGCCGTTTGCAAAACCACTTCACGGTGATTGGTCGAATTTCCTAGCATGCACTGGGAGCGTGATCTATTACACCGTGCACGTAAACCGAATGACCGTGACCTTGAGGTGCTCAATAAAACTCGTTAAAACTGTAATACTATCGTCGAAAATTTACTTTCCGTAGTAAATTTTCCATTTGCGTAGCTCCGTAGCCGCGTATTCATTTCCGGAGTAAACCACGGAAATTCTGTAGTGGTTGGCAACCCTGCACTAGGTCCCCGCTCCCCCATACCCAGTGGTTCTGGATTGTGTTCAGTTGTCTTGGCGTCAGACGACGCGGCCAAAGGCAGCAAGTGGGCACCTCGGTTGGTTTGAGTGAGATCCTGTATCGGCCAGCGCCTTGAGCAGCTCTGGAGATGGACAAGCGCTGTACAAGAACGATGACATAAAGTAGATAAAGAAGATAAATACTGACGCCATGACGGCTGGGCTTGTACGGGGGAGAGAGAGGGAGAGAGAGAAACTTCAGGCGCACAACATGTTACAAATATAATTATTTTAAGCTTACAGCTTATTCTTACAATTAGTCCCTTTTTTCAAGCACACATGGAAACAAAATACATTAATATACACTCATTTAAACCTGACACATTTTACATCTGAGAGAGAGAGAGAGAGAGAGAGAGAGAGAGAGAGAGAGAGAGAGAGAGAGAGAGAGAGAGAGAGAGAGAGCGCAAAGTTCTTTAATTAGGATAATAGCATTAGGTCCTATGGCCTGGATAAGCAGACACAAAGACAGACAGAGAAAGAGTGGGAATGTGCAGAATTTAAAATTGCTTGCTGTCAATATTGAAGCAGAAGAAGTGTCTAATGGGTGTGTGCAAACAGTCAAACAAGTTTCAGACATTGCGCACACGTAACTGTTACACTGCCAGCGGCAACTTTAACAAAAGGATTGATTCCTTTGTGGGCGGCCGTACAAGATCAGAGAGCTTCTCAAGGTTCTGGCTGCTGACAACTCCTGTACAAAATAGTTTGTTGAAGCCAGGATTAAAATAGCTTAAGTTTTTTGTCAGATTCAATATTTTATTACCGGAATAAAATAATGTTAGCATTAATTTGCTAATCTTACAATCAGTCCTTCTTTCAGTCACATTCCCTCATAGACAAACATTTTTTTGCTTGTTTGATTTTTGACGCTTTATTGTCTCTTTTTATATGGAAATTCTGGCGCGCCCAAAGCCAACCTACCTAATATTAGTTGTTTTTTTTTTTTAATTTTGCTTGAGGAGCAAACCGGAGTACCCGGAGAAACCCCCCGACACGCTGCCCGAGTCGAAAGTAAATATTATCGATCCCACACCTGTCAGACCCCATTGGTTCCTGGCCTATGGACAAGGCAAGTTAGTCCCGCCTTAGACCATGTTGCTTCAACGCACGCATAGATTTAAAATTAAAAGAAAATAAATTAATGAATAACTTCGTAACAAAGGGAACTAACCATACTTAATACAAAACTTTTAAGTGGATCTAATGAATCGAGTAGAGTGGTTTGAGAGTAAAAAGGTAAGGTAAAGGTGGTCCCATAGCCTTGTGGCCGTAGGGGAGCGTGATGTTGGAGATCACACTTATCTTGGGCCAGCGTAATGAGGGTGATGCCCATCTCTCTCCCTCGCTGCTTTACCTTCCCCACCCTTAAGAGAGTAGGTACTCCGTCACAGTTGATTCAACTGGGGACGTTGTTATTTGTCGCTTTACGTTTGCGGTCACCCATCCAAGCGCTAACCGCACTGGACGGTGCCTAACTTGCGACACAGTAGCGAGTGCTCCAACCACTGCGCTACCCTACACCCCATCTTGACATCCTTGGAAAAAAAAGCAACAACAAATGTTTTCATTTTCAAATTCGCTTTTCTAAAAGCGTGGGTCTGAAGTTTACACGTTTCTCCATAAAGTCGCTCTTTTAAAATGAATCCAAGTAATGAAGCAGAGAAAAAAACTCTTTATTTCAATAAGAAAAATATGGGTTGTTGAAATCACCCCTATTAGACTAATGCATTTATTATTTTGGTATTTCTTAAACTTTTAACAAACGGTGTGTGTGAACGCGCGCGCGAGTGTGTGTATGTCAAACTATGCTCTGAGAATGCACTATAGCACGTCGAGTTCCACCACAAGCGAAGGGGAAGAGTTAGGAAAATTAAAGCTATTTTGAAAGTGGGTTTCTTTTTCCTTCTGTATTTTAGTATGCTTAACATTTGTAGCGTCACTTGCATAGAGTGGACGGCAGTTATAAAAAAGGACCTAATCAGTTAGTTCTTCATCGTTTATATGGTCCATAGGGTTGTAACACTGAAGGCACTACACCAGCTGGTCACTTTACAATAAAGGCATCCTACGCAGGGAACGCTAAGTATGTACTTTGATTTATCAAACCCCCGTTTACAAAAACAAAATAGAATATAAACATTATTATAAAATATCAACAAAACATATACATATAAAATGCCTACATTGCTAAATAATATTATTATAGAAAGCCTTGGTGACCATTTGTCAGAAAGCGTCCAATATTCCCACGCTGATCCAACAAATGAGGAGTTTGGGAAGAGTTTTCAAGAAAAAAAAAGTTAGGAGAATGGCCTAACGAAGAAGAAGATAGTATATTGATTTATAAAACAGAGTAGGACTGAGAAAGAACACAGGAGAAAGACAGCAATAGTGGGAATTCAAAGCACTACATTTCCAGAAGGTACGGATACTATTTATACAGAAACCCCCTGCACCCCCACAGGGGGAACAAATCAATCAGAGAATCATACGCGTGATTAGCTGAAGGGGGAGTAGTGCTGTAAGATTTTAAACCAACGTTTGTGGGTATGAGTGCGCGTGCGTGTATGGAGGTAGAGGGGGTGGGGGACAGAACGGCCATGGTTTTTTTTTGTCCCAACGTCTGTGTGTGCGACGAGTGCGAGTACATCTCTCTCTTCCACACCTCCCGTACACCCCCCCCCCTTCCTCTATCAATACACACACTATTAATGATTCACTATTAATAATTCATTAATGTCATTAATTAAGCTTATGTAGCGAATGTACAGTTCAAGGGCTTTGTCAAGGCGCTGGCTGATATAAGGTCTAACGCAAGCCGCCCGAGGTGCCCATCTGAAACCTTTGGGGGTAGAGTCTGACGCCCAGACAACTGAGCACAATCCTGGGCGACCGGGGATAGGGAGAAAGGACCTAGTGCGTGCTGGGTGGTTTTCTAAGACATGGGCGTCAGGATCTTTAAAGTCCATGCGATAGAATGCGTTCGTGCATAGACTAGAACTCGGTTTATACTCTTATCCGAAGCAGCAGTGGCGCAGTGTCTCAGGATAATTTTTAGTTAGTTAGTTAGTTAGTTAGTTAGTTGTTATTATTATGATTATTTGACTGCAGGCGGTCAACGGGGTTTGAGCCACTGCCTGTAAAGGCTGCAATGTTATTATCTGACAATTGAGGAGACTGCGTACAGCACTGAGCCACCCCCATCCTACCGGCCCATCTCCCCTTCCCCTTTCACACCTACCCTACCCTGGGGCCGAGGGATGTGTGCATTTACTTTTGAAGACTGGGGGACAATTCCTTATCTGGGCCTGCATGCATGAGTAGCGGTGCAAACATGGCTGAGGGTAATCAGGTGCGCTTATTACCGTCAACCCATGTCGTTGCCATATCATGGACATGCCTTTTTTTTTTTCAGATCCGCCTCTTTTTTTCTGCTGCTAGTGCACTTTCTTCTCCTCCTCCTCCTTTTTCTTCTTCTTCTTCTTCTTCCTTCTCTTCCACCTCCTCTTTCGCTTCCTCCGCCTCTATTTCCTCTTCCTCTTCCTTCTGAAGAGTTCGGTCACAGGGGTACTAATAAAAAAAGAATAGATCCGCGATAGCAAAAAAGTGGATCCTCGATAGCATAGCGGTAGCAGCGTACAGCCCGTGTATCACAGATAACAGTAGCAGCGTACAGCCCGTGTATTACAGATAACAGTAGTAGCGTACAGCCCGTGCATTACCGATAACATTAGTAGCGTACAGCCCGTGTATTACAGATAGCAGTAGTAGCGTACAGCCAGTGTATTACAGATAGCAGTAGTTTCGTACAGCCCTTGTATTACAGATAACAGTAGTAGCGTACAGCCCGTGCATTACAGATTACAGTAGTAGCGTACAGCCCGTGTATCATAGATAACAGTAGTAGCGTACAGCCCGTGTACTACAGATAGCAGTAGTAGCCTACGGCCCTTGTATTACAGCCCGTGTATTAAAGATAACAGTAGTAGCGTACAGCCCGTATATTACAGATAACAGTTGTAGCGTACAGCCCGTATATTACAGATAACAGTAGTAGCGTACAGCCCGTATATTACAGATAACAGTGGTAGCGTACAGCCCGTATATTACAGATAACAGTTGTAGCGTACAGCCCGTATATTACAGATAACAGTTGTAGCGTACAGCCCGTATATTACAGATAACAGTAGTAGCGTACAGCCCGTATATTACAGATAACAGTTGTAGCGTACAGCCCGTGTATTACAGATAACAGTAGTAGCGTACAGCCCGTATATTACAGATAACAGTAGTAGCGTACAGCCCGTATATTACAGATAACAGTTGTAGCGTACAGCCCGTGTATTACAGATAACAGTAGTAGCGTACAGCCCGTATATTACAGATAACAGTAGTAGCGTACAGCCCGTATATTACAGATAACAGTTGTAGCGTACAGCCCGTGTATTACAGATAACAGTAGTAGCGTACAGCCCGTATATTACAGATAACAGTTGTAGCGTACAGCCCGTATATTACAGATAACAGTTGTTGCGTACAGCCCGTATATTACAGATAACAGTTGTAGCGTACAGCCCGTGTATTACAGATAGCAACAGTAGCGTAAAGCCCGTGTATTACAGATAGCAGTAGTAGCGTAAAACCCGTGTATTACAGATAACAGTAGTAGCGTACAGCCAGTGTATCATAGATAGGGAGGGATCACACTGCGTCTGTGGCCAAACCAATCGCACGCTCAACGGCTTCTTTCCCAGCCGCCTACCAGTCAACTTATAATATCTTCATTTACGTCTAAAAACTCAGGACTAACTGTATCGTTTCCAGTTCAGGGACCATTACGTGTAAATTTTTACGCCTATCCTATCCTATCCTATCCTATCCCGTAACTCGAATGTCGTTTGGGCACCACAGATAATCGTTTAACTAGCGTACTCTGTCTTTCTCTGTCCTCAACAACCCTCATAGCTTCGCTCAGTGTCAAGCCAGTCCATTCTCGAATGTTGTCCTCCCACCTCTTTTTCTGTTTCCCTCTTCTTGAGTTCTCACGCCGTTTGAGAATAAACCATTTGAGCGGACGATTGTTTTCGCCAAAGAAGCGTCTGATCCCACCTTTTCTATTTATATTATAAAAAATGGCTCTGTATCTACCGCTGCGCGATGAAAAATCCATTTTCTTTTTGCTATCGCGGAGTCATTCTCCTTGATTAATGTCCCTATGGTCCGGGTAACTACTTACATGGAAATGGAGGATGCAGGGGATGATGATTTCAATTCGTCTTTACGCTTCTGCCATATGATGTTGAAGCTTGGTCTTCAAAGCTCACGTCAGGCAAAGAGAGAATCTGGGATGTACAGCGACCAGCAGACGTGGACAGCAGTTTTGCGCTCTGCCACCTGGACTAC
This sequence comes from Oncomelania hupensis, assembly GCA_036898135.1. Taxonomy (NCBI): domain Eukaryota; kingdom Metazoa; phylum Mollusca; class Gastropoda; order Littorinimorpha; family Pomatiopsidae; genus Oncomelania; species Oncomelania hupensis. The sequence continues at coordinate 8,261,243 of CM072519.1, read as the reverse complement.
GTCTGGACCCAAAATTACGGTCACAATCCATTTGCTCTGGACGGTCATTGTTGCCCAGGGGCTGGGACCTGATGCCAAAATGACCGTTTGATTTGTAACTGGTCGTGTAGACCACTTCACCACTCAATCAGGCAATCATTGACACACACCCTTCCTTCCCTTTCCACCCAATTAACCTCCCGCCTAACTATTCCTTCACTAACAATGTTGACAGGGACAGACACGTGCATGCACACACACTGGGACAAAAACACCACAAAGATACATTAACCTTGGGTTGTGGAAGGCATAATGCGCTGTTGGTTGTTCGCTGGTTGCTTATGCCGAAATTCGCGGGTTCCGCAGGGAAAGAACTTCAGTGATTTTCCAGGTCACCGAGGGTTTTCTTCGGGTACTCCGGTTTCCTCCCTCGCTTCATATTCCTTTTCTATCCCATCCCGTAACTCGAAGGTCGTTGGGGCACCACAGATGATCGTTTAAAAAGCGTACTCCATCTTTCTCTGTCATCAGCAACCCTTATGGCTTCGCTCAGTGTCAAGCCACTCCCATTCTCAAATGTTGTCCTCCCAAATCTTTTTATGTCTCCCTCTTCTTTTGCCTCCTTGCACCGTGCCTTGCTTTGCAAGGCCTGATGCTCTGGTGACGTTCCGTTTCATTACCACTGTGAGCATGTCATCGTGTTGTCCAAGGTCTGTCGGACTTCGTTGTTGGTAATGTGCAGGGTAAAGGAAATGTCCAGAAGTCTTCTGCAGCACCTCCTCTCCATGCTTTGTATTCGTCCTTGTAGATCTTCATATTAGATACAGTCTAAAATGGCAAATTGAAATTCGATTTCCTTTCCATCTTCTAATAGCGGCCTTGCTTTACACCACATGTTTGAGTGACGAATGTGCATGTAGGAGTATCTGTAACATGTGAGCGTGTATGTTGGTTACGTGCTTTGAGTGTGATTGAATAAGGCGCATGTAGCATCTCCAGTATTCAGTTCAACACATCTTTATTACCAACAAAGGAATTATGCACAGCTACCTGTGTCGCATTTTGGATACATAAAAGCATGCAATCCTATCCTATCCTATTTCGTAACTCGGAAGTCGATGGGGCACTGCAGATGATAGTTTAACTAGCGTACTCCATCTTTCTCTGTCCGCAGCAATCCTCATGGCTTCACTCAGTGTCAAGCCAACCCTTTCTCGAATGTTGTTTTCCCACCTCTTTTTCTGTCTCCCTCTCCTCCTGCCTCCTTACACCGTGCCATGCAGGATGGTCTTTGCAAGGCCTGATGCTCTGGTGACGTAGCAATACCATACAAAACAGAGGACAATTCTTACAAACTAACACTAACATCACCAAATATTAAATGCAGACATTCATTCTTTTTTTTTATCCACACCCAACGTATACATCCCTATCTATACACATGTTTCACAAATGGCTGCTGGTCGCTCGCCAGTAGTGCCCCAGGCGGCATATAACATATCGCTCGCATGTAGATGTAGTAGTAGTAGTAGTAGTAGTAGTAGTAGTAGTAGTAGTAGTAGTAGTAGTAGTAGTAGTAGTAGTAGTAGTAGTAGTAGTAGTAGTAGTAGTAGTAGTAGTAGTAGTAGTAGTAGTAGTAGTAGTAGTAGTAGTAGTAGTAGTAGTAGTAGTAGTAGTAGTAGTAGTAGTAGTAGTAGTAGTAGTAGTAGTAGTAGTAGTAGTAGTAGTAGTAGTAGTAGTAGTAGTAGTAGTAGTAGTAGTAGTAGTAGTAGTAGTAGTAGTAGTAGTAGTAGTAGTAGTAGTAGTAGTAGTAGTAGTAGTAGTAGTAGTAGTAGTAGTAGTAGTAGTAGTAGTAGTAGTAGTAGTAGTAGTAGTAGTAGTAGTAGTAGTAGTAGTAGTAGTAGTAGTAGTAGTAGTAGTAGTAGTAGTAGTAGTAGTAGTAGTAGTAGTAGTAGTAGTAGTAGTAGTAGTAGTAGTAGTAGTAGTAGTAGTAGTAGTAGTAGTAGTAGTAGTAGTAGTAGTAGTAGTAGTAGTAGTAGTAGTAGTAGTAGTAGTAGTAGTAGTAGTAGTAGTAGTAGTAGTTGTTGTTGTAGTTGTAGTTGTAGTTGTTCTTGGACGGAGCTAGAGATGGGTAATGGTGTGAGTATTAGCATAGCTGTACATGACTGACGCCAGCCACAGTAGACTCTCGATGACGTCTTTAGTTTAAAGAAGCCCCTGTTGACCACACTTCTCGACAGATTCTTTTAACAGTGAGTGTTGCCACACTGTGTGAAAGAAAAGCTTACTACAAAAAATGGAATCAATAAAAAATAAATCTTTCGAAAGTATAATTGTGTTTTTTTTTAAAGAATAAATTTCGTATATTTTGTGCTTATTGATGACAACAGACGTGGGCTAACCAGCCAACATTCTGGGACTAAAAGTAGCAACTACCAAAGTTAATAAGAGACAGAACACGTAAAACAAATTGCTCGTAAGGTTGTTGTTTTGGGTTGATAAACTAGACCATATCTTACCCCAGACACCAAAGACGCACTCTTCAAGCCGCATGGTTCACTCACAAATAGGATCAAAGGTCACAAGGCTATGGTATCGATGTACCGTTTGAAACATTGAACATCACTCCTTGTCAGAACCGAAATGGAAAATTCAAACTGTAGCGGTTGGTTTGGGAACAAAGTATCAGTGTGTAATGTGATAACAAAGCCCTCTCTATCAGTGTGTAATATGATAACAAAGCCCTCTCTATCATTGTGTAATGTGATAACAAAGCCCTCTCTATCATTGTGTAATGTGATAACAAAGCCCTCTCTATCATTGTGTAATGTGATACCAAAGCCCTCTCTATCATTGTGTAATGTGATAACAAAGCCCTCTCTATCATTGTGTAATGTGATACCAAAGCCCTCTCTATCATTGTGTAATGTGATAACAAAGCCCACTATATCATTGTGTAATGTGATAACAAAGCCCTCTCTATCATTGTGTAATGTGATACCAAAGCCCTCTCTATCATTGTGTAATGTGATAACAAAGCCCTCTCTATCATTGTGTAATGTGATAACAAAACCCTCTCTATCATTGTGTAATATAATAACAATGCGAATTTTAGGGTAAACCCGTGTTGGATTAGAGTAAACAAAACCTTCCATTTGGGGCCTTTTAACAATCTTTTTTTTTTTTTTTAGCAGTGCCGAGAAAGCAGACTCCATGCATTGCAAACGCAGACTGGCTCGGGAGGTCTCCTGATTACCCCTGAAGATTTCTTGACCAGAGTAATCATCTTTTATTTGGCCAGATTCAATTTTCAACCAGAGACCGACCAAATGTGCCCAGCACTGACCCGAGCCAGGCTCAGAAATGGCCTCTGTAGTGTGTCCCTTGTGAAGAAGGGGCATCGAACAAACTAGACTCCACCTTCCCTTGCCCTTTGCTCGACCCTCTCCTTCCACACGTCGTGCCTTTCCTTTTGAATTCCAAATCTCTCTATCAGGCACAGATTGTAAGATTGGGCTTATAGCCTAAAATCTCCATCTCTTGGAGATATAACAAGATATCAAGCCATGCAAATGCGTTTCCTGACATTGACACACAGAGCTGAACACTAAGCATTTGTGACTAGACTTCATCACAAAGGAAGCAAAACATAAACATGGAATGTTCCACCACCATTTGATCTATCTCCAAGCAAAAGATCAACATGGAATGTTCCACCACCATTTGATCTATCTCCAAGCAAAAGATAAACATGCAATGTTCCACCACCATCTGACCTATCTCCAAGCAAAAGATCAACATGCAATGTTCCACCACCATCTGACCTATCTCCAAGCAAAAGATCAACATGCAATGTTCCACCACCATCTGACCTATCTCCAAGCAAAAGATCAACATGGAATGTTCCACCACCATTTGACCTATCTCCAAGCAAAAGATCAACATGCAATGTTCCACCACCATCTGACCTATCTCCAAGCAAAAGATCAACATGCAATGTTCCACCACCATCTGACCTATCTCCAAGCAAAAGATCAACATGGAATGTTCCACCACCATTTGAACTATCTCCAAGCACAACATTATAAAAATCGGTTCACCCAAAGTTTAGATTCAACGCAAAGCGTTTTTTTTAAATGGTGAAGCATGATGACCTTGACTTTTAAAAGCGTACCAATACAGATGATCTAACCTGCCTAGCTGTAGTTAAAGTATGCACAGTGTAAAAACGATTAATTTTGGTTCAGTTATTCTTGAGATAAGACCAAAAGTGTGTTTTGAACCCACAAAACATGGTGAATTCAGTGCGAGGGTCTGACCAACTGTCCGAGAATCGGGCTGCTGTCGTATACCAAATAGCTAAAAAAATCGGTCTAGCTGCTTTTGAGATATTGAGCACGTTTTTAGCAACAAAATGATTGCAGTGACCTTTGCGGTTTATAGAGAGCATGTGAATGCATCGGAGGCAAGCCACTAACCTAGGTAATGTTCCTATGAATTTTGGTGAAAATCCGTTCAGTAGTTTTTGAGATATACCTTCCTGCGGACCGAGGGACAGACCGACAGGCAGACATTAGGCTCGTTCTGATACCCCAGTATTTCAAAGTATTTCCAGATAAGTCTGAAAATACAATGTCTACAAGGCAGGCTAGGAGGCACTGTGGTCTAATGGTAGTGCTTCGGCTTGCGGATCGGAAGGTCCCGGGTTCGAGCCCTGGCCGGGCCATTGTGTTGTGTCCCTGGGTAAGACACTTTACTCCTGTTTTCCTACTCCTTCGGATGAGAGTATAAACCGAGGTCTAGTCTGTGTCGCATACATTCCATCATAACGGACTTTAAAGATCCTGACGCTCATGTCCTAGACGGGTGAGTGCCGGTGACAAGAAAACACCCAGCATGCACCTAAGTCCTTCTCCCCCATCCCTGGCTGCCCAGGATTGTGCTCAGTTGTCCGGGCGTCAGACCATGCGCCCAAAGGCTGCGGGTGGGCGTCTCGGGCGGCTTGAGTTAGATCCTGTATCGGCCAGCGCCTTGAGCAGCTCTTGAGCTGGAAAAGCGCTATATAAGAACGATTAAATAATAATAATAATACAACTGACTCTCTCTCTCTCTCTCTCTCTCTCTCTCTCTCTCTCGCTTTCTCTCTCTCCCTCAATCTCTCTCTCTTTCTCAATCTCTCTCTTTTTCTCTCTCTCCTCCCTCTTTCTCTCTCTCTCCTCCCTCTTTCTCTCTCGCTTTCTCTCCCTCTCTCTCTCTCTCGCTCTCTCTCTGTCTCTTTCTCAAGTTCTCTCTCGATTTCTCTCTCTCTCAATCTCTCTTTCTTTCTCTCCTCCCTCTTTCTCGCGTTCTCTCTCTCTCTCTCTCTCTCTCTCTCTCTCTTTCTCTCTCGCTTTCTCTCTCTCTCTCAATCTCTCTCTCTCTCTCTTTCTCCCTCTTTCTCTCTCGCTTTCTCTCTCTGTCAATCTCTCTCTCTTTCTCTCTCTCCTCCCTCTTTCTCTCTCGCTTTCTCTCTCTCTCAATCTCTCTCTTTCTCAAGTTCTCTTTCTCCTTCATTTTCCATAATGCGCTAGCGCAGCGTGTTTTTGTGTAAAAGAGGGAGGGGAAGCAGGGAGAGACAGACAGAGAGAGAAAGACAGATAGAGACAGAGCTAGAGAGAGACAGAGAGAGAGGATGAATTATTTTGAATTGAATAGTTTAACAGGATAAAGTCTTACGACCTGTTATGAGAGGGAGATGATTAGATAACAAAGCACGAAGCAGAGAATGTCCCGGCAACCGCAACATTTTAGCCATTGCTTGAAGTCGTCATACAGATATGGGCTGGTATGCTTGGGTTGATAATTGTTTCAAGCGAGCCTGATCCTATGATCACAAAACTCTTACAAAATATTTCATTGAAGATAGTAAGAGACTCCTTACTGCTTAGACATTTGTAAATTTATATGTGTGGTATATTTTGCGAGATTTGAATTTGAATCTTTAATGTCAGTATCCGAGCGATTTAAAACATACATTATCCGCTGTGATCCGATATGTTAGCTCCCTTGTAACACGCCGTTGTGGTAGCTCACGCGAGAATACTGGCACTCGCAGTTAGACGCTACTAAAGTATTAGAGTATTATATTATACCATTGACTGTGTAAGCTGCAATCTCTCCCCTACTTTTAGTAGGTCATCCAACACAGGTGCGTCTATATACGGCAGCTAACTCTGTCCCCAAGGCATCACACTCTGTCCCCAAGGCATCACCGTGTCAGCAAGCGTTAGCGACGTCTAGAACGAAGCAGTAAACTCGTCTTTGTATGCGCCTCTTGGAAAGGACTTCACTCACTAATGGCAGACTAATAAGCCTTCTATGATAATACTATAAAGTGTCAACTGTTTTTAAAAAAAAAATTGCTTCAATATCACTTTAAGTTAATTATATTAGTTACAGATCGCCGCGCTTTGAATCTGATTAGGAATTGGGCGCGTATAGCTTCCATTATTATTATTATTATTATTATTATTATTATTATTATTATTATTATTATTATTATTATAAAAAATTAGGCCTAACTTTCCTACTTAAGACTGAAGTGTAAAGGGTGATAAATGATGAAGACAATGTAAAGAACGAATGAATGAATATTAAGGTTTGAGGCCTACACCCACCATTGGCGATACGGCAGATGGCAATAACCAACACATGAAAGAGTAGAGGTAGGAACCTAAATCAACACTGAACCACCAGAGCAATCATACTTTTAAGATGGCACACCACAGGATTCGTACTTGGGTCAAGTTAATGAATGAAACGTCGTTTGCGACAAATAAGTGAATGTCTATATGTTACAAGATGACGATCGATGCAGCCCCGATGCTTTGAGTCTTGTGTAACTGGAAGTCGTTATCCACGCAGCCCGTTCACTCGGCAACGAGGCAGGAACCGTCGTTATGAGGTTTTCACTTTATTCAATTAACATCACAAACTGCATCGACAGGCTCTGAAGTGTCTTCTTTCGTCTTTGTAAACTGGTCGGCTTGAAGTACGTACTATATACCTACAAGGTGTTCCACTCACACTCTTTATATGGGCGACTGATCCCCAAAAAGACGCCTTTCCTAACTTTAGTGTCCACTTCAAACTTAAACGGAAGGTGCCGACGAATCACAAACACTCATAGCAGCACATTCGTATCACTTCAAACGATTTCAGCACCAAATTCACTGTGAATTTTATTCCAAAACGCAGTTGCAAAAGCTGGATACCTACCAACTGACTCAATGGTCGCCTAAAAAATACGCTATTAGGCCTAATGAAGGGCGAACTAGTCACGAAGTCCAAAGTCGCCAACGATCATTTGTTGCTATCGCTAGAGTAGTCCGCCCTTCGATGAATAATAAACAAGTAAATCCAGAAAGTTGTCCTCTCTACTACAACAATAATGGCCGACCAAAGTAATCAATGCAAAGATTTTCTAGTAACAACGCCGAATCCAATCAAAGGTAAAATACGCGTTATCATTGCACGCTTGGTAAACCTAAATGTTCGTCACTATCCTGCGCGTCATAAGAAAGCGAGCATGATTGTAAGAGACTCCACTCACATCCTAGCCCAGCACTAATAATAATAATATTATAATAATGGACATTTATATAGCGCTATTACTTGTCTTTTTATAGACAAGCGCATAGCGCTTTACATGAAAGGAAAGAAACAAACATGAAACAACTTACAATATTGCATTAGAAATTATACAATGAGAAAAAATAAAATAAAATAAAACCAAACACACAAAATCAAACAAAATACATAAAGTTAACTTTCTGCAAACAAGTCATCACAATCACAGCAACTACCAGCTCCTTCTTTCTGGTCGCCGTTTCAGAGTGCCAAATGTTTCTACAGTTAGAGCTAAGAACAGTTTTGTACCCAAATCAGTACAAATTCTTAATAAGTGTTGACTGAATGAGTTGGGTGCGAGTGGTTTATGAGAGTACTAGAGATGAATTTTATAATATGCAGCAATTTTTCAACTATTCAGTATAGTTAGCTAATGCATAAGTTTTAAAATCTGTGATTGTCAGTGTTAGAATGATACGCAGAGTTTGATGATTGTATATTTTTTTAAGATGCTTTATAACGTTTATAATTTTGGTGTAATATAATCTAATGTCTAACCCATGTGTGTGTGGATGTGTGTGTGTGGGTGTGTGTGTTTGTGGGTAGGTGTTTTATTTATTTATGTTGAAGTGCAATAAGAACATGTAGTGTGATATGTATTTTAAGTTTTACAATGTGTCGGAAATGTTCTTGTTAATATGTACATAAGCGTGATTACACGTACATGTTTACATGTTTATAGTATTGTTACATTTTATTACCTTTTGCTGACAGCAAATCCATGTTAGAATTTCTCCTTGGAGATAATAAAGTTTTCTGAATCTGAATCTGAATAATGGCTTTCCCATTCCCGATCTGTCCTAACACTCTGCTATACTATCTTCTTCTTCGCTAGATCAATGACCTACCTTTTTTCTTGAAAACTCTTCCTGGACAAGACTCCTTGTTTGTGTATGAGGTCTGTTGGATCAGCTTGGGAGTGTTGGACGCTTTCTGCCGGGTGGTCACTAGGGCTTCCTATGAATGTACTATTTCGCACTATAGGCATTTTATATGTATGTTTTTTGTTGATGATTTATAATGATGTTTGTATTCTATTTTGTTTTTGTAATCGGGGAGTTCGCGTAGTTGAGGTCAACCCTCAGCCGTCCCTCGCGTGGGATGTCTTTATTGTAAAGTGACTGGCCGGTGGAGGGCATTCAATTTTCCCACTGGGGTTGTTTCAACAGATCTTTTATGCGGATCGGGGGTTGTCCGGTCCTGATTTGGCTCGGAAGAGTCCGCTGGACCTAAAGCAACAATAAATCAATCAATCAATCAATCAATCTGAATAATGGTAACACCATGGAAATACTCTAGTACAGCACACCTCAGGATTTCAATTTCTTATTTGTTTGCTCTATCCTTGAGCGTTGTTCGGTATTCTCGGCTTGTGCATACAGATCCTGGTTTCACAAAGGCCTTATGTACGTAGACTTGACATTTGGGGACGTACAACGCACAGAAAAATATAATGGCAAACACAAATAACGAAGACAAACCACAAAAAACAATTAAACGGAACCGTTTTATGCAAATATCATTCTTTCGTAAGAAGAAGAAGAAGAAGAAGAAGAAGAAGAAGAAGAAGAAGAAGAAGAAGAAGACACCAAACGTTTTATGCAAATATCAGCCTTTCGTAACGCTGTGTTGGTTTCATGTCAGATATTGTTCCCCGATGTAAGCCTCTTTCTAGTCGAATATGTTTTGTTTTGTTGTGTCTAAACATTTTTCCATTATTTTGGAGTTCTGTGAGTGTTAGCCACAGGCGCACGGCATTTCGCCAATACACCATTGGCCTGAGACCCAGCCATTCTGCCGCTACTACTTCCAATGAGAGTATACACTGAGGTAGAGTCTATGTTCGTACTCACGGACTTTACAGATCCCGACGCTCCTGTCCTAGACGGTGCAGCACGTTGACGCCTTGGGCGGCCTGTGTTAGATCCTACATCGACCAGCGCCTTGGTAACTGTTGAAGGCAGTTTTCCGCTGTTAAGTCAGTGAATGGAGACTAACTGGGCGTAGTCAGTGGAGGTTCCAGGCATGCCTGTTTCGAACTGGGAAACCTCGAGGACATAGTTCGATTTGAGCTGTGGGATTTGTGGCGGTATGGGAGGCGACTGTTCACGACATGGGAGAGATTGTCTACGTTCCATTTGTTGGTTAGTCTAGCCTTGGGTGGCTCCTGCTGGGCAGAATCCTTTGGTGGGGCCATTGGGTTATGCAGGACTAAGACGACACGACATATGTTCTCTTCACCTGACCATTCGTCTTCTGCTTTTGGAGCAGGAGTACATTGTCGGCAGACATGTTATGCAGGTTAGTGGCAGTGATCTGCAGATAGTGTCGTGGCACTAGTAGCAGGCAAGCCGGTTTATAATCAACACGCTTCACCACCTCGTAGAGCAACAATTTTTATGTCTATCTTACGAACCCCCGTTGGGGTGCGGGGGTTTTAGTATAAATAGTATCCCCACTTTCTGGAAATTTAGTGCTTTAAATTCACACTGTCGCTGTCTTCCTCATTTGCTCTTTCTCATTCCTGCTCTTTTCTATCAATCTGCTATACTATCGTCTTCTTCGCTAGACCAGTCTCCTAACTTTTTTCTTGAAAACTCTTCCGGGACAAGACTCCTTGTTTGTGTATGAGGTCTGTTGGATCAGCTTGGGAATATTGGACGCTTTCTGCCAGGTGGTCACTAGGGCTTCCTATGATGTTTTTATTTAGCAATGAAGGCATTTTATATGTATGTGTTTTGTTGATAATTTATAATGATGTTTGTATTCTATTTTGTTTTTGTAAACGGGGGTTCGATAAGTTGGGGTGAAGCCTCAGCCGTCCCCTGCGTGGGATGTCTTTATTGTAAAGTGACTGGCTGGTGGAGAGCTTTCGGTTTTACTACTAGGGTTGTTTCAGCAGATCTTTTATGCGGATCGGGGGTTGTGCGGTCCTGATTTGGCTCGGAAGAGTCCGCTGGACCTAAAGCAATAATAATGTAATGTCTATCTTACGAGGGATATATGAAATGAACAGTTCGGGTCGGGCGGTGTACTCAAGAGCGTGGCCGAGAGACGGGAGCCAAATACTCCGCTGGGCTACATTTCATTTAATTTAAAGTAATTTCATTGGTGTTGTCTCATCGAAAGCAAGGACACCGCATCAGCGCCACCCAGGTTGCGGGGGAAGAGTGCGTCCTGACTCCCCGAGTGCGTCCTTTAATCTGGTACTCATCCGTTTAGGAGGTCTTGAAGGTCCGTGCGATGGAATGCATGCGTA
>CM072519.1:8237837-8247837 GCA_036898135.1 Oncomelania hupensis | reverse complement strand
ACGGAGGCTTTAGAACGAGCTCCTTGACATTCAGTCGCTTGAACATTGAGCCGACCATTAGATACAATTATTACACAACTGCGTCCTGGACAAAACAATTCAAAGTGCAACTTGGAGAAAACACAAACTATGCACCTTTTCGCTACAGTAGCCTACTTATTTACCTTTAGGAAAGCATCAATTCGGATGTTGATAATTTTTTTCCTACAGCCCCTGTCGAATCGTTTCAACAAAGTAGACCTACATGTATAGAGATACGTTAAATTTGGTGTGTTTTATCGCTTTCAACCGTTTTTCGTGTCTTAGAAAGGAAGGAATTGTTAGACGCGGCGCGGATTTCTGCAGTTTGGGTTGCTTAATTATGATGATGGAGCGCCTTGAGGCGTAGTTACAGAAAATATTATTGACAAATAATTAAAGAGTGCACCTTTGGAAAAAAAAAAGGCTTCTTGTGTAGCTGCTTATTTTGGAGACAGAATTCAGTTGATTTGTAGATTATAGTCACACGACACTTTCGCATATAGGTGACTACTGGACCGATTTATACTGACACCAGCGGGCCAGTTGTTGGTAAAGGGGAAAATAATATGATCACACGTTGACCAATCCGGGATTCGAACCAGCGACCTTTCGGTTACTAGCAAGACGCTCTTACCAACTGAGCTACCCGGCCCCTCAAATTCAGTTGATGATTTATTTCTCTATTTATACTGCCAGAGCGTGACACAACGTGACAATGGCTGCTATAGAGTGGCAGTGAGCACAATACTGACTTTTCTAGTACTGTCAAGGAGGCGAACTCCATCATTCATTTTGGTTTTTAAACGGAGATTGCACTTTTGGCATGTTATGAGTACGGAATGCAGGAGAAAGAAGTCAGTTAGCTCCTTGTAGAATACCCCCGCTTGTGTCAGAATGCATCTATGATAATGGTACCTACCTTGTGACAGAATTCGGATGCTGACAGTTTACTGAAGAGCATAAGACATTAAAAACTGTGTTCTTCCAAGAGTTCACATATTTGGGAAAAAAAGCTGTTTCCGGCCATGCAAAACCCAAAACATAATATGCATAAACGTTGACGACGACCGTGATGATGATGATGAAAATGATAGATGATGGATGATGGATGATGATGATGATGATGATGATGATGATGATGATGATGATGATGATGATGATGATGATGATGATGATGATGATGATAATCATTTATTTATAATGTAATTGATCATTGAAGTGCTGCTGATGGCGCTGGCCGACACAGGATCTAACACAAGCTATGCGAGGTGCCCACTTGCAACCTTTGGGCGCGTTGTGTGACACACAGACCACTAAGCACACTATGGACGACGGGGGTTGGGGGAAGGAACTTAGTGCGTGTTGGGTGTATTTGTCTAGGACATGATCTTCAGGATCCGGGCAATGGAATGCGCGCGTGCTCAAACTAGACCTCGGTTTACAGTCTCATCCGAAGGATTAATAACCTGGCAGTTGTAGTGAACGCCGTATTTGGTAGACTTCATTGTGTTTTGGGCTAACTCGTAGTATAGTAGGAAATACCAGTTATGGACCATTCACAATGTACTGTCCAGTGTTTCTTTCTTCTTTTTTGGGGGGGGTGGTTGTTGTTTTTTAGATTGTCGGAGAAACTGGATGATAAGGAGGATAGGAAAGAGGAGGAACAGAGGATGAGGCTGAGGAAGAGGAAGAGATACAATACAATACAACGTTATTACCCCTAAAGGAATTACATGGCGATGGTTGATGAAGAGGAAGGGGTGGCTGAGAAAGGGGAGAAGTAGGAAGAGGATGAGACTGAGAAAGGAGAGAAGTAGGAAGAGGATGAGATTGATAAAGAGGAGAAGAAGGAAGAGGATGAGACTGAGAAAGAGGAGTAGTAGGAAGAGGATGAGACTGAGAAAGAGGAGACGTAGGAAGAGGATGAGACTGAGAAAGAGGAGAAGTAGGAATACAATACAATACAATACAATACAATATACAATACAATATAACTTTATTGTCTGATGTTCATCACATACAGAAATTTGTCTTTGGCTCGTCGTCCGCAAGAAGCATGCAATATATCCATTGTATATACACAACTAGCAGAGACACATTCATTTCGAATGACACAACAGCAACCTTAAATTCCAATCAAATACAGACATTCACCACCTAAATTCCACATCACTAATAACTAATAATTTTACATTCATGCAAAAAAAAAAAAAAGCACACACACACACACACACCCACACGCACACATCCACACACAAAGTAACCCAATGACAGCACAAGTTAAGTGTTGTCTTAAACTATACATATCACGGCCTAAACATGATTATAATGGCAGTGCTTAAAAGGTAGAGGCATGACTAGAACATTCTACATTTACCTAAACATAGTCAACAATCAATTGCATAATACAATGCAGTAAAAACATGCTTAGAACATTATAATTTTTGAAATAAAAAAGAAACACAGCAAAGACACAACTGACAAGGTTACCTATCTCATAACCAGATTACATAAAGAGTACCATAACAATGGTTAGGATCATTAAAATGACAAATTATATATTATGTGACTAGAACAAGTTCAATCTACTAATTAAGAATATCATAACTCAGCAAATTACATCCAAGCAATCATAACAATTATGATGATCCACCCCCCTCACTAATCCCCCACTCCCACCCCCACATTTTACAATGGCACACCCTATTCTTTCCACCCACCACCAATCCATACCCACACTCACAACTAAAAGTTGTACATTAATTTAGATGCTGGATAATTGGGCTTTGGAATTCAAAAGTGAAACTGCTTGGGGGATGAAGGATCTTTTAAACTTGTTTTTCTTAGCCATTGGTACAACATACCGGCGACCTGAGGGGAGAGATTGAAACTCTGAAAACAAAGGGTGAGATTTGTCTGAAAGAATGCGACTTGTTTTCCTGCGCACTGCTCTATGATATAGCTCTTCTAGGGGTTGTTGAACACTGCCTATGATCTTCCCTGCTAAGCAGACCACACGGGCAAGTTTAGAATGATCTTTAACTCCTAGGCTTCCAAACCAGCATACTATGTTGTATGTCAGTATGCTCTCAATGAGGCTCCGGTAAGCTGTGCCTAGTGTTTTTGTGCTGACATTAAATGATTTTAGTTTCCTTAGCAAGTACAGGCGTTGTTGTGCTCGTTTGTAGATAAAATCTACATTAGAACTGAAAGTTAGCTTAGTATCAAGTACTGTACCAAGGTATTTGAATGTTTCTGTTACCTCAACAGCTTCATTAGCAATTACAATTGGGACAAATTTAGCTTCAGATTTCCTTTCATCAAAAACCAACTCTTTGGTTTTCTTTACATTAAGCTCTAAGTAACTCTCTGTACACCATGTGGCTAGAGTGTGAATGTTTGCATAGTAGCTTGCTAGTGAGTCTTCATCATGTAGCAGTCCAACAAGTGCCATGTCATCTGCAAATTTGAACAGTGCTGAAATAGTGCTATTAAATCGTATTTCATCTGTGTATATTGAGAAAAGGGTAGGTGACAGAACGCAACCCTGTGGGGCTCCTACATTAACAATGATTTCATCAGAAATGCTGCCACCAGAACTTACTCGTTGAGGCCTATCTCGGAGAAAGCTATTCACAAACCGGACAATGTTGTTGTTGATGCCCAGATCAACCATGCGTTTTAATAAAACAAAAGGTTCCATGCAGTTAAAGGCACTGGAAAAATCAATCATCAGAATTCTAACATAGGTTTTAGACTTGTCCAGGTGCTTTGCTATCAGATGGAACGGAAGAGGATGAGGCTGAGAAAGAGGAGACGTAGGAAGAGGATGAGACTGAGAAAGAGTAGAAGTAGGAAGAGGATGAGACTGAGAAAGAGGAGAAGTAGGAAGAGGATGAGACTGAGAAAGAGGAGAAGTAGGAAGAGGATGAGACTGAGAAAGGGGAGAAGTAGGAAGAGGATTAGACTGAGAAAGAGGAGAAGTAGGAAGAGGATGAGACTGATAAAGAGGAGAAGTAGGAAGAGGATGAGACTGAGAAAGGGGAGAAGTAGGAAGAGGATGAGACTGATAAAAAGGAGAAGTAAGAAGAGGATGAGACTGATAAAGAGGAGAAGTAGGAAGAGGATGAGACTGAGAAAGGGGAGAAGTAGGAAGAGGATGAGACTGAGAAAGAGGAGAAGTAGGAAGAGGATGAGACTGAGAAAGAGGAGAAGTAGGAAGAGGATGAGACTCATAAAGAGGAGAAGTAGGAAGAGGATGAGACTGATAAAGAGGAGAAGTATGAAGAGGATGAGACTGAGAAAGAGGAGTAAGAGAAAGCTACAGTTAGCTGAGAACCACCAGAGGAAGAAACGTAAAGTGGTGATGCTGTGGTTACTTGCTGATCAACGAAAGACTCGTACAAAAAACAATCAGTTGGCCTCTCATTTTTCTAAGGATCACGGAGGCAGTTTGCTTCATTAGTTACTGTGGAATCGTGTTGCCCACTTTTAGACCCGTAGTTGCCTGGCTTGGCAATAGTGCACAGAATTATTAGGTAAGCTTAATCTGACGGTTGCTGTTTATCTCACAGAGCGGCTGAGTGGTACAGAATGCTGCATGGAGTGCTAATGGTGGAAGGTTTCGCATCTCTTATGATGACGGAACATTGGTTTTCCTCCCTCCTGGCCTGTCTTCATTGCAAAGTTCGTGGAGGTTCTCGAACCTATTTTTGGAGGTTCTTCGATCCCGAACCTAAGTTCCTGACCTTTTGCACAAACAATGGTTCAGGAACCTAGGTTCGTGATAGTGCGGGGACCTAGGTACGATAAGGGATCTGAGGACCTCGAAAAAAAAGATTCGTGAACCTCAACGACCCTTATAATTAAGACAGACCATTAAGGGTCTCCCCCCGTGGGGGTGCCGGGGGTTTCTGTATAAATAGTATCCCCACTTTCTGGAAATGTAGTGCTTTAAATTCCCACTGTCGCTGTCTTTCTCATTTGTTCTTTTTCATTCCTGCTCTGTTCTATCAGTCTACTATACTGTCTTCTTCTTCATAGACCAATCACCTACCTTTTTTCTTGAAAACTCTTCCGGGACAAAACTCCCCATTTGTGTGTGAGGTCTGTTGGATCAGCTTGGGAATATTGGACGCTTTCTGCCAAATGGTCATTAGGCTTCCTATGATATTATTATTTAGTAAGGTAGGCATTTTATATGTATGTGTTTTATGGATATTTTATAATGATGTTTGTATTCTATTTTGTTTTTGTAAACGGGGGTTCGATAAATTAGATTATAGTCCCCTGCGTGGGATGCTTTTATTAAACAGTGACCGGCTGGTGGAGTGCCTTCATTGTTACCACTGGGGTTGTTTCGTCAGATTTTTTATGCATATCAGGGGTGTGTCCTCTTTCAGCCAAGTTGTGGTCTTGATTTTGTGGTCCTGATTCGGCTCTTTGCAGTCCGCTGGACCCTGTAAGCAATGAATAATTAACTAACATTAAGGGTCGATTTTCTATAATGACTGTTTTATCGGTTGTTCACCTCCCACAAGCGTCGCCGGCGAGTTAAAGAACCTGGTCATTCTGTCAAAAAGGCAGGTGGCAGAGGAGAAGGAGTAGTCTACTCCTTCGGATGAGAGTTAAAACCGAAGTCTAGTCTTTTTTAAAATTCTTCTATTTTATTTAATTTAGGGTCTGTACACATTCCGAACTTAGACCATGGTCTAGTAAAGTCTGTTCACGCATGCATGCCATCTCACGGACTTGAAAGATCCGGATGCTCATGTCATAAACGGCTGTCTTTTTCCCCCAAACGCGGTCGCCCAGTGGTGGGCTTACTTGGGCGGCTTGACTTAGATCCTGTATCTCACAGCGCCTTGTGTAGCTCTTGACCTGTAAATGCACTATACAATAAGAAATACATTGATAAATACACAAATATATTGCCGTTAGTTAGTGGTTTGGGGTTGGTGGTGGTGGTGAAGGAATCAACTACTAACGGTTCCTTCAGTCGAGCGATACATTATCCAGGCATTATTGTGATAGAAAATAGTGACTTTTTTGGACCGGTGTTTTTGTATTGGGGGAAACTTGGGAGCTAATTTGTTTGCAAAATGCATTTTCCCACACATAAGCATAATCCGTGTGTCCGCCTGATCCTTGTTTGTAGTGACCGGCGGCACTTTAAAGGAGCCGCTGCCATTGGGTCGCATGATGAGAAGCATAAGAATTAGAAGAAAGAAAAGGGAAGGAACAGTGGAAAAGAAGGATGGAGGGAAGGAAGAAGGAGAAGAAAGTGAAGATATACCTGGTCTGGGTTGAGAGCTGCGGATTTGGAGAGAGAGAGAGAGAGAGAGAGAGAGAGAGAGAGAGAGAGAGAGAGAGAGAGAGAGAGAGAGAGACAGAGACAGAGAGAGAGAGAGAGAGAGAAAGAGAGAGAGAGAGAGAGAGAGAGAGAGAGAGCTCCCTGGACACCTGGACATTCCCCACAATTTATCATTTCCACCTGCAATCCCCCATTGACCCATCCAACAACCACCCACACGTTCACCCCTTTAACCAAAGGTCATGCACCGGACGATTCGTTGTTTACAATGTGATTTGTGGATTTGACACTTGTAACCAGTTCCTTTTAGAAAATAAACCCTCCTGTTGTTTTAATATACGGGGATTATGATTAAAGTTGTTTTTAACGTGTACGGCACATCGGTTAGACACGAGCTTTTTTTTAAATTCTTTTTTTTTGTTTATTGAGCACAAATAAATCTGTCCCAATGAGGCTGCGCTGAGGTCGAGATGAAAAGGGCACCAAACAACTTATAAAAAGCTGTTTCCACTTTGATCCAATATGAGCTGTGAAATAATCACGAGACAAGAAAAGTTTCCCAGCCCCAGTTATTCGGATCCTGCAAGATAAAACTGGCCATTTTTCTGCCCATCTTAGCTTTATGAGTGCTCTGATGGTTCAGTGTTGTTTAGGGTCCCTATTACCCTCATCTTCCCTGGGATGGTTCCATATCGCCAATGGGGGGGGGGGGGGGGGGGGGGGCTGGGAGGTATACACCTTAAACTTCAATGTTCATTCAAAAGAATTTGTAGACGAAAAATATCTATCCATAAACAAAAGATTTTGATTGTCTAATCGCAGCTTATTTATTATAGGACGGTTGATCATGTTGTACAATTTAAGTTCAACTTTGATCGTCAAGTCATGCCAAGTTAAGCCAAGCCAGGCCAATAAAACCAGGAAATAATCTCGAAATTCAAAAGAAATCTTGATCCGCGGTGATCTCCATCTTAAATTGTAAAACTTCTATTAGCTATGCTATCCGTTTAATTTTGAAGGAAACATTACCAGCAATCCTATAAATGTGTAACTGTAGATTATAGTCACACGACACCGAAGCGTATAGGCGACTACTGGTCACATTATTCTGACACCAGCGGACCAGTTGAAGGTAAGGGGAAAATAATATGGTCACACATTGGCCAATCCGGGATTCGAACCAGGTACCTTTCGGTTACTAGTAAGACGCTCTACCAACTGAGCTACCCGGCCCCACAGCAATCCTATGTATTACCTATCAGCTTTTTAAGCAAATAACGGGGTTTCTCTCTAGACCTACCCAGTCACCTTGAGAACGTTTTGTTGAATGTTGGCGTAATTCTACAGCAGACGGGTTTACTACTACTGTCAAACAAGAAAGGTTTCCTTTTCAAGGTGACTAGGTACCAAACGGATACGAGAATCTTCTTGTTCTTGTTCTTCTTGTTCTTGTTCTTCTTGTTCTTCTTGTTCTTGTTCTTCTTGTTCTTGTTCTTCTTGTTCTTGTTCTTCTTCTTCTTGTTCTTCTTCTTCTTCTTTTTCTTCTTCTTCTTCTTGATATTGTGTAGGATACTCCCTCTTCACCCGATACACATTGGTCGAACGCTACCAGAAGCATGCGTTTTTAGTCGCCTCAACAGGCTATAAAGCATGCTCCCATGCTTCAGAGCACTGCTTTCTATACGCTTCAAGCTCTATAGTCACGGAAAAAGCGCAATTTCACTGCAGTGAACTAATGAAAATAGAAAAATGTAAGTTTCGTCTCCTCTAGGGGACGAATTAGGTCAAACTGTATTAGTTTCTAAATCAATTGTCTTTTACGAACCGTTTGACAATGTTTTTGAACCGTTTGTTGACGCCGGATAGTGTCTTCACTTGGTTTCATGCAATTTAAGAATCCAACAAGGCAATTGTGTTTTTGAGACGGATAGAGCGGAATGTTGTAGAGCAACATTCTGTATATATTTACAGTGAAATTGCGCTTTTTCCGTCACTATAGCGCTTGAAGCGTGTAGGAAGCAGTGCTCTGAAGCATGAGAGCATGCTTTATCGCCTGTTGAGGCGACAAGTAAAACATGCTTCTGGCAGCCTTCGACCAATGTGTACCGGGTGCCCTCTTCTACAGGAAGAAAAAAAATCTACAACTTTAAAGATGCTGACTGTGGCTTCAAGTTTTCGAGATCAGGCTGTAGTGCTTTTATAAAGTTAAAACTTTATATAGAGATTGGAAGCGTGCAATCAGTTGGTCCTCAGGCAGTCCAGTACGGATGTTCTGAAACCAGGGAGGGTGGCCAAGTGGACGGCATCGTCACCGAAGGAGTTCCACACTCTGGTTACCATCTAAGTAGCACGAATAACTAGGAGTTATGAATCGTGGGGCGAAAAAGTGTTCATCAAAACTCTAAATTGTAGTATAATTTTTGTGTCGGCTTTAAAAAATAATCACAGAAAGGGATAATGTTAGTGTCAAAAATGAAAGGATCCATATTTGAATGGCTTTGTTTTTTCAACGGTATTCGCATCGTTGTGCGTGTGTGGGTGGTCCGCAGTTTTTGATCGTGAATAAAATTAGTTAAACGTGCTCTTCGGTATGCACGCTCCCTTCAACACACACGAACGAGCGCGCGTACTCACAAACCCTTCCCGCTCTCCCCCTCTCCCTCCCTCCCGCCACCCAAGTGCGCGAGACCACATGACATTTTCTATATTTTCAAAGGTAGTCAATATATTGGCCTATATAGCAGCCACTATCACCATCACAACAAAAACAAGAAGTTTATTTTTTTCCCCACCTGATTTGGGAATGGGGCACTGACAAGAGTGGTAGTCCTACAGAGAGCCAGAAGAAACATGGACTGCAGACAAATCAGAGAGAACGAGCTACGCTTTTAGTCAATTGAAAACTAAAGCTCAACCCTTTTTCCTACCTTGTTAAGACTCTCCCAAAGGAGAGGGAAAAAACATCCCTGAGAACTCGTCTAGTCTCTTACGGATCATCAGACATCCTACGGACTCGATCGCATTAACCAATTTCCCGTCCTGGACGCTGGTTGTCGTTTTTGACAGAGTGCGATTACTCTCGAAGACCAGAACGTCCACTTACGTGGCACTTTTCTGTGTTGCTTTTGTGAAAGAAATACCGACCAATGACTGATGATTTCTTGTCTCCAAGACATCCGAACACATTTATTTATTCATTTTATTATTTGTACTTAAAGAGGCCTATGTTTTTATTTTGGTTGATGCTGATGTTTAACTCTTGTTTAGCGCAAGTTCCATGTGCTATGGTAGCGTGCTTAGTCTCTGTTAATGTTGTTGTTGGTTGATGATGTTGTTTGATGTGGTAGTGGTGAAGCCGGTGATGATTATGGTTGTGTTAGTGTTGTTGCCCTCTTGTGGTTGAAGTTGTAGTTGTTGCTCTTCTTTTTCCACCACCACCACCACCACCACCACTACTACCACTACTACTACTACTACTACTACTACTACTACTACTACTACTACTACTACTACTACTACTACTACTACTACTACTACTACTTCTTCTTCTTCTTCTTCTTCTCATCCTTATCCTTCTTCTTTATCTTCTCCTTCTCTTCCTCCTCCTTCTTCTTCTTCTTTTTCTTCTTTTTCTTCTTCTTCTTCGTCGTCGTAATCGTCATCGAC
>CM072519.1:8207837-8235337 GCA_036898135.1 Oncomelania hupensis | reverse complement strand
GCCGTCAGCCTTTTGACTGCCTACTAATACCCATAGTTAAAGGGATGGTATGGGGGTGGGTGGGAGGCGATATCTTAGGTTTAAAACGAACAGGAAGGGAGGGGGTAACAGTTTGTGTGTGTGTGGGGGTGTCTTTTTTGCTAGGGGTTACTGACCGATTGCCCCAAGACCGGTCAAACTGATCGTTCACAACTTTCTGGCGTAATAACCATGTCTCTGTGCAAGGTCCCCGCAGTCTAGACGGACATTAGATTGATCATTAGCGACAAGGAGTGGAAAAAGTCCAACTACAAAAAGGCTAAGCTGGAAAGAGGTGCCGGAATAGCTCTTGGAGCAGTTATTTGCTCCAGTAAAGTCTAAACGGTTACGTGGCTTTTAGTTTGACTTCATTTGTTTAGCACAGTCAGTGGAGCGCCAGTTGGTGTTGCAGAAGTCACAGGTGTGATGCCATGGGTGTTGGAGACACCAGCAATGTCCTGGACATGTGCACACTCACGCACACACAACTTGCACACACGCAAGTACACACACACATGCACACATGTATGTAAAACACCAAGACTGGGTTTTACTAAGAATGTAGGAATCGGAAAGTGATTTTTTGACGGAAAGAACGCAAATTTCTTCAAAAAATGTAAGAATCTAAAGCAAAATTGGCTCTTTCCGTCTCAAAAGTTGACCTACTTCGTCTCCTAGGAGCGACGAAATAGGTCTAACTTTCTTGCAAAATTTCCCGAAAATTGACTGGATTTTCTCCGTCCCGGATAGTGCACTCCCTTGCACTTAAAACACTCTCATGCACTACAACTGCACTCCCATGCACTAAAAGAGCACTCCTGCGTACTTAGAAAAAAGTGGGTGGCTGGAAAACTCTGGGTGACTGATACACTCACCCATTTCCTGCATAAAAAGCAAGGTTAGTCACCCATTTTAAGGCTTATGTCTCCGCACACGCACACATTCATACACATACACATATAGAGACTTAAGATCTCTCTCTCCCTCTCTCTCTTTCTTATTGGGAAAATCAGGGGGTTGGTTGTATCAATGCTTTCCTGAGATGTTTTAAACAAAGACTAATAGATTGCAGATGGCAAGAATGGGAAGCACATCTACAGCAGAGTAATAGTATGTCTTTTTATAGAACATTTAAGTTAACAAATAACACGGAAGCTTATATATTTCTCGATGTGAATAATTATCTAAAAAATGCACTGACAAAATTTGGTTGTGGTGTGTCAAGTATTGCTGTTCATGCATATAAGTTTAAGAGTGTAACCTATCACAATACGCTATGTCGTCTATGCAATCTAGCTTGTGAAGATGAAGTGCATTTTGTTCTCTGTAGTCCATGCCTGAGTGATTTAAGAAGCGATTTAATCATACCTAAATATTATAGGTACCCTTCTGCTGTCCAATTAAGCTTACTTCTCTCTACACAAAGTATGACAGTATTAAGAAATCTAGCTCTGTATCTATATTTTGCATTTAAGCGTTTGAGAGAAGTATCTCAATAAGAGGTTATCTCATTGTTGTTATACCGATGTGGTTATTTTTGTAATGTGCTTACCACTTCATATGGGGCTATGACCTTATTGAATAAAATTCTTGAATTCTCTCTTTCTTATTCTCTCTCACCCCCAACCTCACCCCCATCTTTCTAGTATGCGTAGTTGGAGATGCAACTTGTAGTTTTGTGGGATTTTTTTAAAAAAGCGTACTATTTTCATCCCAGCTCGATTTGTATGACCAGTGCCTTGAATCACATTTCTTGGATCTTGTAAGCTGCGCTATATAAAAACAATAGATGGCCCTGCTTGGGCTGTTGTCCACCGAAGGTGTTGTTGTACGATCTGAACAAAGACTATAGTCGGCGGATACCGCTATGGCCTTATGGGCCCTCCGAGACTTGGTCCAGACACCAGACTTTGCATAGCAAGTGAAAACGGATTAAGAGAAAAGACATCTTCCTTATCTTGTTACTGAAAACAAAAGGACGGGCTGGCCTTTGTGAGGAAATCTTTGCAAGCTATTATCGTCACTTATTTGCTGGTTTGATAATGGGTGGTTAAAGAGACCCCATTGGAAATGTTGGTTTACTACCGTTTTTGCTTTATTTGTTGCTTGGCCGTAAAGCGCTATGAGGTCTAGTGTGTGGGAAGGGCGCTGTCCATATGTCAGTTATTATTATTATTATTATTATTATTATTATTATTATTATTATTATTATTATTATTATTATTATTATTATTATTATTATTATTATTATTATTTATTTATTTATTTATTTATTTATTTATTTATTTCTGATGCTGCTGCTGCCGATGATGATGATGATGATGATGATGATAATGATGCTGCTGCTGCTGCTGATGATGATGATGATAATGCTGCTGCTGCTGCTGCTGTTGTTGCTGCTGCTGCTGCTGCTACTGATGATGATGATGATGATGATGATGATGATGATGATGATGATGATGATGATGATGATGATGATGATGATGATGATGATGATGATGATGATGATGATGATGATGATGATGATGATGACTAAAGCAATCATACAGCGGCATATTGTTGCTCAAACCAACCGCTACAGTTTGAATTTTTTAATTTTTGTTTTGACAGGGAATGATTTTTCCTTTCTAACGGTACACCAATACGATCTACTAGGTGTTATTTTTTAGCGCAAGTGCTATTGATAAGCACACAAACTGCCCAATGCATTGATTTAAAAATTAACTACACTCTCCAGAAAATTGTTTTTTGTTGCAAGCTAACTAATTTCTCTATTTCCTGGCATTGATCTTCTATTCAAGTCTCCTTCGCTGTGCGCATGCCTTTTCGGATGTCATTGTTAATTTTTCGGTCTGAACAAGAACACCAGCAAGAAGACCTACCAGACTGTGAAGCGGCTGACAAGTGTTAAACAGCCCAAGGTCTCAACGATCTAAAGCAAGTCTGGCGTAGGCCTTACAGAAGAACAAGAAGTCTTGGATAGATGGACAGAGTATTGCTCTGACCGTTACAACCACACACCAAACGGAGACCCATCAGTCATAGTCTATCCCTAAAACAGAGAAGAAGAAGAAATCCTCCCTTTTCTCCGAGAAGAAGTTGAGGCAGCAGTGCATTCACTGAAGAAAGGGAAGTCGGTGGAAGTTAACAACATACCCACGGAATTGCTTCAAGCAGGGGGAGAAGCGATGATTGACGCCCTCACCATTATCTGTAACAAGATCTAGCAGAGTGGGGAGTGGCCTACACCATGGACACAGTCGCTTAGTATCACTCTTCCTAAAAAAGGTAATCTTCAGGAGTGTCAAAATTACCGCACCATCAGCGTCATCAGCCATCCTAACAAGGTCATACTAAAAATAATAATAGGTTGAAACCCCAAGCTGAACAATTCATAGCTGAAGAAAAGTAGATTTTGAACCTCAAAATAATCTGCGAAAAATATCTAACGCACCAACAACATCTCTATCATGTGTTTTTAAACTTCAAGAAAGCGTTTGACCGAGTGTAGCATGCAGCTCTGTGGGCAACCATGAGAGTGTACAACATCAGCCCTAACATTTTTGAAGTCATCAAAAGCTTGTATGACAATGCTACCAGTGCAGTCCTCCACAACAGCGCCATCGGAAGCTAGTTCAGATCAACATTCGGTGTGCGTCGAGGATGACTACTCTCTCCAACACTCTTTAACATCTTCCTAGAGCGCATCATGTCAGATCCCCTTGCAAATCACGAAGGCACAGTCATCATAGGGGGTAGACCAATCTCCAACCTCCGTTTTGCGGATGACATTGATGGATTGGCTGGAGAAGAACAAGAACTTGAACAGCTTGTACAGAGGCTTGACACCGCCTCCAGACTGGTCCTGATTTGGCTCGGAAGAGTCCGGTGGACCTAAAGCAATAATCATGTAATGTATTGTAATGTACCGCCTCCAGAACCTATGGAATGGAAATAAGTGCAGATAAGAACCAAAATTATGACCAACAACACCATTGGC
The DNA here is from genome assembly GCA_036898135.1 of Oncomelania hupensis. Taxonomy (NCBI): domain Eukaryota; kingdom Metazoa; phylum Mollusca; class Gastropoda; order Littorinimorpha; family Pomatiopsidae; genus Oncomelania; species Oncomelania hupensis. The sequence continues at coordinate 8,231,319 of CM072519.1, read as the reverse complement.
ATTAGCATGGACATCAAAGTTCAAGGCCAATCCCTCAACACAGTGCATTGCTTCAAATATTTAGGAGCCATTGTATCCGACAATGGGTCCCGACAGGAAGTCCTCTCCAGGATCGCACAAACAACTGCTGCCTGGCAAGGTTGAAGCCATTTGGAAAGACAGGACCATCAGTCTACATTCCAAGGTAAGACTGCTGCGCTCCCTTGTCATCTCCATCTTCCTATACGCTTGCGAACCACTGCAGCGAAGAATACAAAGCATGGAGATGAGGTGCTACAGAAGACTTCTGGGCATTTCCTATACCCAACACATCACCAACGACGAAGTCCGACAGACCATTACACAAACCATTGGACAACACGATGACATACTCACAGTGGTGAAGAAACGGAAACTCCGATGGTATGGCCACGCTACCAGACCATCAAGCCTTGGAAACATCATCCTGTAAGGCACGGTGCAAGGAGGCAGAAGGAGAGGGAGACAGAAAAAGATGTGGGAGGACCACATTCGAGAATGGATTGGCTTGAAACTAAGCGAAACCATGAGAGTTGCTGAGGACATAGAAAGATGAAGTACGCTGGTTAAACGACCATCTGTGGTGCCCCTACGACCTTCGAATTACGGGATAGGATATGATAGGAATTAATTTCAGTGGTGCAACACCCACTGTGAATGTTAAACGGATCTGTGGAGGGAGTAAGAGGTGAAGGGCAGGCGGCGGGGGGTAGTCAAACTGGGTCCTCTTAACCAATTAAAAACAGAACCAGACAAGACTAATAGGGATCTTTCGGAAGCGGGTGAAAGTGAAAGGGAATCGGGACTACTTATTGTTGTGACGTCAGCAATTTATGTGACGCTTTTACTTCCCGTGGTGAAATGTCACGAAGTCTGCCTACCACAACGAATAAAACTTCGTGGAAATCAGGTTTTCCACGAACTAATGTTCGTGAGTACATTTTGGTTATTAAATCGTTTGTAAAATGTCCAAAAATGATTTGAATTTGTATATGGTACATTACTCAACCATTTTAGAAGTAATAATGGGGATCTAAACTCGGTCTCAGACTTAAAACGTATTTTCAAACGAGCTACTGAAAAGAGTGCCCAAACCCTCATGCCGTCATGGCTGTCTAGAATCTATCTATTCTGTATCACCAATCAGCAGTCCAAAAACTGTTTTCTGTGACAAAAATGAAACTCGAAGCTAGAATGTAAAATATCTTCAATGTTAGAGCACTAATCCATCTTTAAAGTTTAACCTAATCGTTACATTCGTGTCAAATCATGATTTGTTAGAAGAAACCTTACGTAGGCATAATAGTAATAGTGCTCTGCCTCTGGGCCTGCTCTGTGTGTGCTCAATAAGATGTAAACGTTAGACTATTTTTATCATCTTGTTGTACTAATTAGTGTAATAGTAATTTATTGAACCTAAAAGTAACATGGTTTGAAAAGATGGCACAACTGGAGCACCTTTTAAGTAGTTATCAAATTGCTTCATTATATAATAATAGGCCTAATTACTAGGCTTATTTTAACAGTACAACTGTACCTGGACACACATCTATATTCTCATTCTGTATGATTAATTTTTACAATTTTACTTTTTATTTTTCGCGCAAAATCACAACGAAACTAGGTGCTGGAATCAAAAGCGCACAGAAACACCTTCGTTTCGTTTCGTAACGCGGCGTAAGAATCAGCGGCGTGCCTCTCGTTGGACGAAACGAACACACAATCACTTTCACTTTTACCCGTTCCGAAAGAACCCTTTGTGAAAGAGAATGTGTGCTGTTTTCATAGTATTATTGACCTTTCTATCGTATGAAAGCTTATTTTGTTGTAAGGAAGTGTAAAAGTGTTGTACAGGCTTTGCAATATCAATGTGTCTCTTCACCTTTTCAACCCTGTGAAGTATTGGGTGCGAAATTACGTTTTACAAAATCGTGGCGAAATTCGGGGGATTGATGGGAAGGGGGAAGGAGAGTGGGAGTTGTTGTTAATTTTTAAAAATTGGTATCGTCTGCTCAAGAGGAAGGTTTCCTTTTTATGTCTTATTATACTTTCAGCAACTAGGCCTTATATTAAATTGCGTGCGAAGACAAGGGATTAAAATTGCACACGCAACATGTATTAAAAATGTCTAATTTACTCTAACAGATGGTTATTTGCCTGTAAACTGTGTGTCTTGTGAGCGTGCGGGAACAGTCGGAACATAATTAATGTGGTTTGTCTCGCTAGGACTGAAGACTTACATTTTATTTCGCTTGGCAAGAAACATTAATGTTGCGCCATGGGATTTCAAAAGAAAGTATGAACAAAAGACGGATGCACCCTAGACACTCGACCACGCTTTGTATGTAGATTTGGGGTGATAATTGTCAGCCATGCTGGGATAAATGCGGGTTGCTTTCTCAGGGAAAGTGCAGCATTCACAGTGCAGCGCCACCCTAAACGAGGAGATAGACCCTATTGCTTGCAGAGCGTCGTTTGGTTTTTGTGAGGTGAGCGTCAGGATCTTTAATATCTATGTGGATGGAATGATTTGTTATTGTGCGCAGACTAGGCCTCAGTTTACGCTCTCATCCGAAAGAGTGGCATGCAGGCCAGGCGTGTGGAAGCATGTAGCCAACACCGGACAGATTATTATATATCCGGTGTGGTTTCGTTCGTTCCCGCCTTAGCGCGTATGGAAAATTCCCTAGCATTGGGCAACGTTTGAACGTTGCAACACTTGTTTGGCCAGTGACTCATGCGTGCATTTGGCCTGAAATAAGCAGGGCATTTCCATTGCCTCTTGCGATATCTGCTAGGTCATCAAATGCCCAAACCATTTCAGCAATATCTCAACACCGACATTGGCATCGCCACTCCAAAACAAATAACATTTTGCGTGCGCGTGTGTGTGTGTGTGTGTGTGTGTGTGGGGGGGGGGTGTGTTTGTGTGAGAGTGTGCGTGCGTGCGGGGGTGGGTGCGTTGCCTGTATTGTTTAACGACTTGTCAGTTAGTCATTAGGCAGAGCAATAAAGATTGATACAAGGAGTTGTAGCTGCTCCCGTCCTTTTCCGGCAACATTGGCACTGGGGTCTGTGATCGCCTATTGTTTTCCGCCGTGACCTTCGTCCGTCAAAAGCTATATGGTGATTGGTGTGAGGAATATTAATCTGGCCCTGTAGGGCGAGTGCTCTGAAAATAGTCCTACATTGCACGCAACAACTGTTCTACGAGACATTTTATTTCCGTTGTTCCTGCCTCAATTGTATGAGTTTTACGATGCTTTCATAAATTGTCCGTTGTACTGTGTATAAGTGCTTGTGTTCTGGTGTGAGCGAAGTGTATGTTTTATGGAATAAATAAATAAATAAATAAATAAATAAATTAATTAATAATCTGGTGAACATGTTGCACTTGGTTGTACATGTTTGGTTTCAGGAAACATCCACAATTCTTTCTTGTTGCTGACTTCGCCAGCACTGACGTAAACCGGAAATGAAATGTGGCAAAACAATCAACACGCACAATATGTCAAAAACATTGACTATTTTTTGCAAAACCTGATTGAGCCTAACCCGTTTTCGAGCAAAAGTGGACCTTTGTGCAAACTCTCAAAAGCGTTTTCAGTCATTAATTTAATTCTGTTCACACAACACATGGAGCTGCTTACACGTTGATGGCATTCACAGTGTATGCAGAAGTGTGACGATTAAAAAATAATATTGAGACTCTCAGGATGATTAGCGAACGATTTGTTTATATGCACCAAGCGTGCAGTGATGGTTTTTGTTTACGTTTTGGTTTTCGTTTCTTTGTTGATGCTGGATACTCTTGAAAGAATACTCATTTGTTTTTTGTTTTGTTTTTCAGTTGTTGCATAGTTGTAGAGAAATCGAGACCTTTTAGGAATTGTTTTCTGTTTTGTCACCGAAGGAATGTTCGAGATCGACCTCGTTGCATGCAAATGTTCAAATATTGTAGAACATTCTAGGCTATGACACAATGTGGTATTTCCTGCGACGATCTTTGTTTTAACTGGTCATTGATTACGTCATTCTCGAATGAAATGAAACTTGTCTACCTAGAGCTAGATCTACCTGTGGAACCTAATTATAGCGTAGGAAAAAAGACCGTGGTGTCATCGAAAAGCTGTGGAAACTTAGAGCTGTGGGAACATAGGACCGTGTTGACACAGACATGCTATATAGTCCTAGTATCAGTAATAATTAATAAAGGTAATGCGATCACCACAAAAGACACAACAATAGCTGCAGCAGCAACAACAACAACAACAACAATAACAACAGCAAACACAACCATGACGACGAGAGCGACAACCGTTAAAAAACTGAACAAACACCATCGTGACGGAACAGACACAATATCAACAACAGGACTGACCATCAGGTCAGACAAGTCTAGACATCATGTCTCAGTGTATCACAGTTATTTCCCCGTTTTGTTCGAGCGTGACGTCGGCGGTGTGAGAGTTGTTTGCACTCCGACGTTATTAGCGATGTTGTGCTCAACCCAGAGCGTTGCTTGAAATATTTAGGAGCCATTGTATCAGACAATGGTCCCGACAGGAAGTCCTCTCCAGGATCGCAAAAAACAACTGCTGTCCTGTCAAGGTTGAAGCCCATTTGGAAAGACAGGACCATCAGTCTACATTCCTAGGTAAAGCCTCTGCGCTCTCTTGGCATCTCCATCTTCCTGTACGCTTGCGAAACATAGACCCTCACAGATCTACAACAAAGAATACAAAGCATGGAGATGAGGTGCTACAGAAGACTTCTGGGCATTTCCTATACCCAGCACATCGCCAACGACGAAGTCCAACCGACCATCACACAAGCCATTGGACAACACGATGACGGAAACTCCGATGGTATGGCCACGTCACCAGAGAATCATGCCATGCAAAGACCATCCTGCAAGGCACGGTGCAAGGTTGCAGGAGGAGAGGGAGACGGAAAAAGAGGTGGGAGGACAACATTCGAGAATGGACTGGCTTGACACTGAGCGAAGCCATGAGGGTTGCTGAGGACAGAGAAAGATGGAGTACGCTGGTTAAACGATCATCTGTGGTACCCCAACGACCTTCTAGTTACGGGATAGGATAGGATGGGATAGGATTACATTACATGGTTATTGCTTTAGGTCCAGAGGACTTTTCCGAGCTAAATAAGGACCAGAGAAACGTTATCCTAAAAGTTCAAATCTTAAAAAACAAGCCTGTTACTCTTAAATATTCAAACAAACTTTCACACGCAACCTCTTGAAAAATCTTCTTTAAATCTGATGTATTAAAAGTACGTTCTATTTCTTCAATCAAATCACTAAAATCAGTCTTTCCAATAAAATCCAACCAACAACACAAAATCAGGCGACATGATTTATATGCGATATAACAAACCAACATCATATAAAAATTGAAACAGGTGTTGACCATTGCATACTTTAAAAATCTCTTTGAAAGATATTGAACCAAAATATCTTTCTCTTTCATCAAGCAGATCAGGACATGCAGACATGAAATGGCGAACGGAAAAGAAGTTATCACATGCAAATCACCATGGCGGTTCTTCTTCTTTTAAAAGAAAATTGTGGGTGACATAAGTATGCCCAATATGAAGGCGAGATAAAACTGTTTCTTCTTTGCGAGTTGATGCAAAGTTAGGCAAAGATTCTGACAAATCGGGAAGAATTTGAAATAATTTCTTATTGATATGGTTAGACCAGTCAGTCTGCCACAACAGTTTACAATAAGATCCAGTCATATAGATCTAACGCAGGTCAGAGTAAGGAACAAACTGGAAAATCTCTGAAGGGAAATCGAGATGCAGAGCTTCTTTAGCCGCTTTGTCTACTGCAATATTGCCGCGGATGCCCATATGACCAGGTACCCACATAAAAACTATCCTCGATAGGCGCTATATATATTATTATCAATACAATGAAAGCCGGCTAGCTTTTTCTAAAAAAGCAATGGGTTAGAAAAAGTAATAGTTCGACAATGTGTTGCAATGTGTTTAAACTATGTTCACTTTTGTGCCGTATTCATTTGATTCTTGTTTTGCGCGTTTTATTCGTCGTACCATGTCGTTTGGTGCTAGAATCTTCCATTGTCAGAAAGAAAGTAAGAAAGAGAAACAAGGCCGTTGAGACGGCTTCCCCCCCCCCCCCCCCCCCCCCCCCCCCCCCATTGGTACCACTACATTTTTAGTTAATTTTCGTTTGGTCGAAGCATGTAACATTACGCTGCTTTCCTCTTCGTCTCCATTCATTCTTGTCTTTTGCAGTACAATGTTATTGGGTATTGCTGTAAGCAATGCGAACTAACAATGTGAACACAGATCTCAGTACGAGAACCAAACGCGTACATTGCTTCTGTATTTTAATAAACTATTGTTTTGGACAGGTTGTAAGATTCAGTGTTCTTGCTCTTCCCGATCATCATCGTGGGTGGCAATGTACATCGGCTGCAGCGCTTTGCTGTAGAAGGTAGCGTGGTGATTGGTCCTTAACGCTTATGCAGTAGGACGTTAAGCTCCGTGTTCGTCCATTTCATCACTATCCCATCAGTGGATACTGCCTGCTCGTTCTGTCTGTCCATCAATGTACAGTAGTAATTCTCCTTGATGTAGAGCTGACTGTCCACTGTACCGCACCGCCAACCATTGCCGGTGATGTATGTCCGTCATTGTTAGTAATAACATTAGCCAGGCAAATTGAGATGGTCAGATCCACAATGATAGGACATGGTATTTATGGCTTTCTATGGCTGTGAATGGCTTGAGAGGGTTCGTTCCTATAACTTCAGCAGCCTCGCCTGGTTTAGTTATTTAGCTGAAAAAATTGCGCTATATTAAATACAATTTGTGTAGCGCACTTCCCAGTTTAAAGAGCTGCTCAAGACGTGGATCTACCTCAAGCCGCCAACTTGCAGCATCAATAGAACCCAAAACTGTGAAGCGCCCCGGACAATTGAGTAACCCTAGTGGACCTAAAAATATGCGTTATGTGAGCATGCCACACGTCTGTTCATTATCACCGAACAATCAATGGACATACTTTACAACCAGGGTTTGACTGTCGGTTTACGCAATGTGCATCTACTTGTGATTTTATGTAATAAGGAGGAGCGTGGGAAACACCAATACACCCAGCATGGACCATACGTCTTGTGCACCCCCACACCCTAATATTATAGGCTAAATGGGCAAAATCAATTCCAACTGTTCAAGGCTTTCTACAGTTTTTGAAGTTTAGTTTTAAAAATATCTTAATTTGCAAACTGAAGTCTTTTTTTTTCAAATTTATATTTTTTTATGTTTAGATCTAAACTTCAAAAACACTTTTATTTCTCGAAAGTACTAGGCACCCTACTTAACATTAATACGATAAATAAAGATTTTATTTTTTAAAAAAATCTCTTTTGTGTATTTTTAGATCTAAATTAGTAGTTATGACGGAGTGCTGACTGACTCCAGGTGTAGATTGAGATGTTTTCTTTTTATTGTGAAGCATTATCTTCTATCTCCCCCCACTCCTAATCCCCCTCCCGTCACCGCCCTCATTGTCTTTTGTCTAATTTCATATTAAGTAAAGTCTTGTTTTGCCATGTAATGTTTTGTTTTTCCCTTCTGTAAGTGTATTGTTATTTGCTCTCTATTGTTTGAAACATGGCTTATATTTGATCTATACTGATGTATTGTTTGAAACATGGCTTATATTTTATCTATACTGATGTATTGTTTGAAACATGGCTTATATTTTATCTATGCTGATGCATTGTTTGAAACATGGCTTATATTTTATCTATACTGATGTATTGTTTGAAACATGGCTTATATTTTATCTATAAAGTATTGTTTGAAACATGGCTTATATTTTATCTATACTGATGTATTGTTTGAAACATGGCTTATATTTTATCTATACTGATGTATTGTTTCAAACATGGCTTATATTTTATCTATACTGATGTGTTGGAAGGGGGGAAGGGGATGGGAGGGATGGGGTGGGGAGAAATATAACTAGTTACCAATTTCCTTTGTTGCAGTTGAGGCAGCTGTGTGAACTGATAGCTGTGTGAGCTGATGGTCAAAAGGTTTGGGACAAAAGGCTGGATATAGTATTGGAAGCTTTGTCCACCACAGTTCTAACGAGACTTCAGCGTCTTTGCAATGTGATTTGCGACTGAGATTCTTCCATGTAACGGTAAGGAGATTTTGAGTGGTGGGTGACTGTGGTGATTGTGGTGGCGGGTGGTGGTGGTAACAATACCGTTATTTTTATAGTTGTTTTTGGTGGTGGGGATTGTGGCAGTGGTGTTGGTGGTGTTCACATGCTGTGCCTGCCTGAGTGCCGGCTCATAGCGACCTCCATTTTGACTGAGAAAGAAGAAGAAGATTACAAAAGAGAGAAAAGCAAAGACTATTCTATGATAGTATAACCTTTGCCTCAAAAAATCATGTTTAATGTACTGTGCCTGCTATACTCTGCCACATAACTTCCCGTCAAAGTAACAGGAGAACAGTTGGTGTCTACTCGTTACCTGACAGATAATCTATATATATAAATTGCTTAGCCGGAAGTCCTTATTCGCCACTACTATAAAGTTTGTCTCCTATGGACGCTGATCTGGGCAGGTGCTGGAGGCCGCCGATCGGCCTGCTGTGTGCTCAAAACCCACCAAATCGTTATAGCCGACATTTCCTTACCGAACATGTAACCGTTTTTTAGATAAATAAATAAACAAAATGTCCACAAACTGCAATAGCCTCATTCCGCGCGCTTCCATTAAAAATCAAATTGAGGTTTCAGCATGTTTTCCCATATAGACCAAAAAATTTATTGTTTTTGTACGAAGCATTGATAGCTCAGTTGGTAACACTTTCGCCTACCGTTTAGGGCGACCCAAGATCGAATCCGATGCGGGCCACTTTTATGTTGTTTTTTTTCCCACTACAATATGGATATTTTTCTTTTTAATTTAGGCTTATTATTATTATTATTATTATTATTATTATTATTACTATTATTATTATTATTATTATTATTATTATTATTATTATTTATAATATTATATCTTATATCAAATTTTCTTTTAAAACCTTAGTGTTTATGATTTCTATTTGTATTATTCTATATTCAATATTATTATTATTATTATTATTATTATTATTATTATTATTATTATTATTATTATTATTATTATTATTATTATTACCAAGGATCGGGATGGGGTGGTACGTTATTATTATTATTATTTTTATTATTATTATTATTATTATTATTATTATTATTATTATTATTATTTATAAACTAATAATAATAATTATTATTATTATAATTATAATATCTTATATCAAATTTTATTTTAAAACCTTGGTGTTTTTTATGATTTCTATTTGTATTATTCAATATTATTATTATTATTATTATTATTATTATTATTATTATTATTATTATTATTATTATTATTATTATTATCAAGGATCGGGATGGGGTGGTACGTGTAGGTAAAAGGGGGCTACGGGTAGGTTTAAAGGGGCATGGGTAGGCATAACGGGGATACGGGTATATATAAGGGGGTATGGTGATGGTCGATTCCTTTCATCCATACCTGCGAAACGATCAACGGGGAAGTATCAAGGAGGGTACAGGTAGGTTACAAGGGGGGTACGAAAGGTATCAAGGGGTTATGGGGAGGTATCAAGTGGGTTCGGGGAGGTATCAGGGGGGTATGATGAGGCATCATGGGAGGGAAGGGGAGATATCAGAGGGGGGGGGTATGGTGAGGTATCAAGGGGGATATGGGGAGGTATCATCGTCCAAATGAAACTCGCAGACAACAGTTGTCTCTCTGTCTACATTTTAAACAGCAACCTGTGTACCCTGGCTTGCCAGGGTACAAAAACCACTAGTGTAATAATAATACTGGATGCTATATATACGCGCTTTCTCTTCTCCCCCCCCCCCCCCACACACACACACCTTCCCCACTTAGCAATCGGGCTCAAGGCTCGGCGATCTGTACCATCATACACGCTCACATGTTATATCCACTCTCTCACATGTTATATCCACTCTCTCACATGTTATATCCACTCTCTCACATGTTATATCCACTCTCTCACATGTTACATCCACTCTCACATGTTACATCCACTCTCTCACATGTTACATCCACTCTCTCACATGTTACATTCACTCTCTCACATGTTACATCCACTCTCACATGTTACATCCAATCTCTCACATGTTATATCCACTCTCTCACATGTTACATCCACTCTCTCACATGTTACATCCACTCTCACATGTTACATCCACTCTCTCACATGTTATATCCACTCTCTCACATGTTATATCCACTCTCTCACATGTTATATCCACTCTCTCACATGTTATATCCACTCTCTCACATGTTATATCCACTCTCTCACATGTTACATCCACTCTCTCACATGTTATATCCACTCTCTCACATGTTATATCCACTCTATCACATGTTACATCCACTCTCTCACATGTTATATCCACTCTCTCACATGTTATATCCACTCTCTCACATGTTATATCCACTCTCTCACATGTTACATCCACTCTCTCACATGTTATATCCACTCTCTCACATGTTATATCCACTCTCTCACATGTTACATCCACTCTCTCACATGTACAATCACAGCTATTACTGAGAGAGGCACGGTGGTCTAATGGTAGTTCTTTGGCTTGCGGATCTGAAGGTCCCGGGTTCGAGCCCTGTCCGGGCCATTGTGTTGTGTCCCTGGGAAAGACACTTTACTCCCGTTTCCTACTCCTTCTGATGAAAGTATAAACCGAGGTCTAGTCTTTGTGTCGCATACATTCCATCATAACGGACTTTAAAGATCCTAACGCGCGGGTGAGTGCCGGTAACAAGAACTCACCCAGCATGCACTTGGTCCATCTCCCCCATCCCTGGCTGGCCAGGATAGTGTTCAGTTGTCCGGGCGTCAGACCATGCGCCCAAAGGCTGCGTGTGGGCGTCTCGGACGTTTTGAGTTAGATCCTGTATCGGCCAGCGCCTAGAGTCTGGTAATGTACGGCGATATAAGTGCGCTATTAAAATCCTCAATAATAATAAATAAACTCGCCATTAGAAGACGGAAAACAAGTCGATTTGTTTAATTTTGACATTTTAGATTGACTGCATTCAATACCACTATTGAAGGTATGGAGGAAACCGGAGTATCCACACAAAAAAAAACACTCGGTGATCTGAATAGCCTCGTCTCGTACCAAAGTCACCTAAGTTCGCCCCTTGCGGGAATCGAACCCCTTGCGGGAATCGAACCCGCGATCTTCGGCATAGGAAACCGGCGACTGACCCACCGCACCGCGAGGCCACCCCTTAACAAGGATTTGGGCAGAGCATCAAAATGTTGTGAACCCTCGTCCATAAACTACTAGCTCAGTGCTTCACCAGCTGAGCTGTTCTGTCAATCTTGAGTACTCATTGACGAATGCTGGTAACGCCGGGAAGTCAGTTCCCGCCAATCCTCCGCCTAACTAGCAACGGATTCAGGTTCTGCAAAATTGAAACGGGAACTCCCCATAGAGCGTTATTTATAGCTTTTGAAGCCTTCGATTCCCTACAGGATGCGCTCTTCTTGCGAGTAAGTTTATGGTCTATTAGACATCCATTCATCTGGGTTAGGCGTATTCAGTGGACTGACTAGTAGAGTCACGGGCACGTGTGTGAGAAATGGTTCTACTTTCAGGAAGTTTCTTGGAGGGTGAAGTAGGGTTGTGAAAATCAGTAGACATGGTAGTGTTGGTGGAGTGGGGTGGGATGGAACGAAATGTGTTAGGGGAGGAGGTGAGGGGAAGGGTTTGCCTTGCGGTGATTGTCCCTGTCCTACTTATTTCCCTTATATGTCTTCCTGATATTCACCGGTGTGTAGTTTAAGTAGCGACTTGGTCCTAAGTTTTCAACCTCAGAATAATCTGCGAGAAATACCTACAGCGCCAACAACATTTATATCATGTGTTTGTAGACTTCAAGAAAGCGTTTGACCGAATCTGGCATGCAGCTCTGTGGGCAACCATGAGAGTGTACAACATCAGCCCTAAAATTATTGATGTCATCAAAAGCCTGTATTACAAGGCTACCAGTGCAATCCTTCACAACAGCGTCATCAAAAACTGGTTCAGGACAACAATCGATGTGCGTCAAGTATGCCTACTATCTCCAACACTCTTTAACATCTTCCTAGAGCGCATCATGTAAGATGCCCTAGCAGATCACGAAGGCACAGTCAGCATAGGGAGTAGAGCAATCTCCAACCTCCTTTTTGCGGATTACATTGATGGATTGGCTGGAGAGGAACAAGAACTTGATCAGCTGGTACGGAGACTTGACACCACCTGCAGAGCCTAAGTGCAGAGAAGACCAAAATGATGACCATTAACACCAATGGCATCAACATGGACATCAAAATCCAAGGCCAATCCCTCAACAAATATTTAGGAGCCATTGTATCAGACCATGGGTCCCGGCAGGAAGTGAAGTCCTCTCCAGAATCTCACAAACAACTGCTGCACTCACAAGGTTGAAGCCCATTTGGAAAGACAGGACCATCAGTCTACATTCCAAGGAAAGGCTGCTGCGCTCCTTTGTCATCTCCATTTTCCTGTGTGCTTGCGAAACATGGATTCTCACAGCAGATCAACAACGAAGAATACAAAGCATGGAGATGAGGTGCTACAGAAGATTTCTGGGCATTTCCTATACCCAGCACATCACCAACAACGAAATCCGAAAGACCATCACACCAGCCATTGGACAACACGATGACATGCTCACAGTGGTGAAGAAACGGAAACTCCGATGGTGTGGCCACATCACCAGAGCATCAGGCCTTGCAAAGACCATCCTGCAAGGCACGGTGCAAGGAGGCAGAAGAAGAGGGGAGACAGAAAACGAGGTGGCAGGACAGCATCCGAGAATGAACTGGTTTGACACTGAGCGAAGCCATGAAGATTGCTGAGGACAGAGAAAGATGGAGTACGCTGGTTAAACGATCATCTGTGGTGCTCCTATGACCTTTGAGTTACGGGATAGGATAGGATAGGATAGGATAGTGTTCCTAAGTGTTTCATCGCCTCCGCCGTTCTCCTTTCTCTCTGTTCGTTCGTCTTTTTCCTTCTTGGTCCTCTCTTCCTCCTGACTACCAGCTCCTCCCCTTTTCCCTCCTGTTTTTTACTCCTTCGGATGAGAGTATAAACCGAGGTCTAGTCTGTGTCGCATACATTCCATCATAACGGACTTTAAAGATCCTGACGCTCATGTCCTAGACGGGTGAGTGCCGGTGACAAGAAAACACCCAGCATGCACCTAGGTCCTTCTCCCCCATCCCTGGCTGCCCAGGATTGTGCTCAGTTGTCCGGGCGTCAGACCATGCGCCCAAAGGCTGCGGGTGGGCGTCTCGGGCGGCTTGAGTTAGATCCTGTATCGGCCAGCGCCTTGAGCAGCTCTTGAGCTGGAAAAGCGCTATATAAGAACGATTAAATGAAATGAAAATAAATTTCTCCTACTCCTCCTCAGCTGTTATAGCTAGGACCATAACCTTCATCAGCTGGTGTTCTTATGAATGTCTTGTCTTTGTGATCAGTGTTTGGTTTGTTTGCCTTGATTGGTCCACTCCGACGCTTCTTCTCATCGCATTTTCTCTGCCTGTTCTTGGCTATTTTGCTCGGTTCATCCTCAAGTGATAACGATGTGAAGTAAGGCCATTGTAGGTATGAAATACCGTCGTTCGTGAAATACCGCCGTACCCAAGATTCCTCGCGAAATTATGTCACAGATTCCATTCTTTAAGTCCTTTCTTTTTATCTTTTAATCTTGTTGTGTGTGTGTGTAGGTGGGTGTGTGTGTGTGGGTGTGTGTGTGTGTGTGTGTGTTTTCTGCTGGAAAGTATTGTTGTGTCCTCTGTAAGTTGTGCTTTGTATGCCTGAAGAAGAACTTAGCTTAGCTCGAAAATGTGCATTGTGCCGTTTTGTCTTGTTGTTGTCTTAATTTAGCATTGCTTTGGTTTATGTACACCTGTCCTTTTCATTATTGTCTTACGGTTGCAGAGCTGTTTGAAATGACCATCTTTGGCGCAGCAGTCTTATCCAAAAGCCTAAGCTGTTGTTAAAAGGCCCCAGTTGGAAGGTTTTGTTTACATTTGGCGAAAAGGGTTTACTCAAAACTCGCATTGTTATCACATGACATTATGTAAAAATGGGCTTTCGGTGCTCAAAACCAACCGCTACAGTTTGAATTTTTAAGTTCGGTCCTAACAGGGAGTTATTTCCCCTTATTAACGGGACATCGAACACAATAGCCGTGTGACCTTTTTTTTGACCTTGTATCTGAGGGAACAACCAAGCTGAAGAGCGTGTCCTTGGTGTCTGGGATAGGGTAATGTCTATTTTATCAACCTAAAACGAAAACAGCTTACCTAGCAGTTCGTTTTATTGGTTCTGTCTCTTAGCGGCTTCGGTAGCTGCTATTTTTAGCTCCAAAATGTTGACTGGCTAGCCAATGGCTGTTGCTATTAATAGGCACAAAACTACGGAATTTATTCTTTGAAAAAATAACTATACTTCCGAAAGAGTTATTGTTTGTTGTTGTTTTTGTAAGCTTATTTTTTCAGTGGGGCGACACTCAATGTGAACGTTAAGAGGATCCGTCGAGGGGGCGTGATCAACCTTGGTCACTTTAAAATGAAACCCATTATAATGCGCTAGACGTGACATGACTAGTGACGGTATAATAGTTAAACAGCTTCTTTCTGAATGAGAAAGTCTGTAGCATTGTGTCAGTAAAATAAACATTTAAACGCAAACTTTGGTTCTGAATGGAACACCTGTTTCGGGGCAGCTACTACGACAAAATTACTAAGAGGATTCTTTACTTTCAACATGTCAGTGCGACTGCCGCACCGGTATTTCTTTAGGAAAAAGTTAACTAAAATGTTATCGGGATTTCGTTTAGCGTGCGGAACTGCTCCCGACAACGTTCTGGTTATGCTTAGATGCCAGAAAACCACGAATCTTATAGTATGCTGTTACCTGTATCGTACCAAGGCAAAACCTCCTTTTCTGTCATCTTAAAGTACATGATTTTTGCTACAAATGTGGACGCGCTCCCAAGTTAAAAGTTGACGCTTATGGGGATTGCGATTGAATTTGCCGTCAAATAGTGCTGCATCTGCGATCGTATTTTACAATGAAGGTATGATAGTATTACACTTGCTCTTCATCTGTTCTCCTGTCCTTCTTTTCTGCTCCTTCCTTCCTTTTGACGGACCTCCTCTGCTGGGAGGTCGATCTAACTAGCTGTATAATCAGCGTGTGCCAAGAAATGTGTTCAGAGAATAACAGCCAATAGCATCAGCGGGCCACTGCCCAAGGGCAGATTAATCGGCTGCGTTGATTAGTCTTCCTGAATTGTCCTCTCCTTCTCGATTATGTGTGGAGTGAATGGATTGGTCAGATCCGCCCGAGTGCGAGAATGAGACCCCGAGTCAAAAAGAAAAAAAAAAGACAAACACACACACACACACACACACACACACACACACACACACACACACACACAAAAACGGTGAGGGAAAACCGACATTCGTTGCCTATTCAGCTCGTTCTCGCGAGTGCCACGAGTTGCTAACGCTTGCCCAATCGTCCAATAACCGCGAGGACAGTAAGTTGGAGTCATAGAAACCGAGAAATCGGTCTTGTAGGTCAGATCCTTTGCCACTTTTTGCGAGTGTTGATTTTTCCCTAAGGCTGTTGGTAGCCCGAAGTCAAACAGCGATTCTGCGGTTCTAGCTAGAGAAAAATAAATTCAAACACTCAAGTTTTATTTCACTACAGTAGAAGAATGCATTGGCCATGATGACCTGGACATCACCTTATGGCCATTCATTATCGTACTAATATTTCTTCTTCTTCTTCTTCTTCTTCTTCTTCTTCTTCTTCTTCTTCTTCTTGTTCTTCTTCTTCTTCTTCTCTTTTCTTTTCTTTTCTTTTCTTTTCTTTTTTTCTTTCTTTCTTTCTTTCTTTCTTTCTTTCTTTCTTTCTTTCTTTCTTCTTCTTGCTTTCGTTTTTCCTTTCTTCTTCTTCTTTCTTTTCTTTTCTTTTCTTTTCTTTTCTTTTCTTTTCTTTTCTTTCTTTCTTTCTTTCTTTCTTTCTTCTTCTTCTTCTTCTTCTTCTTCTTCTTCTTCTTCTTCTTCTTCTTCTTCTTCTTCCTTTGTTTGTTTCTTTCCTCCTCCTCCTCCTCTGTCTCATTTTTCTCAAAGTCGTTATTCTTTGTTTTTGTTTTCTGTCGTTCCTTTTTTCTTTCTTTCACCTTCATCTCTTCCTTCATTTCTTTGTTTCCGTCCGTCTTCCTTTCTTTTCCTTCTGTCATCTTTGTCAGTTTACAAGTGCAACGGAGGTCAGTGTGTGCTACTGCTTTCACGTTGGACGTCATGAGAGGTGGGTTGGTGCTTTGGGTTGTTTGGTTGTATTTCTTCCAAGCACCACAATTCATTCCTTCATTGTTTCTTTAAAAATTGATTTTTTTGTAATCAACATGACAAATGATAGTAATGACAATTGAGAATTTATATGAAAACACAAAAGTCGATGCTTAATTAAGTGTCACATATGCAATAATAAATATAATAATAGACAAGGCAGACTGTGGAGAAAAAAAATCAATACATGCATAGACTATATAATGGCACTCGAAAGGATTGTTTAATTTCATTTATAACTAGATATTGGCAAGAATTCTAACAATATATTTAACACACACACGAGAGAGAGAGAGAGAGAGAGAGAGAGAGAGAGAGAGAGAGAGAGAGAGAGAGAGAGAGAGAGAGAGAGAGAGAGAGAGAGAGAGAGAGAGAAAGAGAGAGAGAGAGAGAGAGAGAGAGAGAGAGAGAGAGAGAGAGAGAGAGAGAGAGAGAGAGAGAGAGAGAGAACAAATAAGAACGTTACAGCTTTGTAATGGAGGAGAGAACTGTGGCCAGATGGAGGAGAAGCACAGGTTTGATAGTACAGTATATGGTAGGCAGGCTAGCAGTGTCGCATTTATCCAAAAATACCACCATAATGCGAAGTAACTTCATTGTTGACAGCCATGGTCCTGATTTGGCTCGGAAGAGTCCGCTGGACCTAAAGCAATAACCTTGTATTGTATTGTTGACAGCCGAAGGTTTCTCCGTCACGGTACTTTGTACATACACTGACCGTAACGACTTAATACAATAACAGGTGTGCTGAAGCAGTTCTATGCGGGTATAAAGAAATACATCGCTCGGACTTCAAAGTCTAGAGGGGCCGGGTAGCTCAGTTGGTAAGAGCGTCTTGCTAGTAACCGAAAGGTCGCTGGTTCGAATCCCGGATTGGTCAACGTGTGATCATATTATTTTCCCCTTTACCAACAACTGGCCCGCTGGTGTCAGTATAAATCGGTCCAGTAGTCACCTATATGCGAAAGTGTCGTGTGACTATAATCTACATACAAACAAACAAACAAAAGACTTCAAAGATCCTGATCCTCATGTCCTAAACGGGTGAGTGCCGGATTTACAAGTACACCTAGCAAACACTAAGTCCCTCTCCCCAGGATTGTACTCAGTTTCCTGGGCCTCAGACGATGCACCAAAAGGCTGCCTGTGGACGCTTCTGGAGGCTTGAGTTATATCACGCCTTGAGCAGCAAGAGCTGCCGGTACAGGATCTAACTCAAACCGCCCGAGGCGCCCATGTACTGCCTTTTGTTCGCAGCATCTGGCGACCGATAACTACAACAACAGAATAGGGGTCTTTCGGAACGGGTGAAAGTGAAAGTGATTGTGTGTTCGTTTCGTCCAACGAGAGGCACGCCGCTGATTCTTACGCCGCGTTACGAAACGAAACGAACGTGTTTCTGTGCGCTTTCGATTCCAGTACCTAGTTTCGTTGTGATTTTGGCAGGCGCAGAGGCAGAGCACTATTACTATTATGCCTACGTAAGGCTTCTTCTAACAAATCATGATTTGACACGAATGTAACGATTAGGTTGAACTTTAAAGATGGATTAGTGCTCTAACATTGAAGATATTTTACATTCTAGCTTCGAGTTTCATTTTGTCACATAAAACAGTTTTTGGACTGCTGATTGGTGATACAGAATAGATAGATTCTAGACAGCCATGACGGCATGAGGGTTTGGGCACTCTTTTCAGTAGCTTGTTTGAAAATACGTTTTAAGTCTGAGACCGAGTTTAGATCCCCATTATTACTTCTAAAATGGTTGAGTAATGTACCATATACAAATTCAAATCATTTTTGGACATTTTACAAACGATTTAATAACCAAAATGTACTCACGAACATTTGTTCGTGGAAAACCTGATTTCCACGAAGTTTTATTCGTTGTGGTAGGCAGACTTCGTGACCTTTCACCACGGGAAGTAAAAGCGTCACATAAATTGCTGACGTCACAACAATAAGTAGTCCCGATTCACATTCACTTTCACTTTCACCCGCTTCCGAAAGATCCCTAATATAGAACTTCTGTCGTGCGAGCTGACCAGCGCTGTCGTATTATTAAACCAAGTTGATGTAAAGCCACCCACAACATCTAGCTAGCGTCTACCTCCCAACATTAGCGCGTGGACAACATATCTGTGACTGGTCATTGGAAGAGTGCAAGGATATCAATACTATGTAAAGTCTTGGCAAAACATTGTCGTTAGTGAATGAACGAATTCGGTGGCCCGTGGGAAAATAAAGGGAACAAGAAAAGGGAAAAGGAAGTAAGCATTGGGGACATGGGTGGAATACGTACACTGTTTCTACTGGCAAGAGCGGTCGACTTCGCTAAAATTATCCACTTCAGTGGCGCTCGCTACATTAGCGCCCAACTTTTGCAAGAATATTATCTCCCGTTCAAATGACGCTCAGTATTGGGCCGCAGTAATAGACCTTCGCCCTCCCTTCTTTTTTTACATCCCACGCGGTGGCGCTCGCTACATGAGTGTTTCAGCTTCCTCAGGATTATCTCTCGTGAAGTGCCCGAGTGCCAACAAACTATAAAGATTGGTTCAGCCGTATTGTTGTTGTTGTTGTTCTAAATGAAGATATTTTAGCAAATCGATTTTAGCGAATAATGGAGCCCAGCAACTTTGAACTTTGAGGAAGGCCCATCACACGATGGCACGAAAAGTGACAACCAAAAAAAAAAAAAACAAAACAACAACAACAACAACAACAACAACAACAACAAATTATTCGTTGTTTGTTTTATGTATGATGAGACAGTTGAGACTGCTCTGAGAATTGTTGGAATGGGTGTACAAGTCTGTACACACACGCATTCCATCGCACGTATTTTAAAGATCCCGACGCTCGCGTCCTAGACGGATGAGTGCGAGCAGCGTAAATACACCCAGCACACACAAAGGTCCCTTCCCGCCTTTCCCCCCTCCCCCCAGGATTGTGCTGAGGTGTGTTGGCGTCAGGCCAATCTTTTAAGGCAGCAATTTATTTATATAATTTAAAAAAAAAACCCGGATGTTGCGTAAGATAACGTCATAAATTGTGACGTATGTATGTTTCCTTGTTTGATTGCTGCCTTACAGTCCTGGTCGCAGCCTACGAATGTTGACTGTAAGTTATTAACGAGTGTCTGTGAGGAATTAAAACAGTACTGCTTATTGAATTTATATTTTGTCTTGCATGTAGGTACAGAAGTGTACTTTATAGGTATGTCTGGGAACAAGTGCGTAGAATAATAATAATAATAATAATAATAATAATAATAATAATAATAATAATAATAATAATAATAATAATAATAAATTGCATTTATAAAACGCATTTTTTATTAGAATAACAACTCAATGCGCTTACACACATCATTCGTACGCATCATCACAACATTCGCACTACATCATGTACAGCATCATTAAGAAAGTATTATTACTGTTCATAATATTTACACAGAAAACGCCTTGCAGCTTGCGGAACAAGTGCGTTTTTAGGCAGCTCTTAAAGGAAACAAGGTCTGTACAATGTCTTAAACCGGCAGGCAGCGCATTCCAAACCTTGGGTGCTTGAAAACTAAAAGACCGCTCGCCAACTGTTTTAAGCCGACGCTTGGGCGTTTTCAACAGTTTTTCATCTGATGAGCGCAAAGAACGGGTTGTAGTGTAGGTAGTGAGTACCTCAGACACATATGGTGGAAGTGACTGGTCGAAGTGACGGAAAGCTAGGACAGCAATTTTGTATTCAATGCGGAATTTGACAGGGAGCCAGTGGAGAATACGAGTTTAAGACCGAATGACTGTAGTTGATCGGGAGTAAAATTATTTACTTGTTTAGTACGTATATGCCTACTACAGCCGCCTCTGTTGAAATACCGTGTGTATGTGCGCAATGAGAGATATTTACGGGTATCACATAAGACCAACAAAATGACAAAGAACTCCTGCTGCATTATTTTACGAGTGAGTGTGCGCAGGCTTACCAAGTTCAAGCTGTCTGTATTAAGCACGGCGATGTTTGATCGTGAGCACCCCTGTGTGCTTACTATCCTATCCTATCCTGTCCCATAACCCGAAGGTCGTAGGGGCACCACAGATGATCGCTTAACCAGCATACTCCATCTTTCTCTGTCCTCAGCAGCCCTCATGGCTTCGCTCAGTGTCAAACCAGTCCATTCTCGAATGTTGTCCTCCCACCTCTTTTTCGGTCTCCCCCTTCTTCTACCTCCTTGCACTGTGCCTTGCAGAATGGTCTTTGCAAGGCCTGATGATCTGGTGACGTGGCCATACCATCGGAGTTTCCGTTTCTTCACCACTGTGAGCAGGTCATCGTGATGTCCAATGGCTTGTGTGATGGTCTGTCGGACTTCGTCGTTGGTGATGTGTTGGGTATAGGAAATGCACAGAAGTCTTCTGTAGCACCTCATCTCCATGCTTTGTATTCTTCGTTGGAGATCTGCTGTGAGGGTCCATGCTTCGCAAGCATATAGGAAGATGGAGATGACCAGAGAGCGCAGCAGTCTTACTTTGGAATGTAGACTGATGGTTCTGTCTTTTTCCAAATGGGCTTCAACCTTGTCAGGGCAGCAGTTGTTTGTGCGATCCTGGAGAGGACTTCCTGTCGAGACCCATTGTCTGACACAATGGCTCCTAAATATTTGAAGCTGTGCACTGTGTTGAGGGATTGGCCTTGTACTTTGATGTCCGTGTTGATGCCATTGGTGTTGTTGGTCATCAATTTGGTCTTCTCTGCACTTATTTCCATTCCATAAGCTCTGGAGGTGGTGTCAAGCCTCTGTACAAGCTGTTCAAGTTCTTGTTCCTCTCCAGCCAATCCATCAATATCATCCGCAAAACGAAGATTGGAGATTGCTCTGCCCCCTATGCTGACTGTGCCTTCGTGATCTGCAAGAGCATCTGACATGATGCGCTCTAGGAAGATGTTGAAGAGTGTTGGAGAGAGTAGGCATCCTTGACGCACACCGATTGTTGTTCTGAACCAGTTCCCGATGACGCTGTTATGGAGGACTGCACTGGTAGCCTTGTCATACAGGCTTTTGATGACTTCTATAATTTTAGGGCTGATGTTGTACACTTTCATGGTTGCCCATAGAGCTGCATGCCAGACTCGGTCAAATGCCTTCTTGAAGTCTATGAACACATGATATAGATGTTGTTGGTGCTGTAGGTATTTCTCACAGATTATTCTGAGGTTGAAAATCTGTTCAGTGGTACTTCGCCCTGCCATGAATCCTGCTTGTTCTTCAGCTATGATTTGTTCAGCTTGTGGTTTCAACCTGTTGAGTATTATTTTCAGGAGGACCTTGCTGGGATGGCTGATGAGGCTGATGGTGCGGTAATTTTCACACTCCTGAAGGTTACCTTTTTTGGGAAGAGTGATGACAAGCGACTGGGTCCATGGTGTAGGCCATTCCCCACTCTGCCAGATCTTGTTACAGATAATGGTGAGAGCATCAGTCATCGCTTCTCCTCCTGCTTGTAGCAGTTCCGCTTGTATGTTGTCCACTCCCGCTGACTTCCCTTTCTTCAGCGATTGCACTGCTGCCTCAACTTCTTCCCGGAGAATTGGGAGGATTTCTTCTTCTTCTCTGCTTACTACGGCTGTACAATAAGAACAGCTTACTACGGCTGTACAATAAGAACAGCTTACTACGGCTGTACAATAAGAAGTCAGACGAAGTGCGGAATGCTGATGTCATTCTTGCCAGTCATAGTCTTATTTCATAGTGTACACTATTGCAGCATTCAAACCCTAATGAAGATGATGATGACGTCGATGATGATGACGATGATGATGAGAACGATGTTTTAGGTTCCACCTCAGCCTTCATCATCTCTATTATCAATAACAAAAACAACAACATTACTACTACTGCGAGCACTACATCATTAACAAAAACTATATCATCATTAATAACAACTACATCATCATTAACAACAACTACATCATCATTAACAACTACATCATCATTAACAACAACTACATCATCATTAACAACAACTACATCACCATCATTAACAACTACATCACCATCATTAACAACTACATCACCATCATTAATAACAACTACATCACCATCATTAATTACAACTACATCACCATCATTAATAACAACTACATCACCATCATTAATTACAAATACATCATCATTAACAACTACATCACCATCATTAATTACAAATACATCATCATTAACAGAAAATACATCATCATTAACAACTACATCACCATCATTAACAATAAACGCATCATTAACAAGTACATCATCATTAACAACAAATAACCACCATCATTAACAACACCTACATCATAATCATTAAAAACAAATGCATAATCATTAACAACAACTACATCATCATTATCAACAACTACATCATAATCATTAAAAACAAATGCATCATCATTAACAACAACTACGGTACCACCATTAACAACAACAACATCATCATAACCAACTACATCATCATTACCAACTACATCACCATTAACAACAACTAAATCACCATTAATAACTGCATCATCATTAACAACTACATCATCATTAACAACTACATCATCATCATTAACAACTACATCATCATCATTAACAACTACATCACCATTACCAACTACATCATTCATTAACAACAACATCATCATTAACAACTACATCACCATCACTAACAGCAAATGCATCATCATTAACAACAACTACACTATCATTAACAACAAATACATCACCATTAACAATTACATCACCATCATTAACAACAACTACATCATTAACCACTACATCACCACCACCATCATCATCATCATCTACCAAGTAATTTTGTAATGCGCGACATAGTCCTAGCTTGCACCATCCTTATGCACTCCCCAACCACCATCACCCCCATCACTATCCCCACCCAAACCTCACCCC